>JAANDH010000038.1:137792-375854 GCA_011799765.1 Nymphaea thermarum
GGTTTACTTTTTTTTCTATTTGTGTTTACTGTTTAGGTGTGAAGCATTTCCGACATACCCTAGAACCTATGATATGTTGCATGTGGATGGCCTGTTTTCACTTGAAAGTGTGCTCCAACACAGATGCACTGTATTTGACATATTCTTGGAGATGGACCGCATCGTTCGGCCAGAGGTAGTTTTCTTGATCAGCTCTTCTGTTATTCGTAAATAGCTGTTTTTGCATTGATTTGTTAGGATTTTAGCAACCATATAGTCTGAATGGAATGGGCTTTGGACATGCAGTTGACTACCATATTTAATTTTTTGCTTTCATGTGATTACTGAAACACAGAGTGGTACTTTAAGTCTGTACCTGTGCTGAATTCTTAATTTCCATTCAATAGTTCTTGCACTTTATCATATCTATTCCTTGTCTAGATGGTCTTGAATATTTTATAATGTTAATGTATCAGCTTTAGCATCCTTGCTCTCCTGTAATTGCAATAGGACGAAGACTCTTGATGACATGGCTAGGGGCTAGGCTCCTTTTTACCCCTCAGGAAACGGGTTCTGTAGGCCTGCTTTTTGCAACAGAAATTTTGAACAGAGATGCACACGTTATATATATATATAACTGCTATTGCAATTGACTGAAGATTCTTAGTGACGGGGCTAGGGACTAGGTTCATTTCTACACCTTAAGAAGAAGGTTCAAGAGGCCCTGTTCTCTTTTTGATTTGTAATCTAAAGAAATTTGGAGTTCAAAACAGAGACACGTGTTGGAGAGGCATGTTCAAACATATACATTCTGGCTCAAATAATAGTGTTATTACCTAATCTCTAGGAAAAGAATGTGGTAAAACTTAAAAGGAGAAAATGTGGAAGAATCTGTAATAAATCATATTGTTCCTGCAGGCATGGTACTGTACTTTGTTGCATCAGTTTCAACGTGGCACTCATTGCTTGTCAGTACCAATATTGGTTTATTAGAAACTGGGATTCTTTTGAGAAACTCAGAAATCCTACAAATAGCTCTTTGGGGAAGGAAAACAAAAAATAAGGTGCAGTAATTGTCAGTAACCTGGAAAATAAAACCATGTTCCCTATCTATCACAAGATTTTTTTGCTGCATCCATTTTTTAACCCCGTTAATCCTCTGTTACATTGACACAATGTGCAGGTTTAGAGCAGCTTGTACAGGTGTTCCAGATGGAGCCAGTCTTCTTTCTTCTGTATGGCATCAGGAGAAAATAAATACCTAAGTCCAGTACACACACACACTATGTGTATGTGTTTGTGTGGATAGATATACACACAGGTCAAAACTATTTGAACGTTCTGGAGAACCAAAACTATTTGAACTTTGGAAAAGGATAGTCGCATGCATTTGTAAATATTTCCAACTGAAATTACTTATATGCTTGCTGGTGGTTAGTTTTGCCTTTTTTCTTTGAAAGGACATGATCCTGGACTATTCTTCCTTCGGTAGACAGAGGCGCAAGTATGATAATCTCAACCTTGTATGCAAGATAGGCCTGTCTCAGAGATTATGATTACTGAAAATTTTGAGCCTAGGCTCTGCCAGATTTATCTTACCTCCAATCATCTACTAATTTTAGTACGGGTTTCTAGTTTGAATTGCCTTTTACTGTTTTAGCCTCTTGAGGAGCTCGAAGGCTGTCTAATTTCTAGTTGTTCATGCCACCTTTGAAGCCACATTTCAAGGAAACCTTCTTGCTGCAACTATTGTGTTAGCTCTTACACACTTGAGTCTAGCTGCTATTTTGTCTGTTCATCTCTTTCCTTCTTATGGGTTGGTGGATTATCACCTGCAAAAGAACTGATGTGCTGTTGTAGTACATGTTTTCATATGCCTTTTTTCTCCTGTGAAAAATCCATGGTTCCACTTTAGCAGGTTATGTGTTCTTCGCTGATTACATCTATGGGTGATGGGAATAACAGCTTCAGAAAAGTAAGCTGTTGGCAAGAACTATGAGCTGTGTTGCTTTAAAATATTCAAGCCAAAAGTCAAATGGTTCCCACATTCTAGAAGTGTTAGCGCCTTTGGTGACTCCCTTCTGTTATCCCTGCACACAACCACCTTGATTCATATCCTGTTCTTCAGTTACCTAATATTGTAGCGCTACTAACTAAAATGTTATCCATTAAGCGTCTTACTACTATACACATTAATTGGAGGTAAGATGCACTTCTTCATTAGTCGGTGGCAATCTTTGACAGGTAGGACAATCCCCAGTATATAATTTAATGGCCAACTGATATGGTAAAAGTCGTTCCTCAATGCCCTTTCTAATTGCAGATTCCCGGTCTTCTAATTAGAGGGATTTTTTATTCTTATAGTTGATAGGCATGAACAACTGTGTGGCTTATTAAACATGCTATCCTCCTCCTGGTATGCTGTTTTGTATTCTTGGAATGGTTGTGGACAAAGTTCTGAATATTGGACGACTCCATGCCTGCAGCTTCCTTCGTCTCCAGAGGGTTATTTTGAATTATTGTAGAAAAATCTAATGGTTTGTTTAATCAAAACATATTTAATTGGTTTCTGGACGATTTTTTGTTGGAGAAGCTCAAGTTGTTTGCTTATCAGAATATGCTTATGTATTTCTAAATGCTGAACTCTTTGTTGTATCCGAGTCAATGTTTCCACCTTTGCTTTACTGGTCTAGTACATAAACTAAGATAAAGCTGACTGATTTGCCTTTCATGTCCAGGGGTGGGTGGTCCTCCATGACAAGTCTTCTAACATTGATATTGCTAGATCTCTTGCCACACAGATGAAGTGGGATGCTCGTGTTGTAGAGATAGCTAGTAATAATGAAGAGCGGCTCCTCATCTGCCAAAAGCCTTTGATTAAGAAACTACCGTGGTCTTGAAGTCTTTTGCATATTTATTTGTTTTCTTTCTAAACATTTTGGGCAAGATAGAAAAAGTGATATGCCATCGTAGTTAAACATCATAAAGTTCCACCAAGGATGAAAGCTGGGAAGCCCAGAGAAGAAAGAAGGGAGGACTTGACCGGGACAAATTTGAAGACATTTCGGTGGACGCGACTCGAAACCCGAGGAACCGTAAGGTATCCTCTGGAGTGTAACATGAGCTGTTGAAAGAGCATGAGAAAGGGTACTGGGTACTGTAATCTTTCATTTTACAAAGGTACAGGAAGCTCTTGATAGATTATCAGATTCTTATCAAAGTTACTGAATAAGGAACAATGTAGTAAATTCATATGTTAATGAATGATATTCGTGTACGCCATCTTGTCTCCTCTCCTTTTCTGACGGGCTTTGGTTAACAAAATTGAGTGAGGATAACATAAAAAAGAGAGCAAAGTTATCAAAGAAGCTACTAATCGAAGAAAAAGACAAATAGTTTCACAGGAGAGCGAGAGCGAGAGAGAGGGGTGAGTGTCCAAAGCGTGTAAATGCCCATTGTGGTAAACTGAATGGTTTCATCAGTACCTTTCTTTTGATGAAGCAGACGGGTATTCTGACGAAGGATTCACGCGGCGGTAAACAGGACGTCTTGGGGACGTCCCATCATCACGAAAGGGACAGAGGAAAATGATTAAAGGAAGCCATCCATTTGAAGAATCCAATGTGGAAGAAGCATGGTCGCAGAAGCGCGTTCCCGAGCGCATATTCTAGACCGCTAGGCGTCACCCATCGGCAGCCTAGCCTCTTTCACGCGGCGGACAAACGTCTTTCTTGCTCATCGTCCTCTGAGTTCTTTTGAGAGAAAAATGTTATTGAACATCACTTTTATTGCCGCTCGGTGGGTTTGTTGGAAATTGACTCTAGTCGTAAATTGAGAAGGTTTAAGTTTATGAGTGAAAAAGTTGTTCCATTTTTGCTTACTGTAGCATTTTGTGAGCCGTCAACTGAGTTTGTTCAACAAGTCGTAGTTAGTTTACATTGTACTTGTTCACTTTATCAATGTTTAATAGCCTGAAGGGAGAGAAGAGGTGGGTGGGCAGAGAGAGAGAGGGAGAAGAGAAACGGGTACCATGTAACCATGTTGGAAACCATTTGATGAAGTCTCAAGTTTGTTATTCTATTTATCAAGTTTAACCTTCTCCATAGTATTATCCCTTTGAGATATTTGGTGATCAGGGCTCAGTTTCAACCAAAACACTTTTCATGCATCAAAAGCCATTCATGTTAATCTTCAAACCGTTGCTTTTTATATATGTTTAAAGCGTTCCGATGATTGAGAAAGAATACAAATAATGAGAAATAATGAAATGAAAAAAACAACAGCTTAGATCACAACTAAGCCACTACCTCTCTAGCTCAAACAGCAAAGAGAACATTTTAACGACAGAAAGTCGTTAACAATCTTGAGACAGATCTGCTTTCTTTGTCTGTGCAAATCAAAACACCAAGTTCCCTTGTTGAGCATCGAAACACGAAGACGAAGATAAATACAATTAGTCAGAAGAACACCCAGCAGCTTTTCAGGCTGAGCCTCATACAGCAGCTCGTCCACCCATCTATTCGATAAACCTCTCTCTCCTATTTATTTGAACACCCAACAGGCCGTAGGTTTCAGTGAGTCGGTGAGTTTGCCATGTCGTACCATCTACTTCTCCCTTTCCATTCATTTCATTCAGAAAGACAGAAGTAGGAACATACCACTAGTTCTGGGTCCCATTTGGGCGCAGTTCCAGATCTACCTTACCATGTGCTTCCGCTCGAGCAAATTAAGCCCTCCCATGTCATCAAGCAACCTCCTCTATCATGTGATCTCACTTCGGCGGCTGCTGTCTCTTCAGTTTTCTGGGCAGATCTGTCTGGCCACAGAAATGAATGCTCTCATTTCATGTCTTTCAGCAGTGTCTAGTTGGCTCACCAATTTAATGGCTGCCCATGTCACCCAGCTGGATAGAAGTGCTCATATCTCGCAGAGGCGTATGGGTCATCATCACCACTCCACAGAGAGAAAGATACAACTCATTGAGCAATTCAAAGTTCCAGAAACGAAGATTGATGGTTCCCTTATATCTGCTACCTTGTAGCCTTAATTCGGCCTGCCATTAATGCTTTACCAGCCCTGCTACAGTGCTACTCAGTGAGCAAATCGATTGCAGTCCCCTCGACCCGATCACATTCTGTGGTCTGAGAAAGGACGTTTTATCAGGTCCTCAGAGTCAGAATCGTATCTCTGGTTAAACAGCAGATGCTTATGCTCTAGGAAATTTCCTTCAAAAACTGACCCATGTTCGATCCAGATGTACATTAAGATCTGCAAGATTTTAATATTCAAAGCAAAAAGGTGATTAGTTTACTGGATCTGGAGTAAAATGGTTTCGTTTTGTTTGTTCTACTTGGACCAGGCGCCGTTTTCCTTGTATTTGGATTCCATCGGCAACTGCTACCTGTAAGACCTAATAAATGCGTCTGAAATGGAAGGTCCGGTCCATCGATATGCAATCCAACTGCTGAAAGGGGAAATGGTATGATCTCTCCGGTGGCTTCACGTAGTCCATGCTGTTGGTCCTGTCGTGTCACTGTTGATTCAAGGAGTTAGGAATTAGTTTAGCAACAGTTACGTGAATATCAACTTATGAATCTACTTAAGGCCGATTCATGTAACACTAGTTTTACTGTTTTTGGTGCAGGTGTAGAACCGGCCATAAAGAAATGGAGGCTCTTTATAACTCTGTAATCGGGTTTGGTCTAACAAGAATTCCCACAAACCAATGTGCAGTTCCGTGTGGTAATCACGGGGTCTAATCCAAATTGGCAATGGATGTCCTCCTTTCAAGATTTTGGTGTTTGTTTGCGTGGATCAGGCGTTCGTGGGGACACTCTTGTTTCATTTTTCGTTTTAATAAACAAATATTAGTTGTGAAAAAAATATGGACTGCAAGTTCATATGTGTTGTTTTAACATTGATCTCACTTGATAAAACAAGAAAAGTTAGATGCTGATGTTCAGTCATCGACAGAATGTGTTAAACACACCTGTGACATCCTATCACAGCGTTTCAAACAAGGGCACATGCCCAAATAAAGATTAACAGATCACATGTTTTTAGCTTTTCATCTTCGTTTTGAACCAAATATCAACATATCACAAAAAGTTGGCGTGCTCGAATGACATGGATCGGACCAATGCTGTTGCTGGATGGCTCAGGATCTGATTAAAGGTCGGTCCCCATGCAATAGTATTAGTATATACCTTAAAATAAGGTATGGTATACCTGAATTTTCCAAAACGATTTCGAACAATGGTCTTTTCAGATTAATACTTCGTGCCAGATTTGCATTAGAATCTGAGTGAAATCTGTTCATTTGCCTCTCTGTTTTTCATATAAAACTCATATGCACTTCGTTTTCTCTTTCGAACAGATTTTGCAACTGGATCCAGCATAAAATTATATAAAAAATTTGTGGGGGCAAAATCTGCACTGACCGACCTTAGCTCAGTTGGTAGAGCGGAGGACTGTAGTTGGAATAAGCTGTCATCCTTAGGTCGCTGGTTCGAATCCGGCAGGTCGGATGTCTTTTTCTTTTCCACCTTTTTTCCCCCTTTCCCTTCTTCCAAAAGAATTTCCGTTTCTTTCCCTTTTTGTCAACATTTGCCACGGCGTCGTTTTCTACTTTATTTCTTCCTTTTCAAACAACCTTTTCATTTCACTTTCATTTGGGAAAAATTTTCATGGCTATATCTTACCAAAAGAACCTCGGTTCCACCTTTTCCCTTTGTCAAAATTTCCCATAGACTTGTCCTACTATTATTTTCTTCCTTTTCAAAAACTTTCTTCCAGGCCCTGTTTTTTCACTGGGAAAAAATTTCCATGATTGTATTTTACACATGCCCGAGTTCGAATGGGAGTTAAAGCCTCGTTGTGCATAGGCTATTATCAGCCACATTCATAGCCCAGTGGTCTCATCAATGCTTAAAAAAAATAGAAAAAGCAGGATTCACTTTTTCATCAAAGAGAAACTGTCATCTTGCTTACATTTTTAATAGTTTTTAAATTGGAAAGCTAAGTGAGAAAAAGATGCGGACCTTTATGTAGAGAAAAAATTTCACTCCTAAAAAAAATGTTCAACTTGTTTTTAATGTTTTTTCGAAGCTCTACCTTCAAACGCAAGTAAATCATGAATCCTAACATAAGTTACATAACTTTATCTACACATCTAAAGAGTAACTAAAATTTCACTATCATGGTCTCAAACTGACCATACAAAAGCAGAAAACAAATCCAACGGCTTGGCCCAATGCCTTTACAGGCGCATGAAAGATGCATGAAGCCAGTCCCACCTTTCTTTGTTACATCATTGTCTTCAATCATCCCGTCCTAAGAACGTGTATTGTCTTGGCTCTTGAGGACTCACAGCTCTGCAAGTTCTAATCTATCATTAATTACCTTCTGTTTGTGGTGACTAGACCAGATCGGAATCTCCGCGTTTATCTTTTCGGCGAACCTGGTGACTGTTCATGTCTTCAATCATGCGGACATATTGGAGAGAACATGGGGCTGTCTCTTCGTCTTCTGATTCAGGTTCTAGCTTTGAGCTGGCTTTCTTCCTTCTTCTTGAGAAGCCAGAGTATGGCTTGATAAAATCTAATGGAATACGTCATTCGGTCTGTGTACTGTTTTTCTAACATTGTAATGGTGGGAACCAGAAGCCGTGGTTTTGAACAAATACAAAAAATGTGGACCATGTTCACAGGAGGTCTTTAACCATCGGTTTTTCTTTAATTGGATGTTCTTTGGTGGTGCATTGCATTGCATGTGAGGGGACACCCAATCAATTTTGGAATTTTAGGATTCAGAAAACGATGGTCTAAAGCCGTAGACAGCATCAAGACTTACTAGCAGAAAAGGAACCTACTTTTCATCAACTGCCTGCATGTAAAGGTTGAAACACTTCTGCTCTTACGTAAAGGTTGATAAATTTTTGCGATTTGAAGAACAACAATTTTTGGGATGAAAGCACAAATTCTGGGTTTGATTTTTACGATCCCAGTAAAACTATCTTGACAGCATCATTAAATTTCAGGCGATCCGGAGGCTAACAACCTACCACCTGAGAAGAGGCTTGAAGGCCGCCTCATTCCTCCGGATTCTGAGGTCCAGCGATGCTCTGCCTTCAACTCGACGAGGCACTCCATCTTTTTGGAGCTTAGTAAATATCACCTACCTATGAGAATCGAAACAGGGTGACGCCATTTACGCTTCCTCTGCCTTCTGCCTTGAAGCTGGCACCATTCCATTCAAAAGGGCTCCCCTTCTCCTTTTCTAAACAGTACTACTTTTGAAGCCTGAGCGTAATTCTGGCTTTTTTTCTCGTCTGTCTCGTATCCGAGCATGAAAGATTTCTGTAAAGGGAAAACGAGTGGACCGTGCCCGCTTTTTCATATTGGTATACGATCCGTCTCACTTACCATGAATAACAAGCCTTGGTGCTCGTGGTCGAAGAACTGCTTTCGTAGGAATTAGGAAAACATCTGAAACAAATTTCGTGTTCTCAATTTTACATCTTAGCAGTAGCAATGCTATAAGCTTTTTCCTCTACCGTGGTTTAGTTTCCTTTTTTTTTTTTTTTTTCCTCTGCCGATTTCAGCATCTTTCGCAGTGAGGCGTGCTCACTGCAATATTGACAAGCCAGCTTGTTTCTATGCAAGGACGACTGCGTTGAGTTAGTATCCTTCGACGCGTCGGACGACGGCTGGTTTTTGTGAAAAAAAAATCCTATTTGGTCTCTCATGAATGATATTCCGCAGCCGGAGATTCTTAATCCGGTCTTAGATATTAGAGTAGCAAAAGAAGACAGAATGTTGGACATCTAAACATTCAATGAACATTTTGAACCATATGCTACAACGGAAACAAAATAAGCAGGACCTTTGAAGATCAGTTCCCGGTGAACAATCTCCAGTGCTTATATCTCTATCCAAGGATCCAAGTTAGTTCACATGACTTCTGTACCATCACTTTTTTCTTCCTCTTTCTGAAATAGTTAATTGGGAGTGCAACTAATTGGTGTATTTAATATGGTCAGAATAAGATTTGACGTCTTAATTAAGGATAGTCTCTTAAATGAGCAAATTAGATTAATGTTTTCTATTTGTAAAGGCAAATAATTGCTATGTTCAACGAAGTCTCAAGGAAGTAAGAATTTCTTGAAGATCGACAATTTCGCAGCTGTTGTTTGGCACTATGAATTGACTGCAAGGACTAAACTACCGAGAAGACAACAGTGCAGCAGTTATATCTAGGACTTATCTAACGAAAAATGCCAAGAAAAGTCGAATTCGCATAACGCCAAACCAAAACCGGTGTTTGAATGACCGTCATTCCTATCTTCTTGAATGACCAGCTTTGACATAGGACTGTGTTTGAAACAATGTGGTAGAAGGCAACATACAACTTGGAGAACATAATTATTTGTGGATTTTGACATCACCTTGCAATCAGCTTTTTCTGCAATCCATGGCACCATCTAGTTAAGTATGGGAGAACCCCAGATTGCGACTCCACATTGTTCAAAAAGTCTTGGTTCCAGTATCCAGGGGCATATACTGATGGACCATCGCATATATTGATGCCTTGTATGCAACACAGCAGCACAAGATGGTGCTGACATTGGATGTAAATTCCCTTGATCGCTACTGCAAACAAACAATTCACCCAGGAAGACAACATAGTGCACTCTTTAGATCTAAATTCTCTTGATCGCCTGCAGATCAATCTGTCTGTTGAGGTAACAAAAACAAGGGCCGATCTTCCATTAAGTAACCTTAGAAGAAGAAATGCTGACTTACATTGGAAATCGCTGACAGCTACATACAGAATGGCACGTGAATTCTATCTACAATGCCACCAGAAGAAAACCGATGCTGAACTAACAATAACAATTAACAAGTAGATCACTTTCCGACACAGCCTACCGTCTCATGGACAAACGTTCAGTTCCACTCCTGCTGTGCTTTTCTCGACCACTTAGCTTAGAAGGGCGACCACCAGTGCTGCTAAAACGCTGAATGGCTGCTCTTCCCTTGAGGGATGACGACCCCTGGCTTGAACGCCGTGTTGCACTTCGCCTTGAGCTCCAACTGCCGTTTCCTAATGCAGCCTTGGCGACACTGTCAGTGGCGGCTTCTCTTGCTCTCACTGGTTTAATTGGTTGCTTGTTCAGGTAAGCCAGTTTCGGAAGAAGGCTACATACTGCTTTTCTTATGTGATCTTCACCTAAATTGGTCTGAATCGGGTTGCCTAGCAGGTTCAGGGCCACAAGCGTGCTGTAGTTGGCCACTAGCTGCCCAAACGCCTTGGCTGTAGTGATCTTGTTAAAACTGAGGTCCAACACGGTCAGCTTAAGCAGGCGATGAAGTCCTTCGACATCGCTAATCTTGTTGCCAGCGAGGTATAGTTCCTTAATGATTGTGCAATTAGACAAACCTGTGACAACAGAGGCAGTTTTAGTACTCTGTGTTGAACAAGATGAAGCGGACTGACACTAATAAGAACAATGATGTAACAAATCCTACCGTGGCCGATTCGTGAGATCCGGTTGTAGCTGAGATCTAAAACTCGCAGTCGAGTTAATTCACGGAGACCCTCGATAGTGACGATCTTGTTTCTTGATAAATTTAGTGTGTGAAGGCTTTTAGGCAGTGACCCTGGAGTAATGTGCACTGCAAAAAAGTGGTACAGACTGGTCAAGAGATGGATGAGATAACCAGTATTCACTCCTAACTGATGATTCAAATTTCTTCAATGTTAATTAAAACAAAGAGCTTTCACCAAAGCTGATGACTAAAACACATTTTTGAATGGGCGTTTTGGGTACTTACCAATTAAGTTGCTAGAGAGGTTTATGGCTCGGAGGCTGCAAAATGGTGAAAAGGGAGGAATAACCTTCAAGCCCATTCCTGAGACGTGGGCTACTGTTGATAAGGGATTCATGGCCTGAATTATGCTGTTGGCATGTAAAACTTCATTAGGAAGGTAAGGTCGCCTCGGCGTTAGACTGCAAGTTTCAGGCGATCCTGAAACCTCAGACGAGGGTGTAAGTGTCTCTTCAGAGTCGTCATGCTGTAGTGTAGTCTCTAGAACATCAGCTGGCGGCACAGAGTCAGCATCGATGCTGGTGTGAACCCAGTCATCTATCCAATTTTGAGAGGATGGCTGTGTGGAGAAGGCCATCCATTGATTGTAGCGCAAGCCATCTGAAGGATTGCTGCACAACACATTCTTCAATTTTGAGCTTTCTGTTTTCATGGCTTCCTTGCCTTTCCTTGTGATCTCGCAGACGTCCTGAGTATCCGATGAATAGCCCTCTTTACTTATCAAAATTTTACGGTCCATGGCTAACCGCGGCACTTGGCATGGATCTCTGTTTGGCCTGTGAAGGTTTCTCTGACTCCAAAGAAAGAGCTTCCACCATACTCTCCTGCTCCTTGACGGAAGAAGCTGACTAGAAGACATCCGTTTCAGCATCACCTTGTCTGCACTGCTTGAGGTCACAACAGACAATGGGCTACCATCAATTCCTCGAATTCCTGCATTATGAATGCATGAAATTTCTTGAAGATCATCATATGAATGCGATTTTGAAGAAAATTGAGAAGGGATAATCTTCTCAATCATCCCCGTCTCCAAGTTGGAGCACGAGCGCTTTAGTCTTGGGGAAGAGTGCTGTGATCCAGTGAACCCCGTTCTTACATAAATGCCAGGATCACTAAGATGGCCGCTCTGGATTGCTTCATCTCCAGAGAATTTCTCGCTTGAATCAGGGTGAACAGAATCAAGAACAGAGAGATCGCTATGTGAATTGCACGTCCTGCCTTCTAAATGGAGATCGATGTTGGGAGATCCTCCACAAGCCAATGGGCTGTCATCATCTTCATCTTCTCCCTCATAGGCGGCCTGGACGATGGATCCTTCTTCCTTTTTCGCTTCAAAAGTTTGAAGATGCCACTGCTTGTCGTCCAAATTGCAATTCATATCTCCCACTCTTTTCACGTCACCATCTGAGTGCTCCTCTGTACTGAGAGGCAGTATAGAGACATGGAACGAAGTCTTGAAGGAGCCATTTTTAGAAGAATTGTCAACCTTTTCAAGCTTTACTTGCAAGCTTCCGCATTGATTTCCTGCAACCGTAGATTTAGAATGTCCTTTCTGCAGAAAACCACGAACAATTTTGTCAGTGGCCAGATAAAAGGGAAGCAGGGAATCAAGAAAAAAAGAGCAAACAGGAGTGTCACCTTTGATTTCTTCAAGAGTCCCGCGAAGCATGAGAACTTGGCCATTGCTACACAACGAGGACAAATTACCGAGTCTTGTACAAGCTTCGGTACGATTTATAGGATACCAAATTCAAAATTCAAACACCGAAAAGATCTAACACGTCTCAACTCCCACTCCAATTTAGGATTAATTCTTCTAGAAGAACAGGGGCCAGCGTATGACAGAAATCGTCTATGCACGACCATTAGCCATAATCAATAGGAAACCCTCTGCTCAGTCGGCAGAGTCTCCAAATGCATGAAGGATTTGAGCTCGGGCAATGAAGGATGAGTAGAACAGGCAGGTCTTCGACACCCCACACCTTCCGCGAGGGCCAACAAGACGCTACCTTAGCGGCCAGAGTGAAAGGCAAGAGTCACAAGCCACAGACAATCAACGCAGATATCCAAACCTGCACAACGGGCACAAAAAGGCATAAAAAAACTGCACATGCCAACCAACTGCAGGAAACAACAGAACAAGAAGAAACCATCAAAAATCATCTGCACAATCTTCTCAACCATTACCAATTTCACAAGCATGCGTTTTCACTTACCACCAACATCGAACAGTGAAATAACCGCAAAGGAGAAAGAAAAAAAGAAACAGGAAGACCCCATTAAATCAATCGTGGCGGAACACTCACTCTTCATTAAAAGGCCTTCCGCAATTCAAAAATGAAGCTGCACGAGAGAAAGAGAGGGATTACCTGCGAGATGGCAATGAGATGCCAGATTGAAGGATGTTGGTGAGGACTAACAAACGGGTAGTTCCCGAAAGATTCCAGAATTTCTAACTGTGGCAGGAGAAGGAAAAGATTAGCCGCTATATCTGAGAAGCACGGATGGTTTGAGCTTGGGGAAGAAGGAAGTATTTTTTTTTTTTAATCTGAACGGTGCTGTAAGAGGTACATATATAGGACCAAGAAAGAGAGGGCCAAGAGAGAGAAAGATTTCCACACAAACCAACGCCGGGAATAACGACGGACACGCTTCACTAAAAAATTGTTCAGATGCTTTGCCATCTTTCCTCCTCACAGTAACAAACGACAGACCACGTTTCTTTGGCAAGGCGATACATATGAAGCCTGTAGGCCCACCAGGCACCAAGTTGAAGGTGATGTCTCCTCCTTCTGTCTTAAACTGGAGGACGCGTCCCTTCCGCGTGTGAAAACTTGTGAATAAAATAGTCTGCACCTGTTCTCCATACCAGAAAACCCTTTATTATGACTCACCCATTGCGTGTTGCTTTTTGTTTGTTTCTTCCTTCCTTCCTTTCTTTCTTTAGTGTTCATTTTAGGAGAATTTGTATGAGGTAGAACCATTTCTTCTTTCTTCCTCTTTTAATTCAGAAAAATGTGACAAGTGCCCCCATGTATATAAACTGAAACTCTTCTTTTGTACCCAAGAGTCTTACCTTCAAAAGTTAAAAAGAGACTTACTTTTACCTTTTAAAAGTTATTAGTGAGATTTAGGGCATAGAAACACAACTGGAAAAAGTGAAAAGTTTTCAAGAGATAGAATGCAGATATTACCATATCAAGTTGTTTTTCTTGTTGAAATAATAGCGAAGAGATGTTCTCGAGTCTCTCTCTAAACTTATCGTAACAACCAGTCTCCAGAAATGATAAAGCATATTTCCGTATAATCTTTTTTGATTGACATATCCTACCATAACAATCAGAGAGTTCAAAAATTTTCTGCTGCTACTGTTGAAAGTATAGTTCCAAAATAAATCACAAGCAATCTATGAGGCGATCCCGATCCATCCTGAAATGACGGAATCAGTTGCCCCCGGCTTTACTTCCGGGACTATGAATTAGATAAAACGACCAAAATGTCCTTGTTCATCTGCCGCCATACTTAATATTGATGAGAAAAATTCTGAAATTGAATCGAATTCGTCAACCAGACATTTTTAACAATAAAAAAAACAATATGAATCGAATTGATTTGATTTGGCATCCACTTAGGCCGATTTTAAAGCATGGTTGACACTGCCCCCATTAAATCAATAAGAGGGAGACAGAAAAAAAAGAGAGGAGCTGCTGTTGCTTCACGCAGCGGCAAAGTTTTACGAAGGCGGAATCATGTCCGTTCATCTTAGAGATGGAATCGAGCTTCCGCAATTTAACTGCAAATTTTGGTAATCAACCAGTGGCTCTGGAATTACGTGGAAGAGCATATTTCTTGTTAGGAAGAGTACCGTGGTGTGCAAGAGAGCTGCAACTTGTTGACCAAGTAGCGAGTGCTCTCTCTCCTACCACGAGAGACTTTTCCTTGGGCCGCCAGTTGAACATTAAGGAAGAAGGGGCAGTACCATATTGAACTTTGCTCATGGCTTCATTTCGGAACTCAAGAGCGTTTTAACTTTCTTTTCAAATTCATTGTTAATCGGGTATGCCAACAAAAAGAGTTCAAGTTTGATACGATCATTTTCTTATCAGACTTTAGCTCAACTCAACTTAGAATTGAGTTCACGCTCCAACAAATGGAGTAGAAAACAATGGATGATCCAAATGTGTCATGTGCCAGATATTGCTAGACGGTTAAAAATTAAAATATATTCTTCAAAAATATTATAAATCATTGCTAAAAGCATAATAAATTCGATTGTTGCATCATAAACCATCCTTAATACCTAATGCTTCTATGCTGACTGTTTTTTCAGCAGCACAATTGTAGCGTTGACGTCCACTTAAATAGCATGCCCCAAATGTGCACAAGAGGCGACCTTAAACGCTTTGCACATGACGTCTTCTTTTAATATTTCATAAACTTCATGTCTCCGGCAGTCATTCTTTTAGGTTTTTCAATCTTATATTATATATATAAATATACACACATCATGCGACTGATCTGTTTAGTAGCAAAAATTCAATTTCAGGGGGCGAACAAGAAATTCGCTAACTATTTACCAGTGAAAATAAATATATAAAAAGTATATAGTGCTTGAGAAAGGGACCCGTTTCCGTTTGATTGATGCCAGCGGTACCGAGGATCTTCTGGACAACTAGGGAGTACCGTACGTTGGGGGGTACGGGTGGCCCCCACTTCTCTTGTCCCTCCCCTTCTCTTTCTGGAGCTTTTGAATCCGGCCGGCTACTTGTTGCTCTACGTGTAAGATCCTTCTAGAAGGTGGAGTTAACCAACCCTCCGGCCGCCGTGATTCTCAGTTTTTTTACTTTTTACGATCATCGACTCTTCTCTTTTTAAATAAGAGCGCTTTTGCACGAGTTTTCTTAGAGATTTCGAATCACAGGTGGAGGGTTTGGTTCCGACTGAAAATCTTGAAAAGCTTCTTCCGGACAAGTTTTCTGCAACAAAAATTAGTTTAAGATGAGTTGTTGAGGAAATTGCAGTGGTACCAAGGAAATTGTGAAGCAAGGAAGAAAAATAAAATAAATAAATAAATAAATAAACAGTCTCCTCCCATGACGTCATAATTTGCTTTAGAGCTTCTATATCTTGTTTCTATTGTACTGTAAAAACAATGGATGAAAAAAGTAAATTTTTTTGCATTTCAAACATGTGTTTGTTAGAAATTTTTTTGAATAGCATAATATAGATGGTCAACTAATGCATGTGGTTCGCGCTAGATAAATTGGCTCTACATGGCCGAAACATTGAGTCAAATTCTTCAACCTTTTCTTGTCGTAAATAACTTGTTCAAAGCCATCTAACTTGACCTAGATCAAGTCCTTCTTCTTCTTCTTCTTTTCTTACTTCAGAAATGCAACAAATGTTTTTCTGAATTTAGGCAAACTTCTCTTAGTTTCACTACTACCTTCTTCTAGTTAACAAAATAATATTATATATATAGATATGGAAGATTGCATGTCAAAGGAAGGTTGGCGCATCCGATCCGAGCTAGAGAGTTAATTAGACCTACAAGTGGTCAAAAGCCAAAACGAATAGGTCAAGGCGTACATGTACGCTTGATATAAGCTTTACTTTGTTCCTTTGTAATAAAATTTAATTAAAAGAAGAGCTTGGCCTAAGCACTAGGTAGGAAGATCCGAAGCCAGCTACTAACTCGGGTTGGACTTGACCAGGGGCGGAGCCAGGATTTCTTTCATAAGTGGGCCAAATGGTCTATTGAATGGATATGGCCAAACTAAATCTGAATATAAAAAATACATTACCCAACACAATTTTTTCAATTTTTGCAATGCAATTCTTTTTTTCAAGTAGTTGGGGCGGGCCATGGCCTAGGCGGCCCCCCTCCCTCCGCTCCTGGACTTGACCCACGTGGAACAAGAAATGCGCCGGCAACGTGGTTAAACTGGGTTCACAAAATGACACAAGATATTGTTCCGCGGCAGGTCTCACCAACCATGTGCCATGTGCAGGTAGGTCTCTATCCGAAAGACAAGGGTGGGTTGGGACCAATGTCACTCTATTTCAATCCAATCAGCGATATTTGGTGGGCTATTCCTCCAGAAAATTCTAGTTAAGAAGCACCACATATATAAAATTTTAAATTTTAAGGAGCACCAACACAGTATCAATACAAAATTAAAAATCTTTTTCGGGTTTTGTGTGGACAACTGCCCACTCTTAACTCACACCTCCTTGGGTGTCCTATGTTAGATGATAATTATATACTTTATATGTATATTTTTAAAGATGTCTTAAACAAATTTGACCACTGACACCGACATGCAGAGGGAATGGGGGGGCCTGGCTTCATGGGGTGAGCTCGCTCACCTGAAGCAATTCAACTGTGAATTCGGCTGCCCTACCTATTCGCAATTTTTACGGCATTGGTTGGGACCCAAAAGATGGTTCATCTCTTGTTACAACTTTTACGTTTGTGGTCGACTGAAAAATATTTGTCTCTTTAATAAAAATGAAAGAGTTACCACATGTTTTTGGTATATCGGGTAAAGTCTTCAACTTTACTCTCTCATAAGGCGTTTTAGCTACGAAGGGGTTCCGTTCATTGGCCAGACTCTTGAGGATAACAGTAGCGGTAAAAATAAGGATCGAACATCTCATGTTTGAACTTTTCGTTGGAACGTCGTACAGTCCCTCTGGGCGCATGTGATAAGCTGCTGTATGTATCTGGCGGTTCAATTATAGCTCCACATATTGAAGAATCCAATGACATGCACATGGTTTCAGTAGTCGATCCACACTCCAGTATTAACAATAACTGAGAAAAACTACAACAACTTAAAAAGATTTCATGATCTTCGCGGGGAACAGAACAGTTCCTGTGCAAAGTGGTTGAGCAAGGAGTGTGCAATTTCTTTTTCGAGGATTTCTTACCGATCTCGATAGGTTAAAGCTTTGAATCCACCTTCGGATAATAATTAATTAATTCGATTCCATAAATGGGATCTCCACAAGCATTGAATAGTTTGACAGTCTAAACTTTTTCGGAATTTCACAGCTTTTAGAAGAAGATATCTTTAAAATTAACTTTTCAAATGCAAATGCAAATCCACACATTCTCCGCAAAAAAATGCACCAGCTGCTCTTTTGATCTTGTTTATGAATTCTTTAAAAGAGAGGATGATCGTGGCACACAGCTTTGGAGAACCATCTGGTCAATCAGAATTCAGAAAGCACGGTTGGTAAGTCGTAGTCGTAGTCTCCCAGTGACACCAAGTTCGAACGAAATATTATTTTGCTTTTTGGGGATTAAAATTAAATGAATGGTGGTGGTTCACCTACCAGATTCAGGAAAATAGGCATGAGTCTGGAGAGGGAGATATATCGTACTGAAAAGTGTTTGTTGAACCGATTTAAATTAGGCAGGTCACCTGGTATTTTGGACAACTTACACGACAGAGCAGGAGGGATCCACAGAGTGGCTCCACTCGGCCCAGAGACCGATGATGCTGTATATATGATCAAGGAATAAAGATTTGGTTTTGGATTGATATGAAGCAAAAACGGTGGATGGATGGGCTTGATCTATATATGGAACGACCTGTGTGATTGGTCCACACCAAGAAATAAGCAATTGTGGACCAAATTCAAGCACTTGTTGCAATTGAAATCACCAACAAAGCCTTCTGATCAAGTATTTGAAAATTGAAATCAAACATACAAAATAATGTCAACAGCTAGGCTAGCTGAAAAAAGAAAAAAAAAAAGTTTTCTTCTCCTGCAGAGACGATACAGCAGATTTGAACAAGTCCGGCCAGCATTACTGTCCTTTGTGTTTCAACAGGAGCATCGGCATCCATGGAACGAGAGGCTGTCCGTATGCTCAACAGAAGATCAGTGACTAGCTAGTATCTCAGAAATCGAAGCCGTAGATTCGGGCACATGGGTGGTGGAGCACACACAGCCAGAGGAAGCAGATGCACCTACGTTCTGTCCTCTCTGAAAATGAAAGAACGTCAACCCGTCCACAGGAATGCACATCCATCCATTATGGCCTCCAAGAACAGTCGCGTTTCACGTTGTTTGCTAGCCTCTCTAAGTTTCAGCGGCCGGTGATAAATATATCCTCGGAATATCGTATATATAGCCATAGGCCGCCATGGATTCCCCAAGTCACTGTTCCCTGAATGAGTTTCTGTTCCTGTTTTCACCAACTGTTCTTATCCTTGGTTTAATTTTACATGGGAATACTGTCAAGTAAAACAACCACATGTTAAGAGTCACCACCGACTCAAGAGTCATCACCGACTCTCACGAAGCATCTTGAGCCTCCTTTCTTAAGTAGGTGGCTTAAGACGGTGAATGACATGATTAAAAAATAATAATAATAAAAACTAAAAAAGGAAACAAATGGAAGTCGGTGGAAGCATCCATCACCGACTTCCTCATCCCCATAAATAGGGATGGAGGGCATGGGGGTTGAGCATCGAAAGTGAGTTGCTCACTTGATGAGCTTGAGTGTAGTGTGTGTGCTCCCTTTGTGAATTGTGAGTGTGCTCGTGTGTTCACTTCGTGTGCTCGAGCATTACAGGTGAGTTTTTCTAAGCCCTTTTTTGTAAATTCAGTTTCATGAATAAATAGTTGATATTCTGCCAAAGTTATTGTTGAGAATTATTTTGGACGTCGAGACTCTGTCAGTTTTTCTCCGCATAATTTCGAGTTTGAATCTTAAGTTATATTGAGGGCCCCCATCACGTTTTCCAACAAGTGGTATCAGAGCGGGGTTCTGTCTGAGGGCCGATTTATTGAAATAGTTATATCCTGAAATTATGGCGGCATTAGCGGTTGCATTAAATAATATCGAGAAACTTAACAATAGCAATTATGGCTATTGGAAATCTTGCATGGAGTCTTATTTTCTAGGACAGGAATTATGAGAGATAGTTTTGGGATCAGACACTAATGTTCCTGTCGATGAGGAAGCGAAAAAGAAATGGATGATCAAAGCAGGAAAAGCTCTATTTGCAATTAAGGTATCAATTGAGAAGGATTTATTAGAGCATATACGTGATGCTAAGACTCCAAAAGAAGCATGGGATGCTTTTGCAACCCTATTTTCTCGAGCTAATGATGCCCGCCTACAGTTGTTAGAAAATGAACTAGCTACATTGACTCAGGGAAATATGATGATAGCAGAATACTTTATGAAGGTTAAAAATATTTGTAGGGAGATATCTCAAATTGACCCTGAGTCGAAAATTAGTGAGGCCCGTATGCGGAGAATTCTTATTCGCGGACTTCGTCCAAAATTTGGCAGTTTCATAATTGGTGTTCAAGGCTGGCCAGTTCAACCAACTTTGTTGGAGTTAGAGAATCTCTTGATCAATCAAGAAACATTAGCGAAGCAGATGGCTGGGCTTTCTCTCAAGGAAAATAATGAGGAAGCTTTGTTTAGTAAGGGTCAGAGATCACGTTGGCCAGCTAAGTCAGTCATTAGGTCTCCAAGTAAAAATATTGAGGAAAGGAAAGAGAAAAATGTAGATAAGAAAACAAGAGAAACTACACAGCAGTGGAGACCAAAGATGAAATGTTTTAGATGTGGAAGGCTGGGTCATTTTGCTCGTGACTGCAGAGTCAGAATAAATGAAGGAAATACAGTCACGATGAGTAAGCAAAATGGGGGAGCTAATGAGACTGTACAGAAAAATTCGTTTCTGTACTCAATGGAGGTAAAAGAGGATATTAAACAAGAAAGATGCAATTCTGCCCACACAAAACCAGTAAAAGAAAAAGAAGAGAAGATCAATTATCAAAATGATTGGATAATTGACTCTGGATACTCGAACCATATGACTGGCGATGAGAGCAAGTTTGTAAGCATGGAAGAATATGATGGAAATAGAGTTGTTGTTACTGCTAACAACACAAAGCTCCCAGTGGCGCATATTGGAGAAGCAGAGGTTGCAGCCAATTTTGGCAAAGACAGAATTTTACAGAATGTCTATCATGTTCCAGGAATGACAAAGAATTTGTTGTCTGTGCCACAACTTATAGCTTTAGGTCACTATGTTGTGTTCAGCCCAAATGATGTGAAAGTTTATAAAAACGCAGATATTCAAGGAATACCCATGTTTGAAGGGAGAAAAGTTGAGTTAATATATGTCTTGTCAGCAGAAACAACATATATTGACAAAGTAAAGAAGCATGACACTGCAGATATCTGGCATGAGAGACTCGCTCATGTTGGATACAACAAACTCCGGGAGATGTCCAATAAGGGACAGTTGATTGGCCTGCCCAAGCTTGAGGTACGTACTGACAAAGTATGCCCAGGATGTCAGTATGGAAAGGCGCACAGGAGGCCATACAAAGAATCAAAATACAGAGCTAAGGCACCACTCGAGCTTGTGCATTCAGATGTCTTCGGCAAAGTACCAGACCCATCAGTTGGAGGTAAGTGGTATTTTATCACTTTTATTGATGATTTTTCGAGATATACTTGGGTCTATTTCATGAAAGAAAAGTCTGAAGCACTTGAAAAGTTTAAGGAGTTTCACCAAATGGTGCGACAAGAACTTGGGCATAGAATTCGGTGTCTACGAACCGATAATGGTGGCGAATATACATCAGACATGTTCATGGCATATATGAAGCAACATGGTATTCACAGACAATTTACTTGCGCCTATACGCCTCAACAAAATGGAGTGGCAGAACGGAAGAATCGTCATATAGCAGAAACATGTCGAAGTATGATGCATGCAAAGAACATGCCACCAAGATTTTGGGCCGAATGTGTCAGCACAGCTGTACACGTAATCAATCGACTATCAATGTCGAGATTTAATTTTAAGTCTTCATATGAAATGCTCCATAAAAGAAAGCCGTCTGTGAGTTATTTTCGAGTATTTGGTTGTGTTTGTTATGTTTTTATATCTGAGCAGCACAGGACTAAGTTCGACAAGAAGGCACAGATGTGTGTCTTTGTCGGATATGATCCATATCGAAAAGGATGGCGATGTGCTAATCCTAGCACAGGACGAGTTTATGTTTCTCGCGACGTCATCTTCGACGAAGCATCATCCTGGTGGTCAGAAGAAAAGAAGACGCTTTCAGACTCTCCAGTTTTTGAGAAAGATGTTCAAAACAAAATACAATTTGAGATGAATCACGAAGAGTCTGAGCCTGAAGTCATAGAAGCAAGACACTCAGATAAACATGTTCAAATGCCTGAACAGAGTTCAAGCCAAGAAGAACGTGCAGATCCATGGAGAACTGGAGTTAGTCCTCTTCAACAAAGAAGTGCAGAAGAAGAAAGACCATCACAATTGGAAGAGCCAGAAGGAGCATCCATAACATTAAGAAGATCAACGAGAATACGAAAACCAAATCCCAAGTATGTAGATGCAGATTGTGCCATCATGGAGGAGATCGAGCTAGCTTCTTTTAAAGTGGCAATCAACAATGAAAGAAAGACAGATGGCTCAGTTGATAGATACAAGGCTCGACTAGTCGCGAGAGGATTTTCTCAGCAGTATAATATTGACTTTGAAGACACATTTAGTCCTGTTGCGAAGATCACATCCGTACGTGTTCTGATAGCCATTGCTGCAAGCAAATCTTGGAAGCTATGGCAAATGGATGTGAAAAATGCTTTCTTATATGGAGATCTCGACCACGAAATCTATATGGAGCAGCCTGAAGGATTCAAATCTCCAAACAAGCCAGACTACGTCTGCAAGTTAAGAAAAGCACTCTATGGACTGAAGCAAGCACCCAGAGCATGGTATGGGAAAATAGCTGAATTTTTGGTGTTTAGTGGATTTCAAGTCTCCTCAGCAGATTCAAGTCTCTTCGTCAAGGCAAGAGGTACGAAACTTACTATTATGTTAATTTATGTTGATGATTTAATTATCACTGGAGATGACAATGAAGAAATTAATCTCATTCGTGAACATCTCACGGTGAGATTCGAAATGAAAGAGTTGGGGGAGTTGCGACACTTCCTTGGATTGGAAATTGATTACGAAGCTCAAGGATTATTCTTAAGTCAAAAGAAGTATGCTCATGACTTACTACGTAAGGATGGTATGCTCGGTTGCAAACCTATCTTAACACCAATTGAGATAAATGCAAAACTTAGAATTGATGAAGGAGACAAGCTCGACGATGTTACTGTGTATCGACAACTGGTTGGAAGCCTAATCTACTTAACATTGTCATGACCAGACATTGCCTATGCAGTTGGTGTTGTGAGCAGGTTTATGCAAACTCCAAGGAAGCCACATTTAGAAGCACTAAAAAGAATATTAAGGTATATCAAAGGAACTCTTGACTTTGGTATACTTTATGAGAAGGGGCCAACTTGTCAAGTTGTTGGTCATTGTGATGCGGATTATACGGGAGACTTGTCAACTCGAAGATCGACCACTGGATATACATTCAGTCTTGGAAGTGGTTCAATTTCATGGTGCAGCAAGAGACAGCCGACAGTTTCACTGTCTACAACAGAAGCAGAGTACAGAGCAGCATCTCAAGCAGCACAAGAATGTGTGTGGTTGATGCGACTGCTGAAAGACATTAAACAAAATATGGATTATGCAGTGAGAATTTACTGCGACAATCAGAGTGCAATTAGACTAGTAGAAAATCCCGTCTTCCATGCTCGGACGAAACATATAGAGGTGGAGCATCATTTTATCAGAGAAAAAGTACTCAAAGAAGATATTCAGTTACAGCCAATCGCTTCAGCAGATCAAGTTGCTGACATATTTACCAAAGGCTTGCCAGTGCAGATATTCACCAAGTTTTGAAGAATGTTGAGAGTCATAAGTAGAGAGTCGGTAATGAGGGGGAGATTGTTAAGAGTCACCACCGACTCAAGAGTCATCACCGACTCTCACGAAGCATCTTGAGCCTCCTTTCTTAAGTCGGTGGCTTAAGACAGTGAATGACATGATTAAAAAAAATAATAATAAAAACTAAAAAAGGAAACAAATGGAAGTCGGTGGAAGCATCTATCACCGACTTCCTCATCCCTATAAATAGGGATGGAGGGCATGGGGGTTGAGCATCGAAAGTGAGTTGCTCACTTGATGAGCTTGAGTGTAGTGTGTGTGCTCCCTTTGTGAATTGTGAGTGTGCTCGTGTGTTCACTTCGTGTGCTCGAGCATTACAGTTTCAAGTGGGTGCTATCAGGGCGTTGGGTGTATTAGCTTACTGCGTAAGCTGAGGTGAGTTTTTCTAAGCCCTTTTTTGTAAATTCAGTTTCATGAATAAATAGTTGATATTCTGCCAAAGTTATTGTTGAGAATTATTTTGGACGTCGAGACTCTGTCAGTTTTTCTCCGCATAATTTCGAGTTTGAATCTTAAGTTATATTGAGGGCCCCCATCACGTTTTCCAACACCACACAATATTTAGATGATGGTCAAAATTGGGTTTGTGAAAGACCCACTCAAATGGAATGGAGTTATGGAAGTCAATTATTACCAACTATTGAACCAGATCTGACTGGACATTTGGTCTATGTCGTACGTGTAACTTGGGATGTATATATTTTAGTTGAATTTCTGTGAGCTGCTTTAGATGAAGTGCTCATATACCAAACATCCCACAGTTAATTGTTAAAAATTAATCTGATCTACACCGTCTACGGAAATTTTGGTTTATAATGGGATGCAGTTGAACCATTGGCATTGCTGGAGGAGAACAATAATTTGCCCACCGCTAAAGATGGCTTTGATGTACACATGAACGACACCAATTTTTTAATTACAAAGGCTCCCAAAAGTGGATACTTGAAGATATTTATGCACAATTACAATTACAGAAGAACTCTGGAGTTGGCGAAGTGTATATTTTGAATTTCATTTATTCTTACAACCTATGTGGTTCTCCATCATCAAACTTTCAAGAACATCTTGGGAGGAATATTCACTTTTTCTCCTTTTTCCTCTCATTGTATATCAAAATGGTGCCGCTAATAATAGATCCAACGATGGATCTGTTTTGAAGCAAATACACTGATTAAGAGCAGATACCTCTTCTGCTAGGCACCCGCAAGTTTGCAGATGAAAAGGCTGGCCAGGGGCCCATTTCCAACCAAAAGCGGCACCATTTTAGTCGCTGAATATGTAAACTTTGTTTATTAAAAGATATCAGATCCATGTGCTTGAGACTGCAGCAGGACAGGACCAACTCAAATTTCACATCGCTTTATTATTATGGTTTACATGTAGCTTCAGATTCATCAACTTGGACCTTACATTACATCAGATGCTTGATATACTGTTGGAGCCAGAAATTTGGCCGAGGTGCAGGAAATCCATGGCCCGCAGAGAACTGTGACTGACCTCTTGAGATGATCATATGTTAGATCTGGGACAGGCAAAGCCGTTCCTGCACATGGATCCTGGAAAGATTGCTTAATTTGGTCACAGTTATTTGCCCTACTATTATATACAAGATTCTTCAACACATTAGCTAAGTATTGCCTTCTATTGGAGGCGCTTCCTGAGAGGTAAAGTCACCCCTCCTCCCCTTTCCTTCACACCTTAGAGTCAAGAGAGGTTTCGGGACCTCGGTTGTGCAATTCAAGTACAGCTCGTTCTATTTCTAATTCCAGGGTAGCGTAGGGTAGTTTGCTGTGTTGAGTCCCCAATTTATTTTAGCAAATGTAACTGCACAAAAACTGAGGAATGTACTATACATGATCTCTTCTCCTTTCTTTCTGTGTGAGTGATCAGATTGGCATGGCTGACGTTTTCAAGAAATGACTAGAAATCACTTAAGGCGTTGGTTTCCAAAATATTGTTTCTGAAAAATGGTGCACGATCTATTTTAGCTGATCCCTGCACCTTTTATTCTACATGAATTGATCAAAAGGGAAAGATGTAAACAAACATAAGTTTGAATTCACTCATTTGTTTCTTCAAGCCGCCTGCATTTGGTGAGCCATGCAGATGTCATAAACAATTCAGGCCTCCGGCTCCGCTGTTATGGACATGTACGTTTCAGTTGTTTGCTAGCCTCTCTAATTTTCAGCGGCCGGTGATAATAATAGTCATGCTTGTCACTGGTTTCTTCAAATTTGAAAGTTCGACCAAAGGCTCTGAGCCTTGCTCAGAAAAGAATCAGTGGCATGGAACTAACCGCAGTTCTGTTGCATCACTTCACTTGTCTGAGAAAGGAGTATGGCAACAGAGCCTAAAAGGTATGGAGGGAACTTGGAGTTGTGGGTTAAAATTGATTTGTTTCTTTGTTTGATCTTTTCTTTTGTTGATGTAAATTTTCTCATATTTGTGTGAAAACCTGAAATTACATTGTTTCTGGTTGGACAGAAGCCCACTTTTGTCTGAAAGGATCTGGCAACTTCATGTTCATTTTTGAAGAGTGGGCATCTTAATTCTTACCTTCATAAATCACGTAGACTTAGTATTTTATTGGAAAAAAAAGTTGTGTTTGATCATCTATATTGAAGTGGCTTACACCTGTTAATATTTGCTCTGTTTCTTGCCCAGTTTGTGTTTATTTTATAGTACTAGTATTATAGTTTCTTGCACTTCTGTTACCTTAGAAATGGAGGCCAATGGAAGCTTGCCATTGATCTTTTTCACCAGGTGCAGGTGATAGACATCGTAAACTGTATCTCTGGTTCAATCTCTTATTGTTCGAATGAAACTTGCTAGAAAGAGCATGACGCCGGTATCTGTTTGTGCGTCTTAATGTGGTTCCTTTCGTTTGATCTGCAACGGAATAAAATGCAGGAAAATTGAACAGATCATGAAGGGTTTGCCATTTACAATGCAATGATGCAGTTGAAAAATGAAGTGAGTTTTTTTCACCATTGCCTGTTCTTTCTGTTTTGCACTTCTCTGATTTTCTTAAGATTTAACATTAATGTATTATAAGTTTATTATAACTATATAATGGTTCTATTGTCTGCGTCAGGCATTATGAATCGAGTATTGGAGTCTGGATTGCAACGTGGCTGATGATTTGCATTTATACCTGATTTAACCGCATTTAGATATAAACATGAAATCGTCTTATTGTGGTTCCGGATCCTTGGATGCCACCGCCACAAGGTCGACAATGGAGGAACGTGAGTTCATATTTTGCAACTTAAAAAATTACATGGATGTTCTGGAAAACACATGGTGCTTCTTGTATATTTAAACTGTGATGATCCAAACTTTATTGGAATATATTCTACCTGAGGGTTTTCTATCATTTTTGTTTTATTTGGTGCATTAGATTCGTTAGAAATAATTTGTTCATATTCTTGCAAGATCAGTATTTGTATATGAATTAAGTTAAATCCTTCTTGTATCTGTAGAAGGATATTTGTAACATGAAGCACATACCCGTTCAATCAGATATTTGTAGGATGGTACTTTACCATTTTTTTGGATATTCACATATTCAGATTCAAATACAAACAAAGAAAAGTTATATTCGAATTTGAATTTGAAATCTGATTTTACAAACTGAATCCAATTTGAATTTGATTTTTACATTCATATCTAATTCGAATCCGAAGTTTGAACCAAATTTTTGGTATGAGCATTAGTTACAAATATTTGTCTAAAAATAAATCTGATCTGAATTTGTATTTGAATCCAATCGGATATTTATGTATATCTGAATACAAATCCAATTGGACGTCATTTCTTTTTTACTAACAAATCAGATATTATTTTTTTTTTTCATGTCTGATTTTTTTGAGTCCATTTGATTGGATATTGAATTCAAATGAGATATATTGACATCTGATTAGCTTTTCAAATTCTATATTCTTAAACGTTTTTGTAGGAGAACAACACTTGGGAAGTTCCACCTCTTGGTTGGTATATTTTTGTTATCTTAAGAAGAATAATGTAAAGCAAAAGCATTCACGGTGAATCCCCCTTTCTCCAAAAAGAGTTCTAAATTTTCAACCAGGGTGGATGAATGAACTGTTGGGTTTATTCATATCTGACACAATATTAGCCAACTCCGATCTCATGTATTTTTGTTAAGCATGAGTTGTTGAATCATGTTTTGTTGACAAAGAATGCGACTCATTCAGTACTTCAAAACGAAGATAATTATCATGAGCTATCGGTTTATGAAAAAAAAAAAAAAAAACTTTTAGTACATTCTTCTGTGCATCATTAGCATGACCAAATAAGAAGGCGGAAGGAAAAAGAACGGCATTGGAATTTAAACAGAAAAAGCTGCGAAGAACATGGGGGACTGATGGAAAAGAAAAAAGTTGCTACTCACGTGGGGTGAGAGAGGCTCGAACCCTCGACCTCAGGATCACTCGTTATAGCTATGAGACCTACGCGCTAGCCAACTGCGCCACCACCCCGATCTGACAGATTTTGTCGACAAAATTGAAAAGAGGACAAGACTTTTTTTTGTACCGATGCTGTCAGTTCTTAAAAATTCTGCCAATTTTTCAGTTGAAGAAAAATATGCTGCATCAAGCGACCAGCTAACAGATAATGTCCACGTTGTGGTGGAGGCATCCAATTCCAGCCACCACTTGACCTCATTATGCTTTTCCAATTAGAAGCTGTAATCTTTTTTTTCCCTTCCATCTCCGAGTTTCGTAGTCACAATAGGAAGAACCGCCAGGCTGCACAGCCTTCTCTGCCTCATGCTTCCACCTTTTGGTTCTCTCCCTCATCTCCTTTCCCTTCTCCCCTTCCATCACCAGTCTTAACAGGCGTGCAACTTCTCCTCTCTTGACTAGTTGACTTCACCTTCAATCTCCACACCTATGCCCCAATCGTCGCAGGCGCACCTGCAATTGGTCGGCTGCTCTGCAAAGAAAGGCCAACACAACATGGGGACTCCAGCGCATATTCTTTCCAATGTAGAGTTCCACCCACAATGGGTGAGAAATGCCCCTATTGAGGGGTGTGAAAGGACCCCCTCCTGTGGGCAGCAACTAGCCAGGAGCCCTCTTTCCTCTGTCACTGCCCTGAACTCTGGCGGTAGAACAGAACCCTGACCTTCGACAAGGTCAGGCCTGATGACCCACAGGAATGGGTGCTTGCAGTTAGCCACGCCCCAAGCAAACTCCACAAGCTGCTGAGGAGTAATACCGTGATGCTTCCGAAGTTCGCATACACAACCGACGCCGGCCGCTGCTTGTCCAGCCATACTAGGCATGACTCGTCTTCCTTCCATACGCTTGACTTGACTTGATGGAACTCAGATCGGTGTTGCCCAAGTTCTGGCATGGTTTCAGCAGAGGACCGACAGCGAAAAGGTTCGGAATCCGGCATCGAAGAATGTCGGGCTCCAACTCGGCGAAGGTGTTCAGGATCAACCCCTCCTTTGTGTTATAGTCGTATCCTTCAAAAAAAAATGATTCAACAATAATAAAAAAGGTCAAAGTTGAAAATCGAAATAACAGGACAGCGTGCATAACAACAAGTTTCCAACACCACTATTGTACATCAAGATATATGCTAAACAATGTAAAAATAAGAGATCAATTTACGTGTAAAAATCTCCAATAATGAAGTAAAAAACTATGGGCAAGAGAGACTTTCTATATATCAAGAAAGGGAGCCAAATACACAAGCAAGAAAAAAAGTGAACTCAAGAGAACAATAAATGCGAATAAAAACAAGAGCCCCAAAGATTATAAAAAGAAATCACCCAATGAAGACTCCCTTCATTTTTCTTTCTTCTTTGTCTTTCCTCTCTCTTCTTGGCGTGCCAATCGACCCATGCGCCTTGCTGCGATTTTTCCTTCTTCTCCTCATTGCCTTCCTCTTTTTCTTCTTTTCTATGAGCAGCCACAAAAAGCTCCCGTTTTCTTTTTTCCCAAAAGAGAACAACGAGAGAGGACTCGTAAAGAGGAAGGGGCACCATCGGGTGCCCTCCTTTCTCCCGCCCTTCACTTAAGTGACCGGTCGGGTCGGGTCAAATCCATTGAGGTTGGACCCAACCCAACACTTTGAACGTGGCCTGTGCTGCATCTTTAATGTAGTTGAGTATGGTGTCGAGAGGATCAAGGGTCCTAAGAAAAGTGGGCATGTCCATGAGGCGAAGGGCGGGCATCCCAGGTATCCCGTCCAACCTTGCCTCTAGGTAACCATTTTTGAGTTGGCACTCATCTACTTTGACCACTCACCAGGTTGACAAATTTAGGAACCTAAGAAATAACATTAATGTCTTATTATATGACATTTAAAAACTTTTGAGGTGATTGTGTGAAGGATACCGTCTGGGAAAATAACAATCCTTGTGGTAAGGAAGACAACTTGAACTAAAATTATGTTAGATTCTTTTTACAAATTCCTAGCATGTTGTTTAATACACATATATATATAACAAAAAATGAATTGCCCGCAATTCATTATAGTAAAAGGGAAAAAAAACCAAGCTTGAGTAGTCCACTGTTACAGTAGACGGCAAGACTATACCTTGGAGCGGTATGTACCCTTTCTCAATAAGATTTTTGAAGTGAAAGTAACACCAGAGGCCACAGCCACTGTGGGGCCTGAAGAAGATCACAGGAACACCGAGGTCTTCTGCGGACTTGAGGATGAGGAGGCTCATGCTCACGTCCGAGACTATGCATGTTAGCGGAGGGTTTTCCAGTGATTCATTGAGCATCGACATGATGGGATGCCGAAACAGATCCGAGGAGTTTTTGGCGAGGGAGTTGCTGAGGTTGGAAATATCTCGGGAGCGATCAGGAGTAGCGGTCAAGAGGCCGTCGGGTATGGTCTCGAACTTGAAACCACTTATTATTCGAGAGAGATCAGGATCATGGCTTCCGGACTGAACCAGGCGTTGATGATTGTATTCCGTGTTGACGAAGGTAACATGGAAGCCTCTTTGATGGATGAGTTTGGCCAGCTGCATCATCGGGGTATGCGATGAACATTGCGTACTCGCCAATTCATACTAGCTTAGACCGAGTTTCATTCTATTGGAATTGAGAGAACCATCAAAATGAGTTTTGTGGCTCCCGAAGTAACCGGGGCTTGCGCTTCTGATCTGCAGATACCTCCATTTCCAGGACTTGTTGGTGATAGCTCTCAACACTACTGCAGAATCAGGGACAGACGAGCGAGCTGGGGACGGCCACAGTTTTTGTTTTAAAGGTGGAAAATTTTCATTTACGAGACCACCATTGTATTCATCCGGAGGCTCCTATTTCTGACTTTCTGATATAGAGATTATTTTTATTAATATCTGTCAAATAGTGTCTTTATCATTGCCTCACAAGTCACAATTCCAGTTGAAATGCTCGAAAAGATGAAGGAAATTAATGCCAGTGATGCTCTTTTTTGTGTGTCAACTTGAAAGGAACAATATGGAAATTAAGCACATGTTTTCAGATGTTCCAGTTTTAAGTGCGGACAAGTTGCAGACTGTCAGCAGCGGACTTTTTCGTCGCTTGTGTGATGATCTGTCCACGAGGAAACCATGCGAAATGCATCCGACAAAAGTGGGGTTGGTGTTGGGGATCTTTCAATGGCGCCGAATCAATCCCTTGACTGGACAGTGATTTTTCAATCTTTGCAGATCGTTTGCTGGGCTTGCAACACCAGAATCCAGCGCATACATGACAAAGACAGAAACAACAGATAAACAAGTAAAGAGAGCACGTGAGGGATACTAGCTGATATAAATTAAGGGATGAAATCATTTATGTTTTTCTTATTAAATTTATATATTTATATGCTTACTGCTAGTTCAAAGCATATAGTTTACGTAATATTGAATTAGGTGGAAACTGGAAAGAATCATGATTCGAATTTTACTTCAATTAGAACTAATTGGAATGAAGAAATCGGAGCCGATTCAATGTGTAAGCTAGAACAAATTCCGAAATGACCCAAAATCTACTCCAAGAATATCGCTATTTGTATCTGATACGAGCTCAACCCCAAACCTCACCTTAGCGATCCAGTGGGTTTCTCAGTTGTTTTGGTTTCAGTAGGTTAGTTTGTTATAGCGATCTATCAATCATATAATTTCTTTGATTTTTCATGGGTGTTTTGCTGCAAAAATTTTGCCTTGCAGAGCTAATAAAAATTATGAGTACTAATTTTTTGTAGAACAGCCCATTCCGTTCAAGTATCACTATGTTTTTTTTTCTTTTTCCCATCTAATTTGTTCAGAGAGACCACTGGCAGCTAGTTATGAAAAGAACTTAATGTAACAACCCTGTGGGGGAGAGGCCCCTAAACTTTTATTTCAACAACAAATATGTACAACAAAAAGTGGCAATCACTCTATGGTAAGAAACTAAAACCGAGCCAGTAGGAAAATAGTAAGCAAGAGGAAACCAAAAAGCTACAAGAACCAAATTTACAAATTTTGCATTAAATAGAAACAGAGTATCATGAGCAAGAGTGGTGTTGTTGCATGATTCAAACTCTATGAAATGAGTTGTCACAGTCAATTTGCCATCTTGATTGGACCACGTCGTTCCAACGTGGCCCCGATGCCTACCTGGCTTGTTTGATATTAGCATTATCCTTTCAAACCTCTCCAAGCTACAAGTCATCCAAGACTGACAAATAATCGAGTCATATGGAAGGTCTTTGTTATCTTCCCACTGGACTACTCCTTCATCCAAATGCATTCCACTCGACTTTTTAAACATAAAAGCCATCAAACCTTCTACTGTTAGATTCCATACAGGCAACTTGCTTTAGAATAGTTAGATGAGACTGTTCGGCGAGGTGACTTTCAAACGGCCATCCCGTGGTGTAGCTGTCAGTCCTACATCCGCCATGGCCATCCAGCATCTGTTGTCCGTAGTCAGCAAGGATTGATTCCTATGGCTGATCATGGGCCAACCCTGCCCGGTACCCGTAGTTCATGTCCCTACCTCATGATTTCCACTTCCACACGCGCAAAAGTAATAACAGTACTTACAGCAAAGTTCCATCATACATACTTGCATGAAAAGAGAGCTAATCGATCTACCTTATAATAATTTATGTATAGCGGTCCCGCTTATAATCAAATGATCCTGTTCAGAGTTTCACTTGAGTCGGTTCTTGAGGAGAAAGAACCTCATCGACCAGTCTGTGGAAGTCCTGGTAGGAAGAACCCCCTGGCTGGACCGCCAACTCCGCTTGTTGCTTCCACATCCTCACCCTCTCTCTCATCTCCCTTCCCTTCTCCCCTTCCATGGCCTCCCTCACCAGGCGTTCCACCTCTCCCCTCTTCACCTCACCTTCGATCTCCATCCCCATTCCCCACTTGGTACAGACATACCTGCAGTTAGTCGGTTGCTCTGCAAAGAAAGGCCAGCACAGCATGGGGACTCCACCACAGATGCTCTCCAATGTGGAGTTCCACCCAGAATGAGTGAGAAACAAGCCCACTGACGGGTGAGACAGGACCTCCTCCTGTGCGCACCAACTAGCTAAGAGCCCTCTTCCCTCTATCTCCTTTCTGAACTCTTTGGAGAGGAGAGGACCCAGCTCATGACCTTTCACCAGGTCAGGCCTGATGATCCAGAGGAACGGGTGCATGCTGTTGGCCAGGCCCCAAGCGAATTCCTCTAGCTGCTGGGGAGTCATCACGGTGATGCTTCCGAAATTCATGTAGACTACCGACTCGGCCTTGTGCTTTTCTAACCATGGTAGACATGACTCATCTTCCTTCCATAGGCTGGCTTTCGTGCAACCCATCTCCGTTCTGCAGGCTATGCTCCGGCTCAGTTTCCTTATGGGGCCAACGGCGAAAAGGTTGAGGACCCGAGACCGGGCGGCCTGGAGGACCTCCGGCTCCAACTCGGCGAAGGTGTTGATGATGAGGGCGCTGCCTTTGAACATGGCTTGAGCTTCCTCGTTGGCATAGTTGAGCCTGATGTTGTCGCGATTGAATACCCTAAAGACGGAAGGCAGGTCCTTTAAGCGGAGGTCCGGAAGCATTCCGGCGATCCAATCGATCCTGGTCTCCAGATGGCCATTCTTCAGCTGCCTCTCATCTGTTTGATCAATGCAGAAACATTTTGAGAATTTGCACGTCGTCACAAGTATATATGAACCAATTTATTGAGCAGAATTTGCACGTTTTGCCTCCTTCCGTTTTATTAAAGGATTTAAACAATTTTCAGGTAAGCAAAAGTTCATGTCACTTATTAATCCTGTTTCACATGCAGGTAGAGAAGTTGACAAGCCGTGAGATCTCTTTCGTACAGAATAGAATTAATCGAGGAAAATATAAAATGAAGATGAGGAAGAAGAGGGAGAAACTAATGCCACACATGCATATAACATGACACGTATATTTTTTGCACAAGTTCAGGAGCATCAAGAAATCTAACAACAATAAATACTGATAACAAAGTTAAGACTGAAACTAAAGAAAATTGAATCTTTTCATTCACCCGAAAATCGTAACCGCTGAGAGAGAGAGAGACCTTGAAGTGGTATGCAGCCTCTCTCAAGAAAGTCCTTGATTTGAGCATATCCCCAGAACCCACAGGCGCTGTGCGTCCTGAAAAAGACCACTGGTATGCCAAGCTCATCTGCCGCCCTGAGAGTGAAGCTCATGACCCCGTCTGCAACTATGCACGTAACCGGTGGATTTTCAGGCGATTCATTGAGCTTTATCACGAGACTTCTGAACGGAGCCCAGAAGTTCTTCCTGATGGAGCTGCAGAGCATAGGAATATCTTGGGTGCGATCAGGAGTGGCGAGTGGCAGTCCATCTGGTATCATCTCAAACTTGAAGTCCTCTATCACGCGAAGACGATCGTTGCTGCCGGACTGGATTAGACGCCGATGGTTGTACTCCGTGTTGATGAAGGTGACATGGAAGCCTCTGTGATGGATGAGCTTGGCCAGTTCAAACATAGCACTGATATGGGCCTGAGCAGGGAACGGGATCATCACCGCGTGGGGCTTCTCCATTTTCTCAATCCTAGCAAAAACTCATACTCCTGCTCCACACAAGCGCCCTTCAATTTATATAGTTTCCTTTTCTCCGAGTACAGGACAGAGGTTAGATCCCGTTTTCTCCTCGCAAGTGAGAAACCTTTGCATTGGAAAGTTGATCAGATGCTTTGTGATTCCATATTTTCCAGGGGAGGCCGTTTGGTTGAGAAGGAGTCTTTACATTCAGCCAAAGAAAATTTTCCCACAGAAGAAACATAATCATAAGAAAAAAAGATGGTGGTGAGTCGCTTTCCAAGAAAGTACAATACAAATTGTCGCATTAGGAACTGGATAATGAACTACCTTATCCTCGTTCCAGAAATCAAGCCCGTCCCCAGGATTCAGGATTACACATTGGTATACCCAAAAATGGACTTTGGATTTCATTGATTCCATCTCTCACTGTTGAAACCACCAGAATCAAGCCGTATTCGTGATGTCTCCTAAGTGAAAAAGGACAGTTGTAAATTTTCATGGTAAAAATTTTGCCTTCCATATTAAACGTACCATGAATCTGAGGGTTGAAAATACTAACTGATCATGATGAATTCACCCATGTGGTATCCGTGATCTTCTTCACGTTTTGAAAGAAAAGTTGGATGTCAATTTTGGAAGCTAAAAAAAAAAGTTTGGCTTTCATACTAAAAAAAATCACCTTACTTTATGTTATTATGTTTGGATGAAGGGAAAAGAAAAGAAAGGAAATGGAAGGAAAAATAATTATAATAAAGACCTTATGCCATTGAAGCAACTCATCATGAAAATGAGTTAATCTTGAGATAAATTGAGGATAGGGTACGATGGGGGACACTAAGCCTTTTCTTGAGCAGATGTTCGCACCTCACAGAGGAAGGCCTGGCGTTAAGTACAATCTTTCTTCAATGAAACTGCATCCTTTCTTTTCATAAACAAGAACTTTGGAATTAAGTATAGAATCATTCTTTTATCAAATTACATCAAGGTATCTGTTCATAAAGAAGAGATCATGAACATAGGTCTGCACGTGGAGATACAGCTGTACAACGGGTTGAATCCTATTGAGCTCCTGACGCCTTCGTACGACGCTGAAAACTTTATCCTCGAGTTGAATACATCCGAACTAGTACAATAGAATCTTTCTAAATAAAAAATACTTGCAAAAAAAAAAAGTTTTCTAAAAATTGCATGGAAATATTTCATATTCGACCAGATTTGTACTAGTTTCTCCAAGGAAAAGTATCTTATAAATTTCTTCATTACCATCGATGGTTATGATTAGCAAATAAATATATCTTTGGTAATTTGCCCCTTCTGATTAGCAAATAAATAGCATGAAAACTTATTAGGATCGGACCCGTGACTTTCTCTTAAATTTCCACAAGACCTGACAGGTCTCTCCCTTGTAAAAAATTTCTGCTTATGTTTCCATGATTGTTCTGCGATGGTGATGACATAGATGTCGTTGACAAAATTTGTAGTCCATCAAAGCGCTAGCAAGTAAATGAGTGTTCAGAAATATTTTACATTGTTAAGCTGCATCTGAAAGCTCCCCGTTGGGTCAACTCAACAAGGGACTCGATTTTGTCTAAAACTCGGAAAGGCTAGCCCAAAGCTCGCGACTCACTTAAAGTTAAAACTCATTTGACTCATTCAAAATTTAGTTATAGACGCTATCTTGAATTTAATTTACTCGTTTTTGTTTTGTGCACTGATAAGCCCTCCATCCCAACTGCATCATTGTGTGAAATCTCACGTAGACATGTAGGAACCTCCGGAAGATTGCTAGGCATCCATGCATATCGCAGTAGAAGAGAGGGAGAGATCTAAACTAAGAGCACTTCCTTTTTACAGAACAAAAATTTCATCCTATATGGGAATGAGAAAGAGAGGAACAAATCAACGATGGCACCACCTTGATAGTGAGGTCCGTAAATTGGTAAAGCTTCCCCAGGCCTTCAGATATAGAATTCAAAATGCTATGTATCTTTCAAATCAAGATGCCTCAAGTTGCATAGTTCAAGTCCATATCTCTTCGTTTTACCTGCATTTATGGGGGGAGCATCTTCTCATCCTATATGGGAATGAGAAAGAGAGGAACAAATCAACGATGGCACCACCCTGATAGTGAGGTCCGTAAATTGGTAAAGCTTCCCCAGGCCTTCAGATATAGAATTCAAAATGCCATGTATCTTTCAAATCAAGATGCCTAAGTTGCATAGTTCAAGTCCATATCTCTTCGTTTTACCTGCATTTATGGGGGGAGCATTTTGAATTTCTGAAAAAGGGCATTGGATTTGATTGGACGAATCCAGTCTGCATCAAGTCGATTGCCTTTAGAAGCCTGATGGCGACCCAGCAAGTCGGCATAATAAGCAAATCTTGTGAAGTTAATTTGTTGTTCACATTTCGAGCACGAGCAGTAATCAACTCGAGAGCGACGTCCATCGGCAGGAAAGTTCATCGTCAATTGAAAGAGACCCCAACCACCAGGAGATCAGGTTGGCATTTTTACGATAAGCTCGCTTGGAGGATAGATCGTCAACAAAGTGAAGATCAAATTTTGTAGTTGATGATGAGCAGTGACAATGTGCCTTTGGTATTTCCTTTGTGCAAATACCAGCAATTCCAATATGATTTATGATGTTCCCACAGTTATTATACCGTCGAGAAATGTTCCAAATAACCGTTCTTGACGTCGACGAAAATGGTGATCATATTTTTTAGCGCTGCCCCGATCATTTCTGGTGTTTACTGCGCGTCTACTACTTATCACACCAAAATGTCATAGAATGTGGAAATTAAACTCTTTTAAAACCAGATATAACAAAGAAAGGAGATGAAAAGATGATGGTAACTGGCACGTCTAGCAATTGCCTCCTTCCTGTGTTTTCGAACAGTTCAATGGATTCACTTAACTTAGTGAACAGGCGAGATGAAAAGGATGAAATATTGGAGCATATGACCAAATGGTATTAAAAATCACCACCGTCGTTGTTTCTTGAAAAGTTTGCACCGAAGGCCACCCCTTCCTAACTTTTCGATTTCTAATTTATGGACCTGCCATCCATCCCGCCGGTAGTGGAAACCGAAATCGTTTTTCGCTATCTGGACAGATCGAGACTTGGGCTACATTATTCATGTCATCCCCACAATCCTCGTGAATCTTTTAAGTTGATATCTATTGAAACTCATCTATACTTGAGCACTTCAAGCAAATGGGGAATACATATGGATTATTGATTATCAATTCTCTGTGAATGGCCCCCAAATTATACATTTCACCGCAACACAAAAAAAAAAGAAAAAGAATACAGCAAGCTATTTTCTTCAGTTATGAGAAATATTGATGAAAACATACTGTTGGAGAGTGGCATGGACGTGGCAGAGCTGCAGCCAAATGAAAAAAATATGATGATGGGTCGGTGGCCGTGGACAAGCCTTGCACAATTAGAACTCCTAAATAAAGTAGGAATGAATTCAAGCTTTTAGCCCAAAGAAGATGTTGGTTAACATTTGGTAGTTTTATTAATTGTCTTCATTTTTGGATAACAATGAGTGCGTGAAGTTTATCATGTGAAAGGCTTCTGCCTATAAAGGACCAGACGCTTAAAGAGGCCTGTACGTGCTTCTCAAGGGGAGGGGAAAGTAAAAAACCAAGATTGTTTTGTGTAGGCTATTGGCTGAACCGCATGAATTTGGAGTTTTTTCTGAGTTGTTTGGGTTGGCTCATATATATTTTTTTTTGTTCCTTAGGCAAAAGCATAATATATACTTAACACAAGCTTGTAATGTCTACGCGGGTATTCCATGAATTGCATCAAAGGTTTGGAGTATTAGAATTTACTTCATGAATATGCCTCAATCTTTAATGCAGATTCATTCAAATACTCGTGTAGCGTTTATACTGTCAAACCCTATCAGCGTCCAACAATAAATCTATACTAAATAGTAAGGCTTTTGTAGATACGGACTGAAATAATTGGTAAAAAGAAAAGGAGTTTAGTGAAAGTGCATGCATCGTGAAAACATTCTTACACAATCATGCTGTAAGATGGAGATGGACAAGATTAGAATGAGAAAAGTAAGCAGATGGATCGATTGACAAACTGAAAAGAACAATTAATATAAACAACTAGAAAATATATAACGGTCAACTGAAAATGAGAGAAAAAGAACTATTAAGCATAAGATAGAAGCAGCTCGCTTAATTACCAGAGGCGGTTGGGAGATGGTGTTGTAACGAATGCAATGCCATGGACACAGTAAATTCCGCATTAAGAGAGCTGTAAATGCCGTATTAACAGAGCGGGAGAGATGTTACAGAACTAAATTTGCATTTACGATCGATGCACATGGGACCGGCAGCACTATAGAAGAGGTGCTGGACTCTCTAGCCGTGACCTCCCAACAAAAGCCCAATCGGCTCCCAACGCACAGGCTAGGGCAGGTCACAGAGCAGGCAGGTCCCATTCCCATCGACGATGGCTGCTTCTCAGGCATCAACATCCAGCAGGGCCTCCAAGCCGCTGCTCCTGCTTCTGCTTCTGGTGTTGGCCGCCTTCTTCTCCGGTGCCGATGCCCGCGGTGGTCACGGCGGCCACCACCGCCACCGCAAGCTGCAGGCCCCGGCGCCGGCTCCCAGCTGGCCTCCGGAGTGGACCCAGTACAAGGATTTCCCGCTCCTGGGAGACTTCAACTTCGCGTCGCCGACTGGCATAATCCACAATGGGAACGAGTGCTTCGACTGCTGCATCCCGGCCTGCATGAAATATTTCACTAAAGAGTACACCGACGAGTGTCCCTTCTTCTGCGTGAGGACGTGCATGAACCTCTTCGGGAATTGAGCAGCCGCCTAAGATCGATCATCCCATCCGCCGTGACTTCTTCTCCCCACCCCACCTTCGTCTGACGCTCGATCAATGTGACCTTACTTCTTCCCTCCTCCCAATCAATATTCGGTTGACGAATGAATAAAAAATGGTCTGGCTGTTGGGAACAGAGTAAGCCGCGTCCTACTTTTGCTTACGTTCTCCGGTTTTCCTTGTGTCATCGATTTCATGCACACGTACGTCGCCTTCTCTGACGCTCCTCAATGCTAAAGACAAGAATATAAGCGGTTTCTGTTCGGGGCTGCTATAACCTTTACCGATTCAATCGAATTCCACGTAATTCTATCGACTTCGAATTGACGCTTGGATTCAAGCGCACCCCACTACGGCCATTATAAGATTCAATACCTCGCACGTAACCCATCGCTGGGATCTTTGTTGGTATTAGGCTTGGATTCAGATTCAGCTACTTATTGTGCTTGAATACGAGGTTCAATGGATGATCAAAAGTTATGGGGAAGCACTGTCTTAAAAAATATAGAAAACATGATCTAGAGGGATTTGGGGCAGGTGGTATGCGAAGGAAGAAGCCAAATATACAGCGGTAAAAGACGCGTTCTTTCGGGAAAGAAATAGATTTTCCTGATCTGATCAGTGATCACCATGAGCCAAACTCCTACCAAACGATGCCAAGCGTGTGAACTTTCAACTATCAAGCTGTGGCCTTAGAGAGTTAGTTTCCTAGGGATGAGTTGAACTAGAAGTGGACGAAAAACGTCGCTCATTCCAATCGGAATGCGTCCATTTCAAAAGACGATGACCAATACTGAAGCTGTCACTGTGCTCTGGAACGACCCAAATTTTCCGGCAAATTATTTCATCGCACTCCTTCCATCCCCTGATACGACAGGCTGGCGGCCTAAGGACGAAGCCGCCGGCTGCGTGTCACCCTCCCTTATTAAATCATAACAAATACGTACGCTGCTCGTCACCTAAACCGTTACTGTTACCTTTCGCTTTACATTACCTTTCTTCTTTGTGGACCCTCGCAACAAGGCGGCCATTTCCATTTTTTCTGAACTTTTAACATCTCTTGTATACGAAACCTTTTGCCGCATTCCTCGCGACCAGGCGATGCGATGTTCATGGTAGAAAATTTTAAGAAAACGTAAGAATCACCCAAACGACCTAATTTCAATAGAAGTTACGATTAAGCAAATCTTCTAAACCAATGGGCAGAAAGTACTTTCGGCAGCTGCATAATTAACCAATCATTCCAAAGTTTGCGGGTGCCTAGGAAGTTCAGGGTGAAAATCACATAAAATGAGGTTCCTCGCCCACATAATCTTGGTGTGAATCCTTAAGGTTGTGTTTGAGGATGCATAAAAAGATTGTGTTTAGAGAGATCCTCAATTTAAAAGTAACATGAAATTTCAATCTATGTTTCATGTTAAAACCATGAATTTAAGATCAGATGGGTGGTGGTCTGGTCTTAAATCCGTTGATGTAAAATCTGTAGTGAAACAAACACAACCTAAGGTTTCATCAGTTTGGACGTAAATAGGAAGTTTACCGAGAGTGAGTTGTATGCAAGGGTTGGTTGGTGAGGGATGCCAGATATATGCATATAAAAGAAAGGTGGTTGTTGGAATAGTTTAGTAACGTTTTAAACAGGAAGATATTTTTTTATTGTTAACTTTGTCATTACTTCATTTGTCCTTATAAAAAAAAAACTCCGTATAATGCAGGGTATTATCAATTTTTTGTGCGCCAAACGGTGCATGTAACCAACTTCCAAGTTAACCAAAATTTCACCAATGTTAAAAATGTGGTTGTGCAACTGAAAGTATGTGCACTTGAAAGTACATGGTCCACACTATAGCCCTTCTGTGAACTTGCTCTCAAAATAAGGAATACATCGAAACCAGCAACAATTTTTTATCCAAGGTAAGAGGGAGACTGGGAGACCACACAACTATTTAACAAACAAACATGAGACAACTTGATTGATTCATCTCCCCGGCTACCATAAACCACAAGTGGAGGCCTCAAGACCCATCTGTAAGTGCTGAACTCGTATCACCCTGCTCACCGGAGAAACAAAAGTAGAGAAAAAGGATGGCCTCATCGGCACCGACGGCCAGTAGAAACCTCCATGCAGTGTGCGTCCCCTACCCTGCACAGGGGCATATCGGGCCCATGATGCAACTGGCAAAGCTTCTCCACTGCAATGGCTTCCACATAACTTTTGTCAACACAGATTACAACCATCAGCGCCTGGTCCGCTCATGGGGACCGGACTCTGTCAGGGGCTTCAAGGATTTCAGGTTCAAGTCCATGCCCGACGGCTTACCGCCCTCGTTGTCGGACCCCGACCGGACCCAGAATATCGTCACGGTCTGCGATTCCGTCACCAAGAACTTCGCCGGTCCTTTCCTTGATCTTGTCATGAAGATCAATGAGTCAGCTGAAGACCCACCTGTCACCTGCATAGTCTCGGATGTGTTCATGAGCTTCACACAAAAGGCAGCAGAGAAGCTTGGGGTACCCTGGGTCGCCCTGTGGACTGCTAGTGCTTGTGCCTTTTGGTCCTACTTTCATTACGTTGATCTTGTGCAGAAGGGCTATACACCACTTAAAGGTACGCGCCTACTCAAGTAATCTTTTCTTCGTTTCTATATTAAGTTCCAGCCTCCTGTTTTCCATAATCACATACCATCATGTTCTCCAGATTTTCACGTCAGATTAGATCTTTTTCTTTCCAGATCTCCCCTGTTTTAGATCTTTTTCTTTCCAGATCTCCCCTGTTCATTTTCTCCAAAACATGAAAGAAAACAAAGCTTGTTTTTGTGACCTTTAACTTCCACTTCATTGACCCACTCGTCAAAACCAAGCCGCGAACTCGTCTACTTTCCTAGCTAATTGTCTCTCTCCCCCCTCTCGAGCTTTCTTGTTTTCCGTACTGTAAAAAAAAACCCTCAAGCTAATGCAGCCCATCCTAAAAGAGACATTAAAACGTCCCTGTATAAAACTCTAAATTGTCTCTTAGACAGCACCTCTTCTCATCCGCGTTAGTCGAAGCTTCAAGATGATCGATGAAGCAATTCTTTTGATTAATTCCTTGGTGGTCTTTGCTTATTACAAGGTTTGAGAATTTTGGACTTAATTTGGTTGATATTTAACAGATGAGGCCCAGCTAAGAAATGGGTACATGGAAACAGCGATCGATTGGATCCCGGGGATGCCGGACATTCGTCTGAAGGACATCCCCACTTTCATCACGACTCTCAACAGGGACGACGTCATGCTTAATTTCTGCATGAACAATGCGCAGACAGCTGCAAAGGCCTCTGCAGTCATCTTCAACACCTTTGATGAGTTAGAGCACGAAGTCCTGAACGCCATCAAGTTTCGAATCCCTCAATCCTTCACGGTCGGCCCGCTCCTAAAACTGAGCCGGACGGTTCCCATAAATGGGCTCAGCGCCATCAAGAACAGCCTGTGGAAGGAAGACCGGTCTTGCCTGGACTGGCTCGACGAGAAAGAGGCAGGCTCCGTCATCTACGTCAACTTCGGAAGCATCACGGTTATCAGTCCCCAACAACTGCTGGAGTTTGCTTGGGGTTTGGCTAAGAGCAAGTACCCATTCCTATGGATCATCAGGCCTGACCTTGTGCAGGGTGATGCAGCAATTCTTCCACAGGAGTTCCTATTGGAGACGAGAGGAAGAGGACTGATGGGTAGCTGGTGCTCACAGGAGCAGGTCCTCAACCATCCCTCCGTAGGTCTTTTCCTCACCCACAACGGATGGAACTCCACGCTGGAGAGCATATGCGCAGGCGTGCCTATGCTATGTTGGCCCTTCTTTGCAGACCAGCCGACCAACTGTAGATACGCTTGCACCAAATGGGGCACGGGAATGGAGATTGACGGCAATGTGAAGATGGAGGCATCAGTGAAGGAGTGCATGGGAGGGGAGAAGGGAAAGGAAATGAGAAGGAGAGCCAACGAATGGAAAGAGAGTGCAGAAAAGGCTTCTTTGGCAGGTGGGCCGTCCCATGTTGCTCTGGAAAGTTTGCTCAACGGGCTACTGTGGCACCAGCACGGAGGGACTAATAATTGATTACAGATCCAGCTATCATATATAATATGTACGAAAAGCTGCCATGTCTCTCTGTATTAGTTCCAATAAAAGCAGACCTCCAATACTGTCTGTTTTAGGTTTACGCAGGAGAGCTATTTCGGAGCTTATATGTATCACATCTCCTATATCGTTAATGCAGATTAACTATCCAATTTAGTTTCCAATGTTACGACCTGCTATTATTTGCAAGTAGGTCTTAACGCAAACCAACATCGGTGGGAAAATTTTTTTGATCAGTAGATGAAATCAGCTGTTATCTAAATAGCCCTTGACTGCGTGCGTCTTGGAGCTCCTTGGACCATCAAAGGGAGGTCGATAAAATTATGAAATTCGCTTTTCTTCGTTATAATGAAAGGGATAAGCCGAAGGGTCTGGTTCATGAATTAGGGCGCGCTTGAATGTTGGTGAACAAGTGTCGCGGGACTTGCTGCTTCTTGTTTCTCTGTGTCGCCTCAAAGGTGAGACGGAAAGCACTTCTGACGGAAACCAGGCCCCTTAAATAGATGTTAAAAAGCGTTTTAAACAAAATATGATCCTTTTAATGTGTTTCGAAGCACTTGTTTAATATAAATCATACATTATTTTATATCGTTTTTGTAAAAAAAAAAATGATCTTTATACAACCAAAATTTTGTTTTTATAAAAAAACATTATTTAAGTAAGAAAACAATTGCCTTAATATATGTTTCTCATCAACTCCCTCTTAAGATCATATCTATAAAGTTATATTTCAATAATAACAATAATAATTTCAGTAGTTCTGGTTTTTGTCTTGTACGAGTGGTTTCGTTATTATCATATATATATTATATATACCCCTCATTATGTATGGAATGCAGCCAACTTCTCCCGGACGTTGTGGGTCATGCCAGCTTTTGACAAGTGCTGTTTGATGTCGAAGAGCATGTACCGACTCTGCTATTCGACTCAAGTGGTGGAACTCGTTTTGGATATGGGAGGCGATACTCCTTTTAATTGCGCCCGTTGTTAGAACTCAAAAGTCCATCGTGTGGACTTGTTGGGTTGATCTCTCATGAGAAGTGGATGTGGATGAACACAGTTGGAGTCCCTGCACGATCGGAGAAGATCCGATTGCCAAGATAATTGATTTTCGAATCTTGAGAATTTGAAGGATAACTAATCAGATTATAATATGCTAAAAAATAATAATAAAGAACCGTCCTGTGCAGCGCAATTACTGCAGCCGGTCCTTTTCATGGGGCATGATATCAATCAAAAAATGAGGCGACCCCACGGAAGGTCGCTCTAGTATGGACCACCAGTTGCTTTCAGCAATACTTTGGGAGGGGAAGCATCCAGAAAGAGCAATTTATTTGAGCAAAAGTTGGATATCTTTTATTTTTCAAACCAATGATATGTGCGTGCGTGAGAGAGAGAGAGAGGTTGTTATGTTACGACATTTGAAGGTCCAAGTGTAAGTAACCCTTTTACTAGGTTGAATGGATTTCTTTTTACGCCTTTCTTCAAGAAGATTTCGCTTACACCTTTTCCTTGTTACATGTGAAGTTACCACAAAAGTATATTTTTGAAAAAGCATCCATTTTCCGTTACATCTATGAAAACTGCATCAAAGCCATGTATTATTGTCAAATTTCATATTTCCCCTTTCTTGTTTTATGTTTAAATTTGGTCACTTCTTATGCTTCAAGTTCTCAGAGAATAATTTCTAAGATGTGCGAACGATTTAACAATGTGAACAAGTTCAGGAAGCGGGACAAGAGTAATGAGGAAATTTTCTAGAAAAAAATGTTTAGTCACCCACTAACACAGCAGGTTACAACTAAGAAGAGTAAGGTCCCTTGCTAAAACCCCTAAACTCACCCACGCTGCCCTAATCCCTGATTAGGGTTTTCTAAGGTAAAACGCTCAATCTAAGTCCCCCTCATCTAAGGTCCTTCGGCCTTATTTATAAGCACTATTGGATCAGTCAGTGAGGATCCAATCCATTCTATCCTGATCCGATCCATTCTATACCCGGTGCATAACAAAAAAGTACTGTGATCTATTCTGATATAACTCTTGCTTAGATTCCATCATGAGCTCATCCAGCAGGTATTTGATACTGTGAAAATGAAGAATTTTTGTCAACCATTGTCCTGCCCATTTTATATTTTCAACAGTTTCATAACAGCATCCTTCTGTTTGAATAGATCTGTGGCTTTCACACTTGAATATTATTAGATATCACAGTTTTTTGTAGATCTCTGTGTGAGGCAATTTATACCAAGCAGAATCTTGTCACTTGAAAAAAAATAATGATTCTTTACTTGATATCAGCAGCCGATAATTGGCAAATGCAGAACTGAAGGATGACTTTCAGACAGTTGAACATTTAAACTCAAATGAGACCAACAACTGATATACAACTTTTATAGTGGGATATGCATTTAGCAACCCAATAAATGAATATCATTGGTGGAAAACATGATGCCACTGCTTGTTAAAAAGGCAGTACATCCCTCTGTATGAATATTCAGAATACACGAGGACACTTTTATGCACCAAATTTGAGCAAGCTGCTACATCTACCTGGCAACTAAAGAATTATGAAGCAGCAACTCAAGTTCCTCTAATCTGCACGTAATGTGTGGACCATTGAAACAAAGAACATAAGCATAAAAACACTTCTGCAGGCAAATTATTCAGTAAGGAGCAACAAGTACCTGACATTACTAAGATCTGGATATATGGCTATTGCATCTTTAAAATCCTGCAAGAACAAAATACACGTGTCCAACACATCGACATGGAATTTTCGAATGGTAAATATTCAACTAATGCAGTTGAAAACACTATCAGCTTGAAACTCACTTGGTTAGCGGTTGAGGAGGTGAATGTTACAACACAATGCATTTCTGCACCTGATGCTGCCTGAAATGTAAAAGGGCAAACAAGAAAAGAATAAGAAAAAAATAATTCAGCATCATTCCCAAATTAAGCTAGGTAGCTACCAGAAACCTCACCTGTAAGCCAATGACACTATCCTCCACCACTAGGCAATTCTCAGGTAGCACTCCCAGTATCTGAAACGCCAAAGAGAGTAATTAAATAATGCACAAACAGGGATCGGGAAGACATTTAGACACACAAACATGGAAGAACAATGACTACCTTCACAGCTGTCTTATATATTGATGGATCTGGTTTCTTTTCCTTAACATCATCACCTGCAAACAACATTAAACTGTAGTTGGCTTTTAACTTACTAGTTCATTGTCCATCTTATACAGTTGTGGAGATGTGAATAAACTACACTATAAACAAACACAAGAAGTTGAAGGCATTAGTGAAGAGAGGAGTCGGGCCAACTCGACATGGACATGTTAGTCTGCCAGGTGCATCGGTGTTTCATAGGTTAAGAAATAAAATTTATTCAGCTCAAAGCAAAGCACCCCATTTACAAATAACAACCAAAGCACCAACTACTAGAAAAAGAACTGCTTGGATGGACAATTAATCTGAGAAGCAGCCTAGCTAAGAAATCTTGTAATAGAATATAGAACCTGCAAGGAAGCAGTTGAGTTGTTTGAAACGGTCCTGCACATGCCCCAGCAATTATAAATATTCATGAAGGGATATGTTGAGTTCTAATTTTGAATGATGCAAGTGCTCTTAATCTTACAACTCCCAATAGATTCTCAAGACAAAGTATCACTGAGCTTTTCGTAGCAGCGGAGCATACTGCAAGCTTAATCCCCTACAAGACCAAAAACAAATGTTTGCTAAGTTGATGACCTGCACCATAGGACAAATACATATCCAGTTAAGTAAGCCACCAAATGGTAAATGAGCAGTTAAATTAATTTCCATCTTCCAAAATTGAGTGCATACAAGTCTATCGTGACTCTCTGTGTTTGTCTCTTTCCGGAACCTTTTATTCATCTTTCTCTTTTTTTCATTAACAGTGACAAATATGTATTACAATCAATTTAATATGCTAGTATGTCTAATCACATTAAACGCGTTTGAATCTGAGATAGTCCAGAATCAACATCTCAAGAGTTACAAAGATGAGGAAGACCTAGAAATAGATGCCAACATTATGGGCACCATTCTAGCATATAAAATAGTGAACCATATGTCGTCATGCTAAACATGCTTCAAAGATAAATATTCTTTGTTGAAATAACATTCTACACAGATCAAGTGTACTGCCATATGCTATCGTGGTACAGCACCAAAAAATGTGCACACAGAGAACAACTAAATTCGCATGAATGAATCAAAACTTAACAACTCATAAAATTCATGAAGTCAAGAGCTTGTGCACAAAAGAATATGTGTTTGGTAATAAGATTCCTCACCGCAGCTTTAGCATCATCCATGAGCCTAATGACACCAGGTCTGGGCTTCACCTTCCCACAGCCAAATGTTCAAATATTAATGCATCAGTATCCCTGACAACTGACAAGTAAATTGGTGGGAGATAAATGACAAAACAGAATCATATGCTTCTCACAGTTCCAGATTTAATGATCTCTTTATATCTTTCAGTTTTCCAGTCCTACAAAAAGAGAGAGAGAAAAAAAGAACATCACAACATTGATAGATGAATGATAATTGATTATAAGTTATAACTGCAAGAAATTTAAATTATGGATGTCGAAAGGATCAGGATCAGATCAAATAGAGCTAATTACTGTCTACGAGTAATCAGATATTGCTTAACCTGACTCGGACTCAGATTTGAATTAGAAGAGAAAAAAAAGAAGTCAAAAACATATCAAATATTTTATATGCAATCAAGTTTGAATGCCTGCAGAAATTGGATATCCATCTTGATTCAGTGAGAAAATTCCTATACCAAATATAAATCTGATTACTGATTTGATCATTAATCACACAAAACCAGATTTACTTGGATTCCACATAAATATCAGATTATATCGGAACAATTGACATCCGTGGTTTCAATAGATAGACAAACTACGGGGTGGCATGATTGTCATACAAATAAAGAGGGAAAACTTGGGGCCCTTTGAAGAACCAGAAGAGCAGAAAAAATGCTGCAATTTCATTTTTCTTTAAGCAACAAGAGATGTATCATCTTGAAATGCTTATTGCTAAATTTCTACCCTTTCAGCAACTGAAGTTGACAATCATTTCATTAGAAATTACATAAGACGCCTCCCGACACTTAAATCGGCGACAGCCTGAGACCTTCAGGTTGTAGTAATAGTTTAGCAGTACACGGGGTGGGTTTCTCGGCATAAACGGGACTGGCCAACAAAAAAAGGTAAATGGGATTCTGTCTTCTCTATAAGTCACTGGTCTTGCAAGCGTTTCCCCCTATAAGCACTCCGAAACCGTTTCCTTTTTACTGGGATGATACTACTCTTCCGGATAAGTTTTAAGGGCTTTTATGTAAACAACCACCTCTAACATCCTAGCTCATTGGACAGTATAAATAAGCTTTGATGTTTTGGGAGCCTCGAGATAAATAGCCTCATTCGCCATATAAACTTCGGAAAGATCGACGGTTTCGTGTACGTCACATTCATCCTCAAGAAACCAATTTCATCCACGGGAATTCAGACACTATCAATTTCTTCTTATACTGCAACTGTTTCGTGTCTCATTAATGCGATAAGTGCAAATCGGAAGAATTGGGCAGGTCTAAAAGCGTCAAAGAACCAACATCCACTTCCCAAAAACAGAAAGAAACCCTCGCTGAATTTCCGTGAGCACAAAAAAGTTATTTCATATAAGCTATCAGCAAACAGAGGCGTCTTAGATCTGATCTTTTATCCAAGAACTCATATTTGAAAGATCGATAACCTCAATCTGATGAGAAATTCACCTGAAGCGTATCGATCAGCCGGGCTCTATCCTCGTCCCCGGCCGGAGGCTCCTCGGAGATCGACGAAGACGGCCATCCGTTCTCCCCGAAATACCTGAAATCACGCAATGGGACCCGTCAACAGAAAAAAGAGCAGCAGTCAACCCATGGTCGAACGAAGAAGCGAAGGCTTGTACCATCGCATCTTGGGCTTCCCCCCACCAATCCTGTTCTGGAGCTCATCGTAGAAGTCAGAGTCCCAGTATATCTGCTGCGACGGCGAGGAGGGGCAGCGGACATTGAAGTGAGCGAAGGCGTCGTTGTACGCCTGCCTGTGCAGGTGCTCCGACTCAAGGATCACGCCATCGCAGTCAAAGATAAGAGCGTGTAATGGAGAACCACTTCTCTCTGATGTAGAAGAAGAAGAAGAAACAGCTGCGATCGCTGGAAGCCTTGATCTGGTCCAATTAGAAACGCCGACAGCGGATCGGGAACGAAGAGAAGCTGCGGAGGGCGAATGAACTAGGGCTGCCGGAAGAAAAGAAACGGGTTCTTGGGGTTGAGGACGGCAATTTACAGGTACGAGAAGCGGCGAGAAGGGCGACGAGGAAGCCATCTTTCTCTCTCGGTGTCTCTTCCTCTCCCTCCCTTCCCTCCTTCGGATGGCTTTATCCCTTCGCGCGAAGTTCAACCGCCCGATATTTGTTTTGAAAAATATATTTTCCTATTTAATTTTGCAAGCACACGCCTAAAGTTTGTCAATATATACGGACGCGCGTTTAATGTTATGAACATTTACTGATAGCTACCAAAGGGTCGAGCCGCTCATGGATTGGTTCCGGCTATATATATATATATATATATATATATATATATATATATATATATATATATATATATATATATATATATATATATATATATAAGTGTAATTTTTTAAGATGAATATAATCACATTTTTAGTGAGCTGAATGGATGAATGTTTGATTCACCAAAAGGTTCATCCAAGTTTCCAGTTGTGCATATCAATGACAACGATGAAAGTATTTCGACGGTACCTCTATTCGAAATATTCTAACATTCGACAGTAAACAGTTAAACAGTCCTGGCTGGCTGTGGCTGTCAAAAACAGGTCTGCACACTTGAGCGGACGGCCAAGAAACTTTTTGAGAAGCGTTTGAATGGTTGGATTGAACATCACATGGCACTCCATTTCATACGTTCAGTCAGGATGCCAACGTGTATTTCATACGTTCAGTCAGTATGCCAACGTGTAACACCCCACAAGTTTAGTCTAGTATCGAAGATTTTGAGAAAGGGCTCAAAAGAATTCTTCATGGACTATGTACGTTTAATAGCTTCGGATCTCAAATCCCAGACAGATTTGGAATCCCCACTGAAGGAACGGATTTTGGATTCTCGTTAAGAGTTAGAAACCTCATATTCGATCCGAGATCACCTCTCATCCGTCCGAGGCAAACGAAGATACGTTAAATACATAGGGCATCAGCATCCATATTTGTGAAATAGTTAAGAGAAAGAGACTTGTCCCAACTACCCACTGGCTGTACTTCAGAAAGAATCTTCCACATGAAAAAAAAGGAGAGAATTACGAGAGGAGAAAGGGCCCATAGTTATTTTAATTTCCTTGGTGTAAACATTATGTGATGCTTGGAGAATCGATTCTTCTAAGGAGAGGAGCTCTTTTCTTCCCAAAACATGCAGATTGCCAAAACAATGAAGCTCAGTTCCAACTTCTACTTGCTCTTGGCAATCGGTTTTTGTTCTTTTCTGCGATAATATGTACGATTCTTGTAGCTTGCAACCAGGCTGTATCCTTTCTTTAGGAGATATCTGCCCAATGACTACTTTTACCTGCTGTTCAAAGCCTGATCCATTACAGTATCATCTTGTGGACAATTTCTAAACGAGACTGAAGATGTAGACCAGGGTGACTGGTTGATAGGAGGCAAGGTTTCCACGACAGCTTCCATGTACGTCAATAGTAAAACAGCACACACAAAAAAGTGAATGGTAACGAAAGGCCAAGTGCAGATTCAATAATGCAGCAAAAAGAATTGGATCAAGTTGCAGGCTCAACTTGCCGAGCTATGGGCAAAGGATGAACGTGTCGGTACCGATGCCATTGATGTCCACACGTTAGACAAGAAAGGGGAGAAAGAGATAATTTGCAATTAGTAGAACTGATATGGTACAGTGCGATCAAGAATTTGAAAGAACAAAAAGAGGAAAGAAGCCACTGTCAATTTTGACATTAACTTTTCATGATCTTGGTAAGCAAGGTACAACCATTAAAGATTACAATCAAACTTTGAGCACTGTTCAAAATAATAAAATGGGCAGTTTCATTCATGGGCAGAGTGGGTTCAGTCTTTTGCAAGAGGTGCAAACCGACGGTCAACTGTGGCAACAGTCGGTCAAGGGGTGGGTCCGGTACTTGGTCTTTTTAGAAGGCTATGTTGAACATAAGCCATGACAAAGAGATTGGTAAGGCACCAGCACCTGAGATCTAAAGACGGTGAACCGAACTTAAAGCTGAATCATCTTAGCTAAAATTCGAGAATCATCGAAAACGACGAATCCGAAGGCCATAATTGAACTAGAAACAATAAAACCTGACGCACTAGAAAATTGATAGCACCATGGTCGACATCAAGTCTTCAACAACGCAGACAGCCTGCTTCCTATTGTTTGCGTCCTTTCCAAACATACGCATCATGCTTATTTAAGGCTATGTACTGAACGAGTTAGTTTAGAAAGAAAGCGATAATACACCACGTCACACTGATCGACCCTTAATACAGAAGTACAATACTAGTAAGATCCCACCTCAGTAGGCATTCTTCATGCATATCCAAAACAAACAGATAATTAACCTGAGGCCAATAATGCCAACCCATAATCTTTAAAAAAAAATCAAGAAGATTTAATGCTACCCAAGATGAGCAGCCTTTTCAACATCTTATTTTCATGAATCCTCCCATCAAAGTGATTGGCAGCTCACCTTTCATCTGTTCTCCTTTGTCATCTCAAGATGAGAAGCCCGTTGCTCATAAGAAGAGGCAAAGGTTGTGGATGATGAAAGAATGAATGTGTACAGCACGTGTGTACGAGTGAGAGAGAGAGAGAGACGATAATTTTCCGGCTTTATCAACAATCGATGAGAAGTAGCCAGACGGAAAGAGCAAAAATTTCACTCAAGATTAGACTGAAAATAATGACTCACAGGCATTTACAACACCATACACCGTATAAGAATTCAAGGATACAGATAGCAGAGCAGTACCATCGTCCATCCGTTCTATAAATGGGTACATCAGCCCGGCACTTTATAGGGAGCAGAGGGGCTGCTGTAATTGCTGATCTCAAGTCATGTCAATGTCTTGATTCTCTTGGTTACGAAGCCATGTTTAATCTTCGGCATCTTCGCCCTCGGGCCATAAGAGAAAGTTGGGGCTTCCTTTTCCGAATGATCAAACGCAGAAATTTTCTCTGGTTGTTGAGATGATAACCATGAGAAAATAAAAGGAGATGCTACTATGGATTGAAGAGACGGTTCCCACATCGGCATTTCCATCCCAAGGGCTTGTAATTCGAATACTGGTCTGCCTCCACGAGGGTAGGAACTCTGTCTGCCGCCCTTAGAGGTTGTTGATGAGTTGGGAGAGTCGGGACTTGAACGGCCATGCAAGGATTGCACATATTGCATTTGTTGTGGCAGCTTGGTGGCGTTGAGCCCAGTCTGCTCTTCTCCTCCGTCCACTGATCCTGCCAGCACGGAAAAGGTAGCATCATTAGCACATGGTAATCGTGAAAAGAGATGAAGAAAGGGGAAGAAACAAAAGCAGAGCTACCGAGTTGTCTGCAGAGACGAAAGGTCGAGTTCTAGAGGAAGAAACACAAGAAGCAGCAGCCAGGAAGTGAAAGGCTGCTACGAGTGCAGCAAGGAAAAGAAGGTTGGGCAGATGCATCATCACCACCAACATCAACATCATGATCACGGAGTCATCTTTGCATCCACCATGAAATTACATAGAGAGAGAGGGAGAGAGAGAAAGAGAATGAGAGAAGAGGGGGAGGCAGGCCGTTATTTTTATTCCCCTTCCTCACTGCATCTCCATCTGCAAGTCAGGAAATAAAAAGGAAGGGGCAACAGAAAAGGTGGGAAGGGGCGAAGGCTCAATTATATTACCTCCCCCTCTCTCTCTTTCTCCAGCAGGGAATAAAAAGGAAGGGGCAACAGAAAAGATGGGAAGGCGAAGGCTCGATTATATATTTATATTACTCTTCTCTCTCTCTCTCTCTCTCTCTCTCTCTCTCTCTCTAGAACACTGAACAGTGGACAGGGAAAACAACAAGACGGTGGGGAGAAATGAGGAGAATCCACATCATGGACCAGAACAAATCCTGGACACCCTCTCTCTCTCTCGGTAACAGAGTCCGAACAGAGTGGAAAACGACCACATGTGCGGTAAAAAAAGGGGGGTTCAGTAGAAAAACAAATTCCTAGAGTTCCCCAGAGAAGATATAAGATAAGAGAGGTAACTTTTTGTTTGACTGCGATGAATGAATGAAGGGAGACAGAAGTCGTCTGCTTTTTACCGCACCGGCAGAAGCCAGTTGCTTTTTAGCACGGCAGAGAGATATCACATCTTTGGTCAGGTCTTCCTGGTTCATTGCCTTCTCTCTCTCCCCCACTAGAGCGCCATGGCTGTTGGTATACGTGCAGAAGAAATACTTTTAAACAGAAGAAAAAGGAAAAAAACCCAACCCCACCCACTCCTCCCTCTAGTCAACAGCACCACGGCAGACGGTGGCAGTGCACCGTTGGCAGCAATGGAAGCAACCAGTAATCCCACTCTGACGTACGATAACCCCCTTTTTCTGATGCCTGAGCTTCAGATTTTCTCGCTCAGCACCATCCCCAGATCGGTAGAGAAGAAAATGAAGGTGGTATCCATTTCTGTGAAAAAGTATCAACCACCAACTTCAGTATTTCTTTTTCACTCTTTCCTCCCATTTTTGGCTTCCTCCAAGAACGACAAGGCCAGCATCCAGTTCTTTATCTATGCGCTACCCAGGCTCTCAGCTCTAGGCATTTCCGTTAAGAACTTTATCAACGCCCCTGCTCTGATATGGCCTTATAAATGCATCGGATTGAATTGAAAATGTGAGAATGTGATTGTGTATAAGAAAAGAGTGGCAGGGCTTGCGTGGTACTGCGCTAGTACAGGCCTCACATGCGTAAGGGGAAAAGGGGAGAGTAGGTCTTTGCGTATATTCGAGCACAAAGCGTATGCCCGTTTCTTGGTAAGACGCAATCCAAATCTCAATGGCATTATTGCTTCGTTTTTATTTGGATATTGGGGTTCCTCCATTATGTGAGCAATTTCCCGAGAGGTGCTCCACTTTTACTCCATATTCCGTATCGTGAGAAAACTTTTTTTTCAATTCATATTGAGGGCTTTGGGACGAAACGTCCCTGTCATAGAATTTTCATTCAATTTTTAACATGGTGGTGTTGAGTTTGTTGCCCAAGGAAAAAGAGAGTGTGGACGATATGTTACTTAGTGTCGTCAATATCAGGCTAGCTCCTGCTGCTGGTACTGGACTTGACATTTTAAGCATTTTCTATTTTATTACAAATATTAAAATATTTGTTTATTATTTTAAATAAAAAACAATGACTGGCTTCAATCCAATCGGAACCAATATTTACATTAGAAGTTATGAATCATCAAATTAATGACTGCAACACTTTAGAGAACCCCCAAAGGCAAACCATAGTTTGTTGGGTAGGTAGTTTCTTAGAAGGCCTGTTGACAATTGAACATAGAAGTCCAGCCTTTTTTATAAGAATAGACAGCCTTTTGATAAGAATAAAAAGTTAAGATACTTTTAGTACTTTCAGAATTTTCAACTCATACTAATTATTTGGACAAACCACAGCTACAAGCCCTTATCCGACAATCGTAACAAGAAAACATTGGTTCTTGTATGGCATATTTTTGGGAAACTTTTACCTGTCATAAAAATTTAACCAAAAGAACTGAGTGTATATCATAAAATTGTCATTATTTTTATGACTGTATGCAGGGACCAGCTGCAGAGTGTACCTGTACTGAAGGCCTGCAGTTATGAGCTCACCAAGCGGGACCTCCTTGGACTGGGCTCAGTATCAACGAGGGTATCCGGCCACGTCTCCTACGCCGGGCCCAGTTATCCGGCCATCTCTCCTGCGCCGGGCCCAGCACGCTGAGCAAGGCAAGAAGGGCAAAAAGATTGAAGGGACCAGAAGCAAAACTGTTGGACGTCACTGAAAACCAGAATGAAATGAAATGGGGAGCATTTACTTCGGCAGGTTGAGAAGGCTGCTTAGGCGTTGCAAGCGATGCTGGTTTCCCAGAAGGCAGAAATTCAATTCTTGCAGGGACTTTTCAGATTGTACCATAAGAATTCTCCATTTAAAATTCAAAGCCATTAAAGAATTTGGGTTGCTCGTTACAAGGAGCAAAGGTGTTATCTTCCGGGTATGATGTTATATTCTCCTTTGGAGGTTGGGCTTTGATTGCTCCCCACCAAGCAATAACTACTCACATTTAAGGAGACCTCGATTCTGCCTATCAATGGAAGAGAATGATGAAGTGAAACTCATTTCAATCATTGCATATTACATATTTGGCATTAAAGCACAGAGGAAAAGATGGAGCATGATAGGTTGAATCGGTTGGCAACCTGAAAAGCAGAACTAGCGTTTCTGTGGAGGGCAACCGTCTAACGTGTAGCAAATGATAGAACTGTTCTAGATAGGAGAGTTCGATTTGTCCCATTTGGTAACCTTTAATTGTTGCTTCGATCATCGGTTGAGCGATACTGTTCACTGCACATTCTAATATCCCCGTCCAGCAGAAATCCATCCAGGTTTCTGTCATCTTTTTTTCTTCTTTGCTTCAACCGTTAAAACTTGCTTTTGTAGAAAATGAAAATTGTAGATAGATAAGTTATGGCTGGTTCGATTAAATGAATAATTCTTTGAACAGAATCTATTTGGCAGGAGAATACATCTTTATTTATGAAGAACTGAAGCCCACCGGTAATTTGAAGAGCAATCTCAAGTAATTCTCTGTATGGACCGCATCTGTGAGGCCTGTTTTGACTGAAAACAACCGGGCAGGACGACTTTTTGTGAAAAAGAGTGCATGGGTATCCTGCCTCCAATCTTCTGCTTTTGGCATCACCTTGAGCAGTCAATTCGACAAGGATAATTTTCAGTATGGAAGAACGGCACTGGTAAACTTGGTTCGGGCTTAACTTCAGCCTTCTCGAAATGATTGATTATTGATGAGTACCTTGGTCAAAGCCACCACGGCTGCAAAACGAGAGGAGCAGAGTGAAGCATCGGTTCCACAGTTGCCCAAGTTTTACAGTTATCTGAGCCTGAGAAACCTGAACTTTAAATGGGTTGGATCGAAAATGAGGCTTCTGCGGTTTTCTGCTAGCTGCTTCTGATTTGGTTTTGAATATCTCACATGTATGGAACTGTATTGGATAGCTTTGGCGAAGCGCTCTCGCAAAAACTTCCACATATATTTAAAATGAGAAAGCAATCCTGAAATTTCCTCAAACTTTTCTCCCAACCCCATCAGAAAATCTACGTCAAACAAATGGACAGCAGAAAGAAAGCATGAACAAAAAGTACTCTTTAACAGCTCAGCCCTCAAAAGCGTACAAGAACCTAATAATTGCAGCATGCACCATATACATGTCATCCAATAATTTTAAGAACAGAAAGTCATTCTAATATAAGACATCGAGCTTACTGCAACCGGCATTATTTATCAATATTGCATGGTATAAGGAGTGAAAAAATTTAACTAAAAAAAGATGTATAGCACCAACCTGCATCTACAGTCTGCTGGCCTGTATCATCCTTCTTTAACTGAATATAGTTAAAAAGTAAAGTATTGTTGTTTTTGCAGTAATTGGTCGACGGTGACCGAGCCAGCCGATTTGCCAATTCAGAACCAACAATATCCCATGCTTGAGAGGGACAGTATTGATTCTTATTTCATGTGATAAAAGACTAATGGGAGAGAGTGTGTATTGGCCAAATACTGGCAAATTTAGCTGTGATTCTGACAATATTGCAGAGGCCAAAAGTATCACGAGTTCGATACTTCCTGAGATTGAAGCTGTGAAATCCGGGGAAGGGTAAGTTGGTGCAGCGACTGCAGCTACAGTGATTAATCTGCCGAAAATATCTACAGGTATTACAGAATTCAGAACATTAAAAAAAAAACGCCTTACTTCTGCTGAAATAGCAAATGCCGGACTAAAGATACCAATTTGGATTCAAGAACCAAAACAGTAACATAGCGACGTGCATTACATGATCCCCTCTGCCATATTCCATTTAAGACTAAATAAAGTTCTCTTCCCTTTTTACCATTCTTAAGAGCATAGAAAATCAGTTGGATGTATTTAATTCAGTGATAGATTGTCATTCTACTCTTTAACACCAGAAGAAGTTCCGAATAAGAACGAGGAGGATGTCATCTTAAATCTGCGGATCTAAGATTCCGAGGATCGAAAAGCCAATTAAATAAGAGGTGATTAATTAACAGCCAGCCGAAACAAATTGTTGTCCACCTGCCATAATTCATCTTTTAAGTATCAAGATACATAATACTGAACAGAGAACATGGCATTTACGCCTCATGATCGTGCTAAGAAGTGTGCATTTAGTTAATTATCAACGTAGTTCATAATAAAACATTAAGATGTCCAACAAATAAGTACAAACTGGTAAAAGCCTGGCGAATATGCACCACTCCTGCCAACTTACCACTTCAACAGCAAAGAAAGAAAAGGGTACATTCGCGGGCCGGTCGTCCATCCATTTTAGCGTCGAGCCGTCGACCGCTACTTCGTTCTACAGACCTTTTCATATGGACGTGTGCAATACATTACCATCAGCCATTAGAAGAGCATGCATCCAAACTATGGGCATCCCAAGAAATATTACTGCTTTCATAATGTGGATGCACATGGTAATTGACAACAAATAGACTAATTGGACAGATTCTAATGAAAGCTTTTCGATGCAGGTATTAGTCAAAGTTTCATTGCCATCAATTACGTCTATTTTGTGGTTGGAAGACAGGCTTTTAGGGTGAAGTGCTTGATTGAGGATTTGAAGTTGCCTCAAAAAATAAAGTGAGATGATACCATTTACCGAACACTCTGTGCCGTTTTTAGTGCACAGGCAATCGGGCCAAACCCATTCACCTTTCCTCACTACTTGATGATTTGGATCATACTTGACAACTAGAAGATTTTCTGAGTTTTCACATTGGTGAAACATATATATTTGTTGCACGATGTGACTTTGTTTGCAGGTGTCTTTAAGGGATGGCAATGACTCTCATTCAGATCAGATGTGTCATTGAACTGTTTCAAAAAGAAAAGTTACGTATAGAAAAAAAATCGATAAACCCAATTAACCGATTGGATCACATTCACATTCTGGGGTGAAAACCATTTTAAACTTAATTTTAAATAAATACCCGACCAACTAACTATAAGCATCAATATGGTCGACTAGTTCTAGCTTTCTATATTCCCTTGTCAGAATGTGGTTTGAATCCATTTGTGGATTAGGATCTGGTTATACATTTAAAAGTCGAGGATTTGGATCGACACCAACTGTCGAATTTGAGAGTCAAATTGAGATATATTATAGATGTTTTTCCTTTCGCATTTGAACCCACATTCAAATTCAAATATGTCAAAATCCAAGAATCAAATATATGGATGCAATCTGATCGATCGACATTCCTAGTTGTATTGGCCCCCCCAAAAAAAAACAGTATGATAAAATTCTAAAAATCAGAATTACCATCATCTGAATCTAATTTGATCGATTTTTTTGTTTTACTGAAATTTGATTGTAGTGCGACAGTGAAGAAATTCTTTTGCTAGCCTTAACAAGTTAAAAGAAAGGAACAGCGGATTCCTCCAGTCCTCCGCCTCTCACAGCATGAGCGAGTGAAAGGACTCTGCTGCCCGATGAAAAGCGTCGACGGCCGTGTTGGGAGGGGATCCACCTCCTCACAAGAAAGATTACCCTTTCTTCTTCTCTTTAATTTCTCTCAATTTTCGAATGCAAACCTAACTTCGCTAGCCCGTGTCTGTGAAGGCGGAACAAGAGGCAGAAGCCAGGTTTGGTCCCAGTAAAGCAGAAACATTTCTCCAGATGTGCCTGAAGCTATTTTCGTGTTACGCATTCTTAAACTCAGATGTCTGATCTATATTGAAAATTAAACGATGACGAATTTTCAATTGAGTGAGATTTGCACGATTTATAAAAGATGGGTCACGAGAATAAGGAAGAAAAATAACGGAAGCCCAACAAGTGAAATCGAAGTGATCACCAATTGAGAAGAAAGAACGGCTTAGTGTTTTTTTCTAGTATTATTGACTAATCTTGTTACTGGGGACTTCAATTGTACTGCCAAGGAGGTCTCTGATTACAATTGGAAGACCAATTGGAGATAGTGACATAAACTGGGGTTTTCGGTTTGAGTTCTTTTTCATTCTGTCTTTATCATTTCTTCACCAGAACTAGTCTATGTAATTGTCAACATTCATGTAGGCCGATCCAACGCCTTGTTTTAAAAACTGCAAATCCATTTTTAATTCTCTCCCATATGACTTGAACATCTTCATATGAGTTCGTCTCAGTAATTCACATATGCAAAAATTACAAGTTCAAGAGAAGAAACGAGACTAACAAGCAAGAAACTTCACAAGTACTGCATGAAATATCTGTACAGAAGGCAGTACATATCACAAGCAACAGTCCTGATTCAAGAATCAAGAGAGAATGAAACACGAAGAGGTTTGGGGATTCCACATGGCGGGCAGCAAATACTTGCGGCCATTCACACCATGTGCATTGTAGCTAGCGCCAGTATCAGGGTCCAGCAACAGCTCTCCAGCATAGCCAGGATAAGCTCCCTTGCCGTAAACTCCAGGGCAGACAGAAACTGCTTCTAGAGCTGCAGATTGGGCCCCTTCAAAGTAACCATTCCCAAAGGGGGTGGTCACTGCCCCAGCCATCATGCCAGCAACGTTGATGATCATACCATCAACACCCACATCACCGTTTGGTGCTACCAGTTCTGGAGTCTGAGGCCCATAAAGAGGCTGGTGGAAAGGTCAGGTGCACTGCCCTGGGCACTGGCTCTCAGAGTTGCCCACCCAGATCATTTGGGTTTAAAGGAGCAGAATCATGGAACCCACAAGTGCGCATGCAAAACCCTTCCGCAGTAACGTCTTTAGCAGTGACAACTAATGTAATGCCACCAGCAGCAGCAACAGTAGTAGCCTTCGCAGCTAATTCTTTGATTTGGGTCCTCTTGAGGGACTACCCCATTGAGCAGCCTTCATCGAAAACCTGTTTCACCATAGCCGTCCTACTGCCGAGCTTACCAGCAGTGGACACATACTCTTTGGTGATATCCCACCATTGAGAAACGGATGCGGAGATGATTTTCCATTGATAACGATCATCAAAAGAGCTCAGAAAATCTATAATAATAGAGAACTGGGAGGCGGCGAAGCCACCATACCAAAAAAACTGAAATGGTTTGGTCTCCTTGAAGAAGGAGGCCGTTGTGGTACGTAAGAAACAAAGGGGATTGGTCTGCTAGAGTTGCCAGCTTCCCAGCACAGAGACACACCTGAAACAAGCTGATCAGTACAACCATGTTCACATGAAAGGCCATTCTCTCTGTCTGAATCGATAACTACGAGGGATGTGAGCTTAGAAGAATTCTTAAGGGGTTGCGAATTAAAGACCTTAATTCTTATGTGTCAGTAGACTGATGAATGGTTATGATGACCATGATGAAGGGGTTTAAATAGGGAATGTAAGTGCAGGAAAGGTTGCAGGAAAGGTTGCATAGGAGAGTGAAGGGCTCATAAGAATAACACCGTGGCTAATCAAACTTAGCGAAAATGGTGAGCCTTTGAGGAATTGAGGGTCATTATCTTAACTCTAGTACAAGCTGAAGACAGGTTCTTCTTCTCAATGAGGAAAAAATTAATTAAGAAAACTCAAATGGGTATTTGGGAAGTATCGCATATTTTATATAAATAGCTTAAAACTTAAGCACGATTTTAATAATGTATTAGTGTAATATAATAGTTTGATTAATATTGAACCCTACACCTAGGAAATCGATCGTCAGCCTCTTAGCCACTGATGGTGATTTAGCCATCGCATTTATGGGGCGATCGATTTCCTAAGCAAGCCATGCACTGTCATTTTTGTCTGCGCTACCGCATTATTGATAACCACTAGTCCCCGCATTTATGGAGCAGTTGCCTACGTACGCCATGCAGCAGTACCATTACCAGACCGCCGGCGTCGGCATTTATGACGCAGTGCCTTCAGCCGGAAGACCGGGACTATTAGCACAGGTGTCCGCCCAAAGGGAAGACGTGATTCACGATGGAAGCAGAGAATTAGGTTGGGGTTAGTGCAGTGCCCATTCTGGAAATTGGTAGAAGGAAGCATCCCTGTTCTAGGCCCTCCATTTTGCATTTTCCATCATGAGATCTAAGAAAGTGTTGTTGTCAAAAAGAGATGTGAATACTAAAAATCGTTTGTATAGAACGAAAAGAGTGACACCTAATCGAGATGTGGAGTACTACGATGAATAAAGCAATTATAATTGATTGTTTGATTACGTGATCAAGGACAACTGTTGGTGTCTTATTAAATGGTCGCCTTAAGACAGGTTCGGGGCTGGGGAAGGGAAAGGGGGTTGTAGACCGGACCATCTTGGGATTATTACACGCATCTAGAAGGATGCAAGAACCCGTGGCAGCATTTGATCCAAAATGCAGCTTAAGAACTAACCATCTTAAGAACTGAACCTTTCACCATATATGATTGTACTCTAGTTGCTGACTTTGAAGCATGCAAACTTCGGATCCACATCTGCTGTTGGTGCCGGACTCAGTTTCTGAGATTCAAGTGTGAATGCTACTCTCAATCCCAATTCGGTAGAGGAATACCTTGCTGAGTCAAAACTGGTAAAATGGTAGTTCCATTCGAAGTCTTCAACCATCTGCAACTTACTAATTGGCCGAAGCATGGTTCAAAGAAGTGGATATAGTCGTTTATCTTCTGTTACATTGATTTCATTGTATCGATAGTAATTGCTTACTAATTAGATCTTACCAAGACCAACAGTTTTTTGGTTAAGAGTTTAGAAATAAAAAATAGTTTGGATTCCTATTAGATTTTTCCTTATCATCACCAAGCTTTTCCCCAAAGATCACACTCTTTCGGTATTTGGCTCCGATCGAGCCTTCAACTTGAAGACTATTCAGTCTTCATTCTTTCATATCATCCATCGATCTCCAAGTTAGGTTCAAATGAATGCTGACACCGTTTATATGAATGAAAAGAATAGAAAATGTATAACGCGATAAATAAGTCAGTCGTTTAACAGTTAAAAACATGTCGTTTTCTTTAAAAAATGCTAAAACGAAAAAAAAAAACATGTTTTTCACGTTTTTTAATGTCAAACTATTTGTTTTCATCTCTTGATTTTTATTTATTTTTTATGTTTGTGTTATTACTTTTTCATTTTTTTTGCTAATTTTTAGGCTTTTATAAAATTTTTAAAAATTTCCAATACTTATCACACTTTTTATTTTGTTTAATCTTATCACACCTCATTATTTAAAACAAACATAACAATGTTTTTTATGACTATAACATGTACAACATGTGTACATTATTATCTCAGCTTCGTTGACTCAAAACTCATTTTCAATATCGGATTTGAAGGTGCACCACAAAGGTGATGTGAATACCACAACAAAAGCTAGCGAAGGCTGGGGTGCGTGGGTTTTTTCTTTTCATTTTTGGCCATCAATTTTCTGTCTTGTAGGCTGTTTGGCTGACAGCCCAAAAGCGGGCGTCAAGCACAAAATTCTATTTTAGATACATTTAAATGAAATCACAATAAAGTTTTGTCAAAACCCAATTTTGACAAATCACAATAAAGTTTTGTCAAAACCCAATTTTGACAAATCACAATAAAGTTTTAACAAAGGCCATCTTGACAAATTTATAAAAAGGTACGAAAAATTTGATGAGTTCACTATTCATACGGCACTATATGATAATTTCTTTCCTCCACTCAAACCTCTGTCTTAGCCATTGAGAATTCCATTTACCTGACTCGGAGTTTGAAGTTATGATTTATCAAAGATCGGGGTCTAAATACCACAGCTGTATCTGTACTAATTTCGAGTATTAAGAATATCCAAGCTTACCTGTCTTAATTTAAAAAAATTACATTAAGTTAACAATTTTCTGCAAGTCTTAAGAGCAGGCCGTTTTTCTTCTGTCCAAATAAAAGTTAAAAGCTCATATTTCCACAGGCCCCTGTTGAATCTGTTCATGGCCTAACAAAATCATTGGCTTAAGTAGGCAAATTATGGTCCAACTACATTTTACCAAGTTTAACAAAATCCTAAGGCTGCAAGCCACACCTTTGAAAACAACTCTGCCGAGAGAGTCGTCATCTTGGATGATTGGATCATGTTTGAAATTATAAGAGAGATGTCCTTGATTTTGATTTAGAAAACCAATATGCTCTCATTATAGCTTGTTTTTTGAGAAAGAAGTGTCTGAGATCGTCGCCGAAGCGAGCCGATCGGAAGAGAAACCCTTCCTGACAATAACAAGGCACCAAATGCCTGACTCAGACGTAGACCTTTCAAGAGAGTCGGTTGTCGATGGATAGGGAAAATGTCAAGCCTCATCTTGACAAGCCACTGGAAACAACACAAGAAAGGATCAAAACCCAAGGTTCACGTGACGATGTCTTATAGAAGTATGCTGAATATTGTCACTTTCGCTGTTGGCCATTTCAGGATTATTCCATTCAGCTATTGCTTCATGGATTTTCCGTGGGAGGAAAAACAATAACATAGAAGTATGCATCATCAGCTTCTGCAAAATGAAGGCTTACAATTTTATAAGCCCTGCGGGAATAAGGTCAGCAGTCTTAATGCAGCAAATTGTTTCATTTTCTATGCATTAGCCAGCCAAGGGTCCTCCCTCCATACTCCGAATTCCACAAAAGGCAAGTCAGGGTCGATTAACACAATTCAGGGAGCTCATAATAGAAGTTGGGTGATGGGTCATCATCTTCTGTTTTCAAATTTATCCGAGCAACTTTCCAGCAGCACAGAACGACAGAGAACGGGACATAGTATTTGGTACTCACACAAGTTCCATTACAGAAGACTCTGATGCTTATTCTATGTACAGAACCTGCAGGTTTTCTTCTTTCTTCACCCAGTCCAAGATTTCCAGTTCTAAACAAGAGTCAAACAACTAGGAAGGTAGATATAGCAGTGGCATTTACTATTTACATACATACTTCTCTGTGCAGCAAGCTCTCTTGCATCTATTCAGCTGTAAACACATTCTGCATTTTTCCTTCCTTCTGATCTTCATATTCAAAGTCCTTAGAGTTCATCCAAGAGTGGAACAAGCAGAGGTCTTAGGATCCCAAAGTGCAGGCAGCAGAAACCGACGGCCATTGGCACCATTAGCATTATAGCTCGCACCCGTTGTAGAATCCACCAGTAAGTCCCCTGCATAGCCTGGGTATGCGTTCTTACCATATATACCTGGACATGCTGAAGCAGCTTCAAGAGGGGCGGTAGCAGGGCCCTGGAAGAAACCATTCCCATAAGGATTCGTCACCGTTCCAGCCAACATGCTAGCAATGTTAATGACCATACCATCGACGCCCACATCACCATTTGGGGGCACTAAAGGTGGGGACTGAGGCCCGTAGATAGGCTGGTGGAATGGCCATGCGCACTGCCCTGGGCATTGGGTCTCCGAGTTGCCCACCCAGATGTAAGCAAATCGCTGTGTCTTTCCTCCTCTGTGACCAAGAATAGGAGCAGAGCTATGAAGGCCACAGCTGCTCATGCAGAAGCCCTCCACTGCAACATCCTTGGATGTGAGAACAAGGGTGACGCCACCGGGTATGGCTGCTTTGGCAGCTAGCTCTCTGATTTGGGCCCTCTTGAGAACCTTCCCCAACGAGTACCTCTCATCCAACACCTGCTTCCCAAGCCAAACCCTAGTGGTACCAGGCCTGCCTGCCTTGGCCAAGTACCCTTCTGTGAGCTTCCACCAAGAGGAAACAGAAGGGCTCTTTTCTTGATTCTGTTGGTTGAGGGAGATAAGGAAATCACCAATAATGGACCTCTGAAGGGCTGTGAACTGACCATACCAGAGAAAGCTTATGGGGAGGTTGCCTTGAAGCAGGGCACCCCTGTGGTAGCTCAGAACCAGAGGGGTTTGCTGTACAAGGGCGGCGAGGCTGCTCCCTCCGAAGAACAACTGAACGAAACGGATGAAGACGACAATCTTCATTAGGGAAGCCATTTGCGAGAGAGACAGAGGCTTCTTGATGAGGCAAAGGGGACGGGGTGGCCTCAATAAATAGAGGCCCAGATGTGGGGTTGGGAATTGATACGAGTCACCCGGTGGTGCTACGAAACTGAGACCCTCTTTCTCCCTATACCCCTGCTCCGTTACAAGCACGTGGCAGAGGGCACCAGCTTTTCTTTTAATTTTTGGGAAGTTGGGGACAGCGAGGCTTGAAGTTCTCTACTGTTGCACAGTCTGCCTGGCCGGGACGGGTCCCAGCTATGGCCTGAAATTATGCAGCCATTGGGCCCTTCAGGGCACGTGTTCCGGTGGCCCCCCAGGGCATCTCCCTGGACGAAGGCGATAAGGATGAACTTCACCTTTGCTACTTCTTTATTCTTTATTCCTTCACCCGATGCCTGATGGGCCGTTTGATCGAATTACAGAGCGTGTGTGATCACCAAACCCCACAGAAACAGCAACTGTGTTATTCCGATCTGGGTTCACAGGAAAATGAAGATGAGGACTCGAGTTTTCCATGAAAATGGTGATGCCCCACAATTTGGTTAATGGGGAGGTCCCCTTCTCTCGCATGGGTGGATCGACGTCGACTATTATCAGTCCCACTTTTGACTCGCATTATCATCTTTCGGTAGCAGTAGTCAAAGAAGAAAACATTCTTAAGATGTTGGCAGAGTGGATTGCATGCATTCTTGGGACACCTTCTTTTCTTTGTGCTTCCTTAACAAAAAAAAAAAAAAGCTTTGATATGGTGAACTTATGAAGAGAATTCTTTTCGGTTAACGCTATACATGGCTTCTAAATAATGAATAGTTTTGCGTCATGTAGCAAACGTAAGATTTGAAAACGAGGGGATTAGATCCTGACTACTCAACGATCCTGACGACTGGAGCAGCTCTTTCTCCATCCCTCTTTTTAAATGCTTAACAGCGATTTTCTTGTATGGAGTTAATAGGTTTAGTCGCCATCTAAAATAATATTCACAAGATCCAAATTAAGCGGATGGATGAAATGGGCCTACTTTTTGTTTGTTGGTTTCATTGAGCTTCATTGGGGAAACAGAAATCCACCACTTACAGAGTTAACATCACCGTTTTAGGACAGCTTCTCATAAAATCTGCACAAACAGACAGACTCACTTGCCTGTGCTTTTGGTCATCAAGTCAAGTGAATAGACACTTCCAACAACCACATTATTAAAATCCATAGATCTCAAGTGAAACCCCAAACCTCTCCTCCCCAGCATCTCTTTGGCTTGAGATCCCTGAAGTCTACGCATATTCGGAATCTTAAATCCATGGTTTTGAAATATAGAGTTTCTTAGAACCATAGATTGAAGGTAGGCCCTTCCGTAAGACCCCGTTCTCAGATACATAGTCTGCAGTAATCAAACGCCCTCTTTAAGGATGGATGTAGGATCAATATTTCTCCTACTTGAGACCTGGATATAGATCATACTGAAAGGAAAGGATCTGCCAGGAATTCAGAAGCGGGTCTGGGATCCATAGAAACCTTCCTGATCTAGTTGGTGGTAAAGTTACTTCTTTGCAACTTGTTCCTTTTCAGTTAATTTCCTTAGAAACTTGGTCTATTTGGATCTTTGTTAATTTGAACCGTCTTGGACGACATAATAGCAGGGTCCATATAGTCAATTATAGAAAGCAATCTTGCTTTGTGATTTTTTGCTGACTCATGCTGTTGCTCGTTAGATTGTAGGATCAAGCTTTAACAAGTTGGTGCATATTTCATCAGCTAGATGCAAGCATGGAAGTGGACCATCAGAAATTCGAGTACAAACATATATATATATATATATATATATATATATATATATATATATATATATATAAAGGTGCATATCTTGGTATATAACTGGGAAAGAATCTGTAAAGAAAAGAACCTCTAAAGATGGAATCATTGCTTGAGCATTACTTGAATAAACAAATGGTCGCATTTTTTATGATTCAAGTTTGGCGTGTAAGTTACTCCTTGCCTTTCAGAAGCTGCTTTTTTCCCTACTAAATCTCCAATACATGGCATCAAAGTAAGTGCATCGATATTATGAGGAGGGCCATCCACTGTTCACAAGAGTGGAAGGTTACGACGGACATGATCTCATCCGCCCCAGGAAACGGAGAATTCTAACCTTAGCTGATAATAAACTTTTATTAGTATAAAATGCATCTTAGTGGGATATTACTATAGATATGTATGTGTATTTTTAAAATGAGGCGCCCATAGATTCTGGCCGCCACTTGGTCCTAGCGGCGCGGCCAATGGCGGTAAACCCTATAATTAACTAAGTTTCTTTGTATTCAACTCATCTGCATCCTCATAAGAATTGGTTTTCATATCCTAAACAAATCTTAGTTATCAAATGCAAGGAACTTATTGGATTCTCCATTTTCATATCTTTGTTCTAGATGAATGTAATTCCCAATAGGTCATCTACATGCACACAAACTTTAACGCGAATCAAGGGTTTGATTTTCCCATAGAAAGGGAGACAGTATTTTCTTGGAAGTGCTGCTGGTGTGGGAATTTATGCAAGGGGAGAAAAATTTTTCTTGGGAATCCTGATCGCAAAGCAAATTAATACGAGAGCCCATACCGACATGGATTCGCACAAAGACTTAGCTGCTTTCTCAGTTAACAATAGATTCCTTAGAAATATGGAAGTCATTTTTTCTTTCATGAAGCTACTAAATGGATTTAATCTGAAAAAATATCACATAAATCGAGAGTGTGAAGAGTCATTTTCAAGGACATGAAAGTTTCGAACCTCTCTCTCTCCTTTTTCCTAAAAGAGGTCCCATACAGTATGCTGTCTCCTTGGAATTGAAGCTATCTCTTGGAATCAAGAAACTTTATTTTTGTTGGAGAGCTTTAAAGCGAAAAGGCAAAAGCAAAAGTGTAGCTTTCAGGACTTTATTAGACAAAATGGCAAGGCTCATCAGAAACAGAAGAGAGAGTGAAGCCAAAATAGCTCAGAGTACTTCAGGAAAGTCTTCGAGCAAGTTGTCGATTCATAGCTGTTAAAACGGTGGTTTTCAAAAACTGCCTAGGGTATGAAATACATTGTCACAAATATTGTTCTTGGAAAATTGCTTTTTGTTTTTTGAAAAATCTTGGGAAAAACTTGGAAATTTTTAAAAAATAAAAAATAGGTACAAATGAAATAAATGAGAAACTAATAGGAAAACATAAATATAACTATATAACAGTGATAAAAATAATGTTTTCATGATAATAAAAATGTTGAAAATAATTTATTTTAACTTTATATTTGATTACACAGCCATAAATATCATGATATTGACAAAAAAAATACCATAAAAACGGGAAAATATCGAGATTTATTGAAACAATCATTAATGTCCTAAATGCCACACAATACTTATTAGTTTTTCATTTTTTGTACTTTAACCTAACATTTTGATTTTTTATTTTTCAAAACATTCCCAGATTTTCCGGAGATTTCTGAAAAAAAAAGTAATTTTGCTGATACATAACTGAAAAAACCCATGCCGACAAAAACTCGAGAACAACATTTGTGACTATGTATTTGAATCCCTGATAATATATAATATCAATACTAAAAAGTAGAAAATGAAAAATGGAGAAAAAATCATGAAAAAAGTGAAAATAATACGATAAATACTTTTTCCTGTATTTCCAAACTAACGTTATTTTTCCTATTATTTTTGTTTTTCTTATTTTTGACGTTATTATCACGATATATGTGAAACAGATGAAATATAATTAGAGAAGTGTGTTTCAGTTCTTTCGTTTCATTTAACCCCTTAATTACCTATTGCAGGCAGAACAACTTGAGATGTCAAAAAGTAGGAAGTGGTATATTCATCTTAAAGAGTAACTTTCCAAATTTGTTCTAAACGAGACGAAAAATTTCTTGTGAATGAGTTGTGGCAAAACTAAAATATCTCACATGAATGCCTTCTCCATCCAAGTGGATGCAGAAAATGTAGATAAATGAGACCCATCCCGCTCCGGCGCATTACACTTCTCAAAAGAGAACATTATGCAACCGCGAGCGATGGAAATTTTCAAATGTAATTAATCATTCAACGACCTTTTTTTCTCGCTTCCATGCGACGAGCCCCTTCTTTTGAAGATAAAAAAATTCCAACATCCTTGCTGCCCTTTCTGCGTGCCTTTGTCCTGGCTTCTCATGATCGTCGGAGTCCCAATCACATATGACAATCGGTAGTTGCACTTGACTTTCTTTCATTCATTCATTTTACATATGTACAGTACACACAAAATCTCGTCCATTTTTTTTAACAAGTTATCGTCAATTTCCTTGTCCGATGAAACTATCTAGCTATAAATCTTTCGTCTGTCTTAGACCAGATCATTGCCACTTTCACTGTTGAAGGCAAGCAAACTGCAGAGACAATCAGACAAAGCTACTGCAACACGCCAGTGAGATCAGAACAAAACCCCCCAGTTATGGTCCTTAGCATGATGGTACCCTCCCCTGGCCACCATAAAAAAGAAACAGCAACAAAGTTAGCACATGATTGCAGTAGCAGAGAAAATGGAGTAAAAGCCTGTCCCTAAATTGGCAACTTGTTAGATCAAAGTTCACAATAATAATGCACAGAACGCAGGCGCTTCATCCCCTTGATGCCTCACCACCGGCAAGGAAGACGGTTGCAGATGCTTAATCCCTGGGAAAAGTGACCAAGGCCATGATATAGAGGCTCAATAGTCTCGGGTGTAGAGAAGCCCTTCAGATTCAAACTCTCTCCCCTTTTTAACTGACGTGGCCGCACTGTTCTTGAATCTACCTCTCAGCTATCATTGAAAGCTTCTCAAAATTCGGAAAGCATGGAATGGTGCCCAGTATAGCGTTTGAACCACATCCGCTTGATTCGTTGAGAAAATGAAGAAGAAACGGACCTCTGCAGACAGAGTTTAGAGTACTGGAGCCAAGTTTCCAAGTCCTACCATTACAGAGTCATGTTTCCTGTCTATCACTGAAGTTATGGTAAAAGTACAGAGATCAGGCACCCGACGCCCCTGTGGAACTTAATATGGAGGCTGCTTGGTTAGCTCAAGGCAGAGAGAGTTTTGCTTATGAAAATTAGCATCCCCTTAGTGATATGAGACCATGACATTCCCGTTGTCACAATGAAAAGTGGAAGGTTAAAAATAGGATAGGTAGAATTACTTTAGCTTCTCGCAGTATACTGTGATCTTCCTGAACAAATAGAACATGCAAAAGCTAATGCTAAAACTTCTCATGAACTGCTTAAGAATGTCCCCATGATATAGGAATATGTGAAGACCTAACGTGGGGGAAGGAATATTTGGCATCAAACGTATAAATACGTTCTTTCTGTTCTTAGAGAGTAGAAAAGCAGCAGATCAATTTTAAGGATCAAGCAGTAGCAACAACCTATATTGTCAGCCATCAGAATGAGCTGTTCAAAAGAAATCTAGCTACATTCGTGCCCAAGCTGTAACTACGAACAACTTCAGGAGTTAAAGCAGGCTAAAGCCTAAAGATTATGTGGCTTCATTGTGAAGCCTCAGAAACGGCCTAAAAAAAAGGACTACAAACATAAACTGACAAACTCTGGTTCATGTGAGATGGGCAAAAAAAGAAGCAGGAAAATACGAAAATAGAGATCCTTTATTGAATAGTAGGAGCTTGACAGAGATTGGAAGAATGCCCAAATGAATAGTCGTTGTAATTTATGTACAGTACTAAGCATAAGCCGCATTTCCTCTCAAATTCTACACAAGGGTTGAGCAGGCAGAAGTCTTGGGATTCCATAATGCTGGTAACAGATACTTCCTTCCATTGACACCATTGGCATTGTAGCTTGCACCAGTTGTAGAATCCACCAAAAGATCCCCTGCATATCCAGGGTATGCATTTTTGCCATACATCCCTGGACATGCTGAAGCTGCCTCCATGGGTGCAGCAGCTGGCCCCTGGAAGTAGCCATTCCCAAAGGGGTTGGTCACGGTGCCAGCCAACAGACTTGCAATGTTCAGGATCATGCCATCCACACCCACATCGCCGTTTGGTGCCACCAACGGTGAGGTCTGAGGTCCGTAGAGGGGCTGGTGGAAAGGCCAAGCACACTGGCCTGGGCATTGTGCCTCGGAGTTACCAACCCATATGTAGGCAAATTTGTCCTTCAACCCTTTCGCTATTGGTGCAGAGTCATGGAGGCCACAGCTGCTCATACAGAAACCCTCCACCGCAACATCCTTGGACGTGAGAACGAGAGTGACGCCATTGGGGGCAGAAGCCCTGGCAGCCAGTTCCCTGATTTGGGCCCTCTTAAGGGACTTGCCCGACGAATACTTCTCATCCATGACCTGCTTTCCAAGCCGCACACTGGTAGTGCTGGGCCTGCCGGCCTTGGTCAAGTACCCTTCGGTGAGCTTCCACCAGGAGGAAACAGACGGGCTCTTCTCTTTTCCTTTTTGGCTGAGAGAAGCGATAAAATCGCCAACGATGGACCTCTGGACGGCCGTGAAGTGGCCATACCAGACAACGTTGACGAGGAGGTCACCTTGAAGCAGGGCGCCCTTGTGGTAGGTGAGAACGAGCGGGGGCTGCCGCACAAGTGCAGTGAGCCTCCTCTCGCCGAGGCACAGCTGAACCAAACCGAGAAAGACAAGCATTTTCATTAGGGAAAACATCTTCCTCACTCTCTCAGGTTTACCGGGAAAGAAGGAAGAAGGCAAGAGAAGAAGACTTGCTTGGTTGAGTAGCGGGAAGAGGCAAGGGACGGTTTATATGAGGGACGCTCAGTGTTCGGCTTGCTTCCCGACCCCTTCTCCATACAGATGGCACACACCCAGCTGTCGCTTCGTTAGTTTAGCAGTCCCAAGAGAGAGAGAGAGAGAGAGAGAGAGATGGCAGCTGGTCATTCTTAAGCAGCATTAGGATTTGGTGATGGGCTGGCTTGCAGGTGACGACCCGTCGGCCGTCACCTGGTGCGGGAGAGAGGAAAGAGAGAGTAATGGCTTCGAAAGCTGGCATCAGATCGTGCACCGGAAACGGCGCCCAGTGGAACCGACAAAACGCGTGCTATAAAATGAAATCGTGTTTTCGAATCCTCCAAACCGGACGGATGGGCCTGTTAATTTCAGTAATACAAGTAATTCTAGGGCGTTGGTGGGTCAGTATAAACAAAATGAAATTCCATGGGGAAAAATTAAAAAGTGTTTATTTCTCATCTACATCCATAGTTTGCTTTAGAGACACTCATTTTTGGCATTTATTTTTATTTAATCATCGAAATGTCGCAAGGAGGAACCACCATAAGGAGTTAATAGTGGACCCAGGTGAGGAGCGACTGCATGATTGTTTTAAAGGGATTTTTTATATAATAATTGTTAACAGATCAAAGAGGATCCTTGCAAGAAAGCTTTGGCGTTTTGTGGTTTATCAAACTATTAATTAGCGCTGAATTAAAACTGGAAAGAAAACGAAAGGACAGGATACTGTGAAGGGTTCGAGTACTGTCATTAATCATATTCCGTTTGAATAGAAACAGCCGACTGTAAACTGGAAACCTCTTGTTAACGCGTACAAGGTGTTCCAGGAGGAAAGTTGGGTGCAACAGAAATTGTAAAAGAAAGAAGGAAAAATTTCTTTGTCAATTAGAACTGGATAGTAAATGGGAAAGAAGACATAATTTGGGACAGAACAGGGAGAGAGGGAGGGAGAGTCTCAAACACCAAGCCTTAAGAACCATCCCATGGGAAAGAAGACATAATTCGATCCTTGAATTCAACACCCTTCACATTTTCCTTTTACTACCTAATGTCCACATGGTCAAATCTTATCAATATTGGTCCAATTTTACCTTCAGCATTACAATTTGACAAAAACGTCAGCTTCATAAGAACTACACAATGACCTCCCATCAAATAAATTGTGTCAAATCTTTTGCTCATTGGAAGTATATTTGCCTTATTAATTTCATCATGAAGCGTGATAATACTAGAAAGTTGTCCTCCATCATGTGTTATTAAATATATTAAAGCTGCAAATAATGCCGCGCACAGCACCCCAGATTACAAACAGCCGAAAAGTTAGCAAAAAAATAGATATTTTAAGTGCAACATGCAATTGTAGGCGGAAACAGGGTGTGAGTGCTCTTATTATGTGATTTATTTATAGTATTTTTAAGTCTCAAAACTTTTTAATCCACCTGAAGGTTGTACTCCTCTGAATATTCTGAACATCAGGTCGAGCAGGTCCTCGCAAGCTCACTGTTTCACACGTTCTGTTGCTCAAAGCTTATTTTTTGTTTTGATTTATAAAGCAAGGGTTAATCAAGTTCAAGTGGAGAAGAAATGAGGCCCATGTTTGCCTCAGTAGTGACAGAAGCTAGTACTGTAGCTTCCCTATTTAAATTGATTTCTGGTCAACCTACCATCTAGGAGCTTAATTTGCCCACTAACAGAGGCCATACTCAGAAAGGAATCATGTAAGTCTTGACACCATGATCACATGATCAGTGGGATTAATCAAATGATGTGCTACCCTTTTCCCCTTGTAGTTCATGGTCTCACGCCTCGAGGGATTCCTCTTACTATGCAACACGATAAGCTTTCCTGCCATCCTTTGATAAGCATTTTCTGATCTGTTTCTTAGGTCTTTGTCCTTCAAAAATCTGGGAGCTCTGCCTAACATTCCATAGTTTTTCTAGAAGCCTTTCTTGTAATCTGTTTCTACAGTCTTTCCGTTTCTAGAATCCAGCAGTCCTGCATATTAATGGCCTCTATTGCCATCCCCCACTACACCAGAGAATGGATCTTAGCTGGGTGTGGTTTAAATTACGCTGAGATACCGAAGTATGTGATACACAACTTTACAAAACTAGATCTGGTGTGAAGAGAGCTACTGTCTGAAATTCAATGGTGATTTCAGGCATTTTTTTTTTATGTTCTTCAAATAGGAGTACCTAAAGTTTTGAAAATGTAAAAATCCTAAACTTATGTAAACATAAGAACATCGTCTTCGTCCAGATTTTACTTGTGGAAGGTGTATAGGTAATTAATCCTTCCATTGATTATATCTTCATACTATGAAGGTTCTCTTGCAGTTTACTTTGTACTGTTGAATCACTGTTGTGTTGTTTGCGCACAGACCAGTAAATAGTCTGTGGCCTTTTCATTGCATAATTTGCCTACACGGTTCTTGATCCTCGATCTGAACAAATCTCCTCGGGTTATGGTTTATGGAGAACTATATTTTCATACAAGGTCTTGGTCCATCTCACTAAGTGGTTGAACTTAATGACATTGAAGTTCAAGAAAATCAAGAGATCAACAAAGTTCGCAGAGTTTGATAGTGATCTGCGTACCCCAACTTGCCTAAGAAAATAAACCCCTGTGCGACAGGAAATTGAGTTCCTATGAAACTGTTTCCAAGATATGAAATTCACCCTTCCAAAAACCATTTCACACCTAGCAAGCAAATCATGTCAACATTGACCAAACATATATTTACTTTCATGATTGTGCGGCGGTTTCATAGTTGCAATAAATCTATTACAATTTACATATTCTACAAAAACAATCACTTGATTCATAGTTCTTATGGGAAGAGATCTTGGTTCACACACCACAAAGGGGGGCACTTGAAGACCTTGAAAAAGATTTCAAGGTGTGCTGAACGAGTGAAATTTCATCCGACCATACACCTAGAAATCAAGCCGGGTGAAATTTCCTCACTCATGTCGCAAACGCGAAAATCATGGGGCAAAAGCAGTTAGCCTTAGGAGCGTCCAACTTCTCTTTTTTTTTTTTTTTTTTTTGTGTAGCTAACCTTTTTTCCTTTGCTGCAAAATTCTTCCTCTGGTACGCTAGAAGAAAGTTTTCGTTGAGATGTTATGTCTTGAACTTTTAGTTAAAATATTTTCTGGAACTCAATGCATAAACAAAAAAGTGGATTTCACAATGGGTGATACTGGTACCAATGGCAGCGGGAGAAGGGAGATTCCGACAGTGAATATGGAAGGGTGGGAATTGGTTCCTGCTGGTGTTTCTTTCACCTACAGGATGACTTGAGCTACTGTCTTCTTGTAAAGGGTCACCGGATGAGGACGAGGAAGGGCCAAATCGAAGAAACATGCAGTTCTCCTGTCTTCCTAACATCCATGAAGCATCCTTAAAGTTTGTGAATTGCGACCGGTGATATACTTGTAATGTTTCTGGTAAACGGCTGCTTAACCCGTGAAGGGTCTTTTTTTTTAGGCATGAGATCTGAGTACCAAGCTTCCATCAGAGTAATATTCTAACAGATCGACAACTAAGATTCTTAGTTTACCAAGTTTGGACGCTATCTACGAAGGGAAAAATCAGCTCCACAGAAGGCAAAATCACGATAGGACATCCATTGTACTTTCAAAAATTTCACGAGTTCTATAGCTTTATTGGAAATAATGCGTTTCGCAATTTATGTACAGTGCTACTTGGCGTGAGCCGTTTCTTTTCTGATCAAGGCTTTTAAACAAGAGTCGAACAAGAAGAGGTCGTGGGATTCCACAGTGCCGGCAGAAGATATCTCCTCCCGTTTATCCCATTTGCATTGTAGCTTGCACCACTTGCCGAATCCAGCAACAGGTCCCCTGCATAGCCAGGGTATGAGTTCTTGCCATACATCCCAGGACACGATGATGCTGCTTCCATAGGCGCAGTGGCTGGTCCCTGGAAGTAGCCATTCCCAAAGGGGTTGGTCACAGTACCAGCTAAAAGACTCGCAATGTTAACGATCATGCCATCCACACCCACATCGCCGTTTGGTGCCACCAGCGGCGGGGTCTGAGGCCCGTAGAGGGGCTGGTGGAAAGGCCAAGCGCACTGGCCTGGGCATTGCGTCTCAGAGTTACCTACCCAGATGTAGGCAAACTTCTCCTTCAACCCTTTAGCTAGTGGGGCAGAATCATGGAGGCCACAGCTGCTCATACAGAAACCCTCCACCGCAACATCCTTGGACGTGAGCACAAGGGTGATGCCATTGGGGGCCGCAGCCTTGGCAGCCAGGTCCCTGATTTGGGTCCTCTTGAGGGACTTGCCCAGTGAGCATTCCTCATCTGTGACCTGCTTTCCGAGCAGCACACTTATAGTGCTTGGCCTGCCTGCCCTGGCCAAGTACGCCTCCGTGAGCTCCCACCAAGACGAAACGGCTGGGCTCTTCTCTTTCGTCTGTTGGTTGAGAGAAGTGAGGAAATCAGCAACGATGGACCTCTGGGCGGCGGTGAAATGGCCATACCAAACAATGTTGACGGGAAGGGCGCCATGGAGAAGGGCACCCTTGTGATAGGTGAGGACCAGAGGGGGCTGCTGCACGAGGGCAGTGAGCCTCCTCCCTCCGAGGCACATCTGGACCAAACTGAGGAAGACGACGACCTTAATCAGTGAAATCATTGTCCTGATGTCTGATTCCAGTGAAAGAAAACAATGAAGGAATCGGATGACAGAACAAGGAACTTGGATGACAAGAACGCTAGGAAGGAGGAGGATATTGTTGTTCGTAATGGTGGTGAGAGCAGCTGAAGGCGGGGTTCGTTTAAATAGGCGGTTCTCCCCACGCGGTTTGAGAGTTGAGACACCTTCCTCGGCGTCAGCGTTCCCCCACCAGCTGTCGTCCATAAGATCCATTAAAGAGTGTTCCACAAGTCAAAAAGACTCAAAGCGGTTTGCATTCAATTCTTGCGCCGGTTCGGTGGCCGAGCAAGTGGTCTCCACCAAATGCGACGTCGCAAAAAGTAGACTAGAGCAGCGGCCGCGTATGTGCGCGTCGTACATGTCTAAAAGGAGGGCTAAGGGCTCCAAAGCTGGCATCTACTGGCAGTAATCAAGGACCCCCACTGCACCCACCTATGCCGAGCTCGATCTGGGCCTGCTCGGAAGGCCACCTCAGGAGCGGCGGCCCCCGGCGGGGGTTTCCGGCTTTGGTTGTTCTCAGGCTAAGCTGACCTACGCTTTTGAAAAAAGGATTTCTTTATGTTAGAAACTTAAGTGCATTGTTTGGTATGTTACTGTTAGAAACCATTAAATAGTGTTAAGGTGATCGCATTACAACCACCCTTCTGCTTGTGTCATTAGGGACGTCACTGAGATATTCCCACATCAATCAGTATTTTGTCCCGTCCATTTACTTGGTAGTGCACCGCATCGGTACACAAACAAGGGCAGTGCTCTTAACAAGAAATGTTCTTCTATTTATGCTAAGCCAGATTTCTTCAAACAACCCACGATGATGAAATTTCACTGATGAAGAGACCCAGAATAGGTGCTGTTAAAAATTCATGATCCTTAATTACACCTTCTTATGCAGCCTCGAATTTAAGATCTGAAGCTATAAAAGACAACCTTAACATCAATATTCTACCTGTCAAATAAAAAATCTGGCGGAAATTTCTTTAGCTACAAGATTGAACTAGAGGGTCTCTAAGATGAACAAGGTCCCAAAGTACAAAGATCTACTTATATACAAACGAAAATGAGAAATCTGCTGAATTTGATGTATGACAATTGACAACAGCGTGAAAAGCAAGTTACAAGGGAGAGCGGTCTTATCTTCAGCGAGAAGAGGGGATGTACATCGAGACATGGGGACCGACCAAATAGCGAGGGCCATTTAATAGAGTCGTTATTGGGTGTGGAAGAAGAGCCAAGCTAGGGCCCTACACGTTTTAAGTTGACTCTGCCCACTTCACTTAATTTCTAGCTCAACACTCCCATCCTGACGTTTTAGGTTGACTCTACCCTCTTTAATTTCTGGCACAAAGACTTGCATTTTCGGACACCTGTTGCGTGGATATCTCACTTATGAGTACTAGTAACAGTTAGGAATGAATTTCATGTAAGCATCACCCTTATGATTACTGGTTGGTAACAGTTAGGGGCTTAAATGAATGTGGATTTTAATGTGTTGAATTTGACTTGATCAGATTTTATATATGCAATCAAATTTCTTATGCAACTAGCAAAAGATCCGACATTTGTATGCAATTGGTTCGATCTTTGTGGGACTCTATTTGGATATCAGATCCTACGAAACAACATAGTGAATGCGAATTTGATTAGTAATCGATCGGATGTAGGTTTATTCATCGGATCCAGATAAATGTATTCAAAATGTACTGTATAAAAACAAGACGTACACCCAACAGCTAACAAGTTCAACTCACCTTTTATCAATACTTCTAATTAAGGGTTCGTTTAAGAAATACAAACAAGTGATGCATAGTGTTTTCTACAATAACTGTAACACTTCATAAGTTTAGTCTCGTATCAAAGATTTTGAAGAATCTTTAAGGGTTTATAAAGGGAGTCATTAATGAGAAGATTGTCATGGTTCCTATCCTTTTTAAGTTTGAAGCCGAAACTGCTAGGGAGCGGGTTGGGATCCGCTGAACCATGGGGCCCGAGCCCGGGAGTGGGTCGGGTTGTTATAGTGGTATCAGAGCAATTTCAACACTCAAACCTGAGGTCCCACACGCGCACCATGGGCCCGAACCCGAAAGTGAGTCGGGTTGTTATAATAACTCGCTTGCTCAATAGCCTCAGTTGTGCGTCTTTTGCAGGAAATGGAACTGGCATAATACAAAAATAAGACTAAGTAAGTTTAATATACATCTTATGTGCACCGTTATAGCGGGGGAGCAATAAAGAGACTTCCTCCTTGCAGAGGACAAGAGAAGGAACATGGAACACTTCTTTTCAGAGTTCGCGTCTTCAACACGCCTATGAGGCAAAAAAGGGCCTAATTTATGGCCATAAGAAGTCACTCGAACGTTTCAAAACCTCCCAATGTTTCAAAACTAAGGGATTTCCCTTCTTGGGCGAAGGAGACAATAAATGCAACAAACCCAAGGAAGTATTATTTCGAAATGCACTGGTGCACATAATGAACTTTGAATTTTAGAGAAAACTTCACTTGCAATGGAGAAGAGGTAGTTGGAGGAGGTTAACAAAAGTGAGGAAGATGAAAACTCCCAATCAGGTCTCTACCCCGTTACTCTGCAGCAGAATTTTTTTTTTTCTCTTATAATTCTTGTAAAGCATGGTGGTCAGGCTCAATTGGTCCCCGTTCAATTTATGATCCTTTTTCTTGTACGTGTTAGAGGAAAAATGCAGGCATTTAGGAACTTTCCATCGGAAAAAGAGCGATGAGCAAAACCACAATAGCATATCCCTTATTATGAAACTGTTTACAAACAGATGAACAAAAGAATCGACCGTGTAAAATTATCTACAAATACTTCGCCGTATGCCACGCCAGGCAAAAGGCTTTATTAGACAAGGGTCGAACAGCTTGAGGTCTTAGGATTCCACAGCGCTGGCAAGAGATACTTTCTCCCATTGATCCCATTGGCATTGTAGCTCGCACCAGTGCTTGAATCCACCAGCAGCTCTCCGGCATATCCAGGATATGAGTTCTTGCCATACATCCCTGGGCATGCGGATGCTGCTTCCATGGGTGCGGCGGCTGGTCCCTGATAGTAGCCATTCCCAAAGGGGTTGGTCACAGTGCCAGCCAAAAGGCTTGCAATGTTGATGATCATTCCATCAATGCCCACATCACCGTTTGGAGCAACCAGTGGTGGCGTCTGAGGACCATAGAGGGGCTGGTGGAATGGCCAAGCACACTGGCCTGGGCATTGGGTCTCAGAGTTGCCTACCCAGATGTAGGCAAACTTCTCCTTCAAACCTTTGGCTAATGGGGCAGAGTCATGGAGGCCACAGCTGCTCATACAGAAGCCCTCCACTGCGACATCCTTGGATGTGAGCACAAGAGTGATGCTGTTGGGAGCCGCAGCTTTGGCAGCCAGGTCTCCGATTTGGGTCCTCTTGAGGGACTTCCCCAACGAGTACTTCTCATCCAACACCTGCTTCCCGAGCAAAACCGTGGCAGCACCCGGCTTGCCAGCCTTCGCCAAGTACTCTTCCATCATCTTCCACCATGATGAAGCGGATGGGCTTTTCTCTTGATTATGCTGGCCAAGCGACGCAATGAAATCCCCAACAATGGATCTCTGGGAGCCGGAGAATTGGCCGTACCAGACAACGTTGATGGGGAGGGTGCCTCGAAGCAAGGCGCCCCTGTGGTAATTCAGAACAAGAGGGGGTTGCTGCACAAGGGCAGTGAGCCTCCTCCCTCCAAGGCATGCCTGAACCAAACTGAGGAAGACGATAAACTTCACTAGTGAAATCACCATTGCAATTTTGGCAAAGAAGATACCTTCTGAGGAAATTGGAGTAGTAGAAAAGGAATACAAGAAGAAACTGCGAGTTGGTTGTGTGGTTGCAGGGAATGGGCACAAGAAGAGTTTATATAGAAGAGAGGCGAGAGAACAGAGAGAAAGCGCGGACAGTTGAGACCTTCCTCAAGCAGATGAGAACCGACCAGCTGTCTCCGTGTGTTTATTTAAATGCCCCTTCTCCTTGGCTCACAGAATACGTATTATTCTGCTTGCCACCGCGAAAGGTGCGGGCATTGGGCGTGGGATAGTAAATGGCTTAGAAAGCTGGCATCCGAGTGTAGAGTATCGTGAACGGCGCCAATGGATAGGCTCCAACGTCTCCTTCCTGGAAATGCCACAGGTAGCCGCTCCATAATTAGATCACCAACTTTGAGAATGGAGCTCCTTGCGGACTTTGAGCTCTCCTTCCTGGAAATGCCATGGGCAGCCGCTTCATAATTAGATCACCTGCTTTGTGAACGGAGTTGCTTACGTTGACCGTGAAGTCACCAAACTCTTTTACTGGCATTATTTGATTGCTTAAACAACATTGTGATACCATCTACGATTTGCTTGGGTTGGTAAACCAGCAAAAGAAGATTAAAGGGAACAAGTTTCATTTAGGCCTGGCTCATGCACCTCAAATGCCAGTTCGAGTTCAATTTGCTAGAGCCTACAACAGATCGCGAGTGTTCTTCGCACATCAACTGAAATGCTCGAAAGCTTCAAGGATACAAGACGACCTCAGTAATCTGACCTGATCAATCATATTCATTGTTCATTTTTAGATAAGCCAAGATTTCAGATATTTCGAAGGCAAGTGACAAAAAGTATAAAATCTTATCATTGGGAGGTAGGAGGAATATGGCAGTGCATGGAGAAATTAGAAGAATAATGTATCGTTGGTGTTGCAAGTGCTCGGGTCAATCATGTGCTGGATATCTTTGGCGTGTGTGGCTTGGATTTCATGTTGCAGCAGCAAGGCCTCCCCCACACCGTACTCTTTGACCTTAGGCCTCCTTAATCAGTACATGCGCCCATCCCTCATTGGGTCTTGTCGCACATAGCGCACCAACCATTACTCGTAACTCTTCAGCATCCAGACAACCGGCTGCCATTAATTTAAAGACCCTTCCTCACCAGCAGACACAGCAGAATATATAATATATGGAGATGGAAAGGAGGGATAAGGAAGAATGTTGATCAGGAGACAAAGTGTAGAGATGCGCACGGGTGAATGGTTATCTTGCTCAGTTGGACATGTTCCTCATCAGAGGAACCAGAGCTGAAATTCGATTTTTCGTTTCTTTCTTTTCAATATTCCTCTGCACGTTTAGATTTATTTCTTGCCTCCCTATCTCTCACTCTCTCACCTTTATATAAATGCGCATCCGTGTGTGTACGTGTGTGTCTGTGTCTCCATCAATCTGTGTGTTTTTGCCCACACGCTCACATAACAGGAAGCAACATCTAATCTTGAAATTTAATGTTAGTTGCTTATCTTATAGACTTTCATAAAGGAACAATTATGAAAATTCTACGAAGAACATTTCATCACTTCCATGTGCAACTTCTACATGTCTAGTTAAGATTATGGATGCTGTATTAGCTAGTTCCAGCTACTGATGTGTTAGCTTCGGTCCCGGGTAGCCAAAGCAATGACAATGAGTTACTTAGAACCCAGGCAGTCGGATCACGTGAAGTGACAAGATGAAAGAAAGGTTATTGTTTTTCTGCCACAATAACTTGCAGAAGTGTCTTTCGGTTTTACTTTCAGTAGGTCTAAATTGAACAGCAATTTTCAGATCCACATCAATGACTCCATAAATGAGTGTATAGATAATGTAAGGATGTTAATGAGGGTGCAACCATTTAAGAAGACAGTACGTTATAAGGTTAAATATGAACCAGTTGGCTTAATTTAAACTGTTCATTTCCCAAGGCCCATACCGCTTGTCGGCACTCCATTAAGATGAACTTATCCGTTGCTTGAAGAAAAGCAAACCTGGGATTCATTTGAGGCTGAATTTTTTGTTTGTACTTAACTATTAATGTTTTTTTCTTTTCCTATTGATGTTATGAACAGTATTATTGCTGCTATTGTTACTGTTGCTAGTATTATTATTATTATTATTTGAGAAAGTGGGGACAGCTTTGGTCCATCGATGCTGCGGAAACAGAGGGTTCGTCTGAGGTTTTTGAAATAATCATCAAGCATATCTCACTGACCTTACAAAATCACCTGCCGCACTAAATATATAAAATTTTAGAAGTTTAGTCTTGTATTAGATTATATGAGAGATATTCAAGAGTTTATAAAGAGTTGTTGAAGTAGTTGATAGTCATATTTCCTGGTTCTTGTAGTGCTGGAACAAAGAGGCGGGCTAAAATCAGGCGAAAGGAACCGAACTCTAGAATATCGGTTAGTTACACAAGATGCTCTGCACCATATATGCACCAAGAAAGCCGAAGATGGAAACCAGAACACTCGAAAATATTTCGGAAGGAATAGTAGGAAAAAGAAAATTCGATAACAATGGTTACAATTTTATTATGCAATTAGTCCACAAAGGTTTGAACAAACGCCAAGAAGAAGAATAAACGAATACAGAAGAAGTTCAAGAACATCTGATTTTTTATAATTTATCTACGACACTTGGCAATCCCAGTCCTTTGTTCCCGAGCTTCACACAAGGGTCGAGCAAGCAGAGGTCTCAGGATTCCAGAGTGCTGGCAGCAGATACTTTCTCCCATTAATTCCATTTGCATTGTAGCTCGCACCAGTGCTCGAATCCACCAACAGGTCCCCTGCATACCCTGGGTACGCATTCTTCCCATAGATTCCTGGACACGCCGATGCTGCTTCCAAAGGGGCAGTAGCTGGCCCCTGAAAGTAGCCATTCCCGAAGGGGTTGGTCACAGTACCAGCCAGCAGGCTTGCAATGTTGATGATCATTCCATCAACACCCACATCACCATTTGGTGCAACCAGCGGTGGGGTCTGAGGACCGTAAAGGGGCTGGTGGAATGGCCAAGCGCACTGGCCTGGGCATTGTGTCTCAGAGTTGCCTACCCAGATGTAGGCAAACTTCTCCTTCAAACCTTTGGCTAATGGGGCAGAGTCATGGAGGCCGCAGCTGCTCATACAGAACCCATCAACCACAACATCCTTGGATGTGAGCACAAGAGTGATGCTGTTGGGAGTGGCAGCTTTTGCCGCCAGGTCTCCGATTTGGGTCCTCTGAATGGACCTCCCCAACGAGTAATTCTCATCCAACACCTGTTTGCCGAGCAAAACTGTGGCAGCGCCGGGCTTGCCAGCCTTCACTAAGTACTCTTCTGTTATCTTCCACCAAGACGAGACGGCTGGGCTTGTCTCTTGATTGTGGGGGTCGAGAGAGGCAAGGAAGTCGTAAACAATGGACCTCTGGGAGGGCAAGAATTGGCCATACCAGACAATGTTGATTGGAAGGCTGCCCTGAAGCAGGGCGCCCTTGTGGTAGGTGAGGACAAGAGGTGGCTGCTGCACGAGGGCAGTGAGCCTTCTCCCTCCAAGACACGCCTGACACAAACCGAGGAAGATGACAAGCTTCACCAGCGAAATCATTCTTTTTCCAAATTTGGTTTCTCTTCTGGGAACGAGAAAACTATACTTGGAAGACCAAAGGGGAATGGAAGACGAAAAACGCTCGCTTGGTGGTGCGGTGGCATCATCAGGAGCAAGAACACGTTTATATAGAGGCGAAACCTCCTTCCTCAAGAAGAAGGGAAACTGCCCTAGGTGTTGGACTTGTAGTCTACCGATTCGGAGAAAGAGACGGAGACAATGTTGCTTTCGGTGGCGTGCTTGGCGGCCGGTGGGTGAGTCAACAAAGCGAGCGGCAGCCAGAGGAAGTAAACCGGAAGCGACTCAATTGCCGACGATATTTGACGGCATGAGGAACAGTGGGAACTCAAAATATTTGTTTAAGGCTTGCTACTTGCCAGATGTCGGATGCGTAAACGCGTCGTGATTTCTCGGCTTATACACGCATCTCTATCGAGTTAGACACTTTTGAACATATGAATTCTGTAAATGAGTTCACGTCTCTCCCAAACAAGGTACCAGTATCCAATGCGATATTGGTTTTGAATATTTATTCTGGATATTGTTTTCTTTTGTCGAATAATATTCCTTGATTAGGTTCATCGAAAATATTTCTGAGAATGATGCCTCCTTCTTGTTGCCTAAAACGGGAACATGCGTACGTGGCTGGATTTGTATCTCAAGGGTACATTTTGGAAAAAGAAAAAAAATCTTCTTCTCGATTTTGATTGCTACAATCCGATATGTGATTAATCCCCAATTGAATGAATTGTATTCAACAAGAAACTTCTGATTCAATTGGGGATCGAATGCAAGCATGTTGTAGTTACTAGATACCTAAATACCCTGGACATCCAAATCCGAAGTCATGTATAAACTTGGATGTGGTTTTTATCTTTTTGGTATTTGAATTCATATCTGATTCTGATTCAAATTAGACAATATCTGGATATTCGGATACAATTTCAGCTATATCCTATTTCAATGTAATTGGTGGGCATCCCTACACATGAGGGGGGAAAGAGAAAAAGAGAGGTGAATCATTTAACACACCGGGGGGAGTGAAACACAATGCGGTACAAATTCGACCATTTTAATTATTAAAATGAAGCCTTTTTCTTTTTTTTCTTTTTTATTTTTTTTTTTAATTCTTTCATACCATAAATTTTGCTTTAGCAGTTGGGTGTGAAAATATTGGCTCCGTAACTTTAGTTTATCCTATGATTTGCCACCTCCACATATGCCTGAAGAGCAGAGACCAATTCAGATTGTGGGTTTAAACCTTCTTATACAGAGTTCCACCATTGTCTATTACATGTAAGTTCAAGAAAGTACTTTGTCCGTTTAAATTACAAGTCGCAGAGAAAGAGAGAGCGAGAGAGAGAGATATGCAGGAGACAAGAAAATGTAAGGAGATAAACTTATGGGTCAAGCAGACATCAATTTATGTTTGTAGTTCGATTTCCCTTCAAAGTTTTGCAGGAAAGACTTGTAACGATCCAAATCCATGCAGAATTCCCTCCTACCTACTAGATTTTCTCTACATAGCTCGACTTTTTACCGCGCACAAATTTAAATTTGCACAAAATTGATCTATTACAGCCATATTTTGTAATCAAACTAAGATTGCAGAAAGGATTTACAACCCAGTTCTTCAGTTAATCGTAGTAAAGAAAAAACGTGTTGATGAAAACAGAAAGTAAATAAGAATTTAATGCGATGATGAAAGTTAAAGATAATTGTATAAGTGATAACGCAGAGTGGCCATGTTGACAACAATGATGAAAGAGAACATATTGTTACACACAGAAGATGGTGACGATTATATTGACAGGGCCCGAGCACTCCCCAGAGAGATGCCTACAAAAAATTCTGCGGCTATCAGTCTTCCAATTCTTCTAGAGTTCTGCGGTACAAGGTTTAGAAAGTACATCACATTCTGGATAGGAGAATTAAGCAGTAAAAGTGAAAAGTTTCCTGTGGCACTAGAACTGCCAATTGTGCAATTTCACACTTTTCTATTCCTTTCAGGTATATCTCAATCGGACAATTTTCCAGGATTGGTTTTCTGGTTGGTAAATAAACTTGGGTTTGTACTCTGATTTACTTTTTATCATTCAAACACCAATCCCTTGATTGTGAACCTATAACTCAGCTGTTAACTGTAGAGCTTCCCTGCTAAAGAAATATTGCGTTTGGTTCTTTTCTTCTGATCGAGGGCCATTTTGAGAACACCATACAACACCGTGTTCTGTTTCTTCCACACCGAAAAGACAAGGAAAAATAGATTCTCGAGTAAGCAATGATAGACCAAAAATCGCGGGGGAACAAACAAAGGATTCCATTACTAAACATGTGAGGGTTCTACAACGCATTGAAAGAATGCTAAGCGGTCACTCTAAATTAACCATGGCAAACAAAGAATGAATCGGGTATATATTTACAACACTGATATGTGTCCTCCCAGGTTTTAGACCAGGGTAAAACAAGAAGAAGTATTAGGATCCCAAAGCGCAGGCAACAGATACTGGCGCCCGTTGATGCCATTTGCATTGTAGCTTGCTCCACTTGCCGAATCTACCAACAGGTCTCCGGCATATCCAGGATATGCGTTCTTGCCATACATTCCTGGACACGCTGATGCTGCTTCCATGGGCGCAGTGGCTGCTCCCTGGAAGTAGCCATTCCCAAAGGGATTGGTCACAGTGCCAGCCAACAGGCTTGCAATGTTGATGATCATTCCATCAACGCCCACATCACCGTTTGGAGCAACCAGCGGTGGCGTCTGAGGACCATAGAGGGGCTGGTGGAATGGCCAAGCACACTGGCCTGGGCATTGGGTCTCAGAGTTGCCTACCCAGATGTAGGCAAACTTCTCCTTCAACCCTTTAGCTAGTGGGGCAGAATCATGGAGGCCACAGCTGCTCATACAGAAACCCTCCACCGCAACATCCTTGGACGTGAGCACAAGGGTGATGCCATTGGGGGCCGCAGCCTTGGCAGCCAGGTCCCTGATTTGGGTCCTCTTGAGGGACTTGCCCAGTGAGCATTCCTCATCCGTGACCTGCTTTCCGAGCAGCACGCTTGTAGTGCTTGGCCTGCCTGCCTTGGCCAGGTACTCCTCTGTGAGCTCCCACCAAGACGAAACAGCTGGGCTCTTCTCTTTCGTCTGTTGATTGAGAGAAGTGAAGAAATCAACAACGATGGACCTCTGGGCGGCCGTGAAACGGCCATACCAGACAATGTTGACTGGGAGGGCGCCATGGAGAAGGTCACCCTTGTGATAGGTGAGGACAAGAGGAGGTTGCTGCACAAGGGCAGTGAGCCGCCTCCCCCCTCCAATGCACACCTGGACCAAACTGAGGAAGACGACGGCCTTCACTAGTGAAATCATTTTGCTGATCACCGATTTCTCAAGGAAGACCAGTAAGTTAGAAACTTGGGACAATTGCAGGGGATAGGCAGAGGAAAATGGTAGGTTTGGTTGTGTGGAGTGACAGAAGGGCGCAAGGAGAGTATAAATAGAAGCTTCTGGCTTCTGGTTATCTCTACATGGTTCCTTCGCACCTTCCTTTTGGCCCAGCTGTCCACAGTGAATCCCCAAGCCACGAGAGAGGGAGAGATCGTCAGCAGGCAGCTGTTCATTACTAAGAGAACTCGGTTTTTAGGTGGTGAGGTAGACGGCAGCTGGCTGGTAGTGGTCCCTCGTCTTACGTGGCCGTGGATGGGCCAAAAGGCAGACGCAATAGGCACCACTCGCAGCGGCGGAGTGAGTGAGCACGCTTCAAAATGCTCGGCGTCAATGGCGTTCCGAGCGACAGATGATCATCCATGAAGCTGATTAATGAAGACAAAAAATGTCTTTTTTTTATTCTTGACGTGACCCAGAACCGTCCAGCTTCCTCGAATCATCGACTGTACACGCGCCTTTGTCCGGCGTCACCTTCAATGAGATGGCATGGAAGCGCCCGCGGCCATCTCCCCCATCAGCTTTGTCTTTCTCGCTCGTTGAGCTCGAGCAACGCGCTTCGATTCCAGCAGGCACGCTTCTTCGACTTAAATCGGATTCTTTGTGAGGAAAAGAGCAGAGAAATTTGTTTAAATTAATAAGGGAACGTAGACAAACGATTTAATGGGAAGATGTTCCTATCTGCATTTTGGGTGCGATGTGATGCATTCATACTCAAAATTGGATTTGAGACAAATACAGTTTTGATAAATTCTAATTTTAAAAAGGAATTGAATCACATGATTCTGAAATTTTGATTCACAAAACAACTTTCTTGAGGACATGATCATCCTTGCACGCCCTTACTGATTGATGAAATTAAAGGTTTCCCTCTCTCCAAAAGAATAAGAAAACAGAGGAACAGGAAAGTGGCCAACAAGGGACGACCCAATAGCAAATGGCGTCTTGCTTTCATTCTCTGCTCTATTTACAGGCAAATAGGCCTTTGACATACTCGCCACACCCACCTTCTTGCTCAATTACGTGCTGTTAATTAATGCGGCTCCATTTCATTTGCAAGCAGATGAAAAGAATCGATTATAAACCCGAAGAAGAGTGGATGAAGGTGACAAAATAAAGCAATCGACAGGCGCATGCGCACGGCTGGGCTAAACTAAAGAATGAGAGTAAAAATGCCAGTTGGATTTGTTTTTGTATTTAGTGGCCTCAAAGCTGTGGATATAGGCATCCAAGGTAAACCAACTTGCAATATATTTATGGGTTTTGTCTTCGTTGGTCATCTGCAATCAACATGTATCATCGTTTCGAGACGCCTTGATTAAATAAAGAATCAAATTCGGCATGCAGTGCAGATTCTATCTGTTGAAATAACGAGTGAAGCTCCGCCTTTTAAAATGACTGGCGTTCGTCACTCTAGCCGAGTAAGAAGGGCGCAAGTTAATGTGCATTAGTCTCGGTAAACTCAGGATGTGGTCCTGGTTGACATGAGGAAGGCAGTATGTGGTTCTGGTTTAAAAAAAAAATTGTCAAATCCAGATCATTCTTGGTAAAATAATGACTTTTGTCTTGTTTTACGAATTGAAAATCTTCGCAGTTTGACATGAGACTGGCTTGAGATTGCTAAAAGAACACCTGCATATCGGTCCCACCATAAAAATATGATACTTCCAGATGGGGTCTTATATGCAGGTATCTAAGTCAGATCCAAATCTTTATTAGGCTATAGCCCACAAAGTAAAAGCTGGTCAAAAAAGACTCAAAAATCATTAAACATACGTGTACAAAACGAAAATGGGGAAAGAGAAATATTTAAAATATGTCTTCTTTTGTCATGAGACATATAAAATATTGCACAGCAACGAGCATAGAAAGATAGATCGAGCAGGCAGGAATTGGCAAACTATTAGGGCTTGTGCAAGCGTCGTTGAATTGATCAAAATTTCAAAAAAGAGAAATTAGATGCGGGCAGCATTTCCAGCTTTAAGGAATATTTGCAAGTTTAGCGTTGAAGGAAACAAGATTGTCACATCAGTCGCATAAAACATATCACAATTATTCCAATCGTTGTGGAAGCTTCTGGTACCATTGGTAAAACTTTTACAGGTCTAAAAGTTGAAAACTCTGTCTTCATTTACGCCTTCTTAACGCACTAGGAAATTCGATGTTAGGAAACACGACCGCCCTGCTTATTGTTAGAATGTATGGTGGGTGAAATAATCAAGAGCTCGGTTTTAGCTCAGCAGTGCTTGTGGTTGCATGCAAGTATGATCATGTCAGTATGAGAAGAAAATATTCTTGTTCGCATATGGAATTTTTATCAGAGCTGCTAATATGCAGCTGAATACTGACTTTTTTGGCTTAGCAAAAGTTTTTATGGCAGTGTACAAGTGGTTACTGTGAGGTTTTCCGATCTTGGAATTCTATTTTAAGTTTTTAACAAGCATTGCTTGTGGGGCACTTGACCCTTAGGGGTTTGGACATTAGAATCTCCGTTTAAATATACATAATCGGCTAGAAGTTGGAATGTATCAAGGTGCATTAAAAAAAATATCGGGATGATTCATTAACAGTTTAAATTGTTTTGAAATAATACCAAAAAGAATATGTTTATATACAATGGTCGGCACCAGGGCAGCCTTCAGTTAAGCTTTCTACACAAGCGTGGAACAATCAGAGGTCTTGGGATTCCAAAGAGCTGGCAAGAGATATTTTCTTCCATTGACTCCATATGCATTGTAGCTTGCACCAGTGGTTGGATCCACCAACAGATCCCCTGCATAACCTGGATACGCGTTCTTCCCATACACTCCTGGACATGCCGATGCTGCTTCCATGGGAGCAGTAGCTGGCCCTTGAAAGTAGCCATTCCCGAAGGGGTTGGTCACTGTAGCAGCCAGCAGGCTTGCAATGTTAATGATCATCCCATCCGCCCCCACATCACCATTTGGTGGCACTAAAGGCGCGGTCTGAGGCCCATAGAGAGGCTGGTGGAACGGCCATGCGCACTGGCCTGGGCATTGGATCTCAGAGTTGCCCACCCAGATGTAGACAAACTTCTCCTTCAAGCCTCTGGCTAAGGGTGCAGAGTCATGGAGGCCGCAGCTGCTCATGCAGAAACCCTCCACTGCAACGTCCCTGGACGTCAGCACAAGAGTGATGCCATGAGCACTCGCAGCCTTGGCTGCCAAGTTTCTGATTTGGGTCCTTTTGAGGAACTTCCCTAACGAGTACTTCTCGTCCAGCACCTGCTTTCCCAGCACCACCATGGTATTCGTAGGCTTGCCCGCTTTAATCGTATACCCCTCCGTGATCTCCCACCATGATGCCACAGAAGGGCTCATCCTCTTATTCGTTTGGTTGAGAGAAGTCACAAAGTCGCTAACGTAGGACCTCTGGACAGGAGTGAACTCCCCATACCAAACGATGTTGATGGGGAGCTTCCCGTGGAGCAGGGCACCCTTGTGATAGGTAAGAACAAGGGGTGACTGCTCCACCAATGCAGTAAGCCTCCTAGAACCAAAGCAGGCTTGAATCAAAACCAGGAAGACGACCATCCTCACAAGGTAGGCCATTATTGCGAACAGATTCAAGTCAGAGGGAGAAGAGTGCCTGATTCTTTAGAAATGGAAGAGTTAAGATGGAGGGTGTTGCAGAAATGGGGGAAATGAGATTGAGAAATTTGGGGTGTCTGCCTTGCTGGTTGGGCAGGCAAAAGGCCAAACGGCCCATTATATAGGGAGTGGGGACGGTAGATCTACTGGCTAAGGTTTAGAGGGAGCTTCGCTCTTACCAGATGCCAGCTTCCTCCCTGATGACACGGAATCACGGGATTCACTCTGGCAAATTCTTTAAGCCCTTTATGAAAAAAAAAAGAAACTTGGGGTATGGAAGCTGGTGTTGGAAGCGGGTTTGCTTTTGTTTGTACATATTAATCTGGGGCTTGCTGGCAATGGTCCCTTCGGATGGGAAGCATCGAAGCAAGGACTAGCTGGGGAGTGGGGACTCCCCCGTGAATCTCTCTTTCACTTTTGGGATAGCCGGATAAGGACTAAGATCTACTGCCAACAGATTGCCGAGGGTTTCTGGGAGCCTTCTCTTGCAAAGTTAGAGAAACTCCTTCAACTTATCTAATTATCATTTCATACATTCACTTCAAGGCATTACTACCATCCGATCTTGGGCTTTAAGAATTAGTAGTCCGAACCATCTTTTCAGTTAAGTAGTCTTAGACTAAGCTTTTCCAGCAACTTGGATGTCAAGAACAAACAACTAATATGGTCAGAGTAACCTAATGGCCTCAAATCATGACAGAAAATGCCCGTTCCCTGACTACATTGATGAAGATTGGCATCTCATATCCCACTTGTCGCCTCATCAAAATAAATCAATTTCTTTTTTTTTTTGTGAATGCACCTTAGAATACAAATGTCAAGCAAAAAAAAAAGCTTAATGCAAGCATTTTGGATGGTTAAATCTCCAATAGGTTTCAGAGATTTGGGATACTTTTGCGTGCGTTGTGTAAGAGATCCCGCAGATTAATTACTGACTAATTAGACGGTTGAGAGTTGAAACCATGGTTGTGTCTGTCGTACTGTGTGGCCATAAAATTGAATCCGGCTGCGAAGGTCAACCAGTGGTCGGGGGAGGGAAGGCAAACACTGTGGACTATTAGGCAGAGTTGCCGGATTGCTCCAAGGCAAAGACCTCAGAAACCGATAAATGATTGAAAGCCACGAAAATCTGTACCCATGCTTATCCTGCAGGTGGAGCAGGAGAATCTTTCGAGAATGAAATTATAAATTATACAGGAAAAAGTTAAATAAATAAATGTGCGTGCCTCCATGTGTGTGTGTGTGTGTGTGTGTGTGAAAATGAATGCATACAAAGTCTCAACTGGATCTAACATTTTATTCATTACACGTTTTATGGGAGACAATTTTATATAAAAATTCACACTTTTTGCAGCAGTTTAAGAAAAAAGAACTACTTAAAAATCTGAAGTCTCATCATACACATTGCATGTCAAGTTAAATTAAAACTTCATCTGCAGGAGGGCTTCAGTTCGTGGCTGGGTTGAGGCAGGCAAGAACTGAGGAAATCTGGCAGAGATGCGGGGTTTGTGATCTGTATATAAAGACCAAATTCAGAAACAAGGCAAAAGAAGGTAGAACAAAGACCGTGGAACATTAGGCAGAGCTGCTCTGTTTTTGAAGGAAAACAACACCCAAAAGACAGATAATGGAAATTTCTTAAAAACCAGATCAGGTGGGCAGCGAAGCTGAATGATTTACAGAGTAGCTAGGAAGAATCTCTCGAGACCAGAGGACATGAATTACAAGGGGAGAGCAGGGAAGCACACTATTTGAATAATCCTACTGATTATATGATCTTGCTGTCAAGCCTTACATCTAGATTCCTTTCTTCAAAAGATATGTAGGGCAGACTCGGCTCCTACATTGGGTAGGTTGACCAGAAACTATCTTTAATTAATTAAACTGAGAAGCTACAGCACTAGCTTGTGTCACCACTGATGAAAACATGGGTCTCATTTCCACTCAACTTGAATATTTACGTTTATCATTAACATCATAGATGGAATTAAATAAAGAAGCAGCGAGTCTCAATCGTTGGGACGTGTGAAAAGAGCGTGCTTGCACGAACCTGCTAATCAACGTTGACAATACAGTTCAAAGCATTACAGCCTTCTGGCGGATTGAAGACTCTTTTAAGCTTAAGTTTTTCTCTGTCTTCGCATGTGTCTTAAGCTTAAGATTTTTCCTTTCTTTGTGCTTATAATTTTTCGAGAGAATTCCTAATTGTCCAATGTGACAGCATATTGCAGTCCCTCCTTTTTGCTCTCTTCACGATATTGGGATCCAATATAATGTGACAAATATGTCCAATCAACAAAGTTTCAAACTTGTCATGAATTCATATTGTCTATAAATTAACTAGCCGAACCTAATCACAGTTTTGCAGGATATATGTAAACTCTTAATGAACTTAAAACACCTGGACAGATTATATGTATGGTTAACATTGAGCATCAAGATACCCACCCTTGTTGGTGCATGCAGATGTCAGGTGACCAACTGATACCACTTCATCGCCTACTTTTAGTTATAACTGATCCTATCCAATTTAACTTTTCCATATGAATTTCTAGGTGAAATCACACAACACCGATGGATTCCTGCCCACGGTGTGCTTGAATCTATGGTCCCCATTAGCAAGTAATTCATGATCATTTATATGAAAGTTCATTTCAATGGTCTTACTTTCCCAGCATGTCACCACTTAATAAGCTCTTTATCCCTGTTCTTTCCCTCTACGTCACCTTTTCATGTATATCTACAATAAATGATGTAAAAAACCATCCACAACTTTACCTTCAAATAAAGAAAGGCAAGCCTTATAGTGAAGACAACAACACGCAGCTAAAACCAAACTGTTCAAGAAGATGGTAATCGATTCCTGTTTAATTTCCACAATCTTATTGATATTGATGATGATGGTAATGATTAATTTTTTATTTTTCAACAATTTTATAGCTAGCTTGAGCTGTCCAAAAACCCTACTTTCGTTTCGGTTCGAAAGAGATTCATACTCCTACTGTGAAGTGAAGAAAAGAAGGCCGTGTCTAGGTGTGGTTTTTAAGAAACCAAGGAAAGGAGGGGCTTTGCTTTTTGACCCAGTAAAGATTCACAGCTGTACTCTTTGCTTGAATTGTTTCCCTAGGATTCCATTTTTCTTTCTTTTGCTCCCTTTATAAATGGAGTCATGGAGCTGGCAAAGCTGCTAGCCTGCTACGCGTAATTGGTTTAAATGCCTCGTGATGACCTCAATTTCCTTGAGTTGGTGCCCCCTTTTTAATGCATTTGCACCCAATTCACCTAAAGAGTTACTTCATATGTGAACTGTAAAGATAGATCTTACTGTGAAAGTTGCCAATAGATAGGGTTTGACGTCCTTCAAGTTGACCCAAAAGCTCTTAATTTTGGAGGTCCTTGGTGGCAGATATTAACTGTTAACTGCTCCCATTGATTGAAAAATTTAATTTTTATTTGACTGGAGAGACAGGGCAGCGTCGTTTTTCTTTCTCGATAAGAACTAGGAGAACTCCTGCTGAGCTGAAGCAGTAGTAGAAATTAAACAAGATCCTTGATTTTAGAGTGCCACTTAAAGAGATGCCAATGAATGTTTACCAGTTTGGGTCCACCAGGTAATAAATCCTGAATAGGTTGTTCGTTGGCGTTTGTGCCATTGCAGCATTTATGTGATTGAAGCCGCTTAAGCGATTCGGCCGTATGGTCCTCCTTGAAATCAAAACAGAAAAAGAAGGAGGAGTCTTACTCCTTCCTCATCATCTTGCATCTTGGTCATTTCTTTCTCATTCATGCTTTGATTTGCTTTGCTTTGAGCTTTCATTTATAACGATCTCTTAAAATCCACTTTTGTTCCAGTCGAGGCAAAGAAAAAGGGATTCCTTTCCTTTCTTTTCCTCTTCTCTTCTTTCCTCCAAGGCCCCACATCCGACCAACATTGAAAAAAACCAAAATTTCGACACGGTGGAAATGGTCCCAAATTTAAAGAAAATGAAACCAGCCGAGAAAAGGTGGGTCAAAACTTGCCGGACCGGCGTTTACTCACTGACCTTTTCTTCTTTTAATTTTTTTTTTCTACAGTTCGTTTCAGGGTTGGTGCAAACCGCAAACAACTTTATCTGCCAACAGCTGGGCAAATCTTCTAGTATCACATGATCAAAATGGCCCGTCAGTATTATTTTCTCTTCCGAAAGAATTCGGTGGTCTTTCTTTTGTTATTACTCGTCTTTTTTTTAAGAAATAGATACCACTTCCCTCAACATCTGATGATCACCCACATTGGTCGATCTCATTAGTTTTACAAATCCATTATCAGTCACTGTTGCCTCACCAACTTCCCCACTCCTGCCCACCATTTCCAATGTGCAGAAACTATAAACAAGAGTATAATAGAAGAACCCGTCAATTTTCGAAGGCGAAAGATTCGGCTTTTCCCATCGTTTTTCTTTTTTAAAACGAAAAAGAGAAAAGAAAATTTCACATTGAGCCCCCACCCCCCAATATAGAGACGAGTACAAAAGTTCGCCGGCTGTCTGTTCTGCCACGCGCGTCCGGGAAACCTGCTAAATAACTGACGTGTAAAGCCCGCCAATCCAAGCTTTGATGGGGGGCTTCAATTTCCATGGCCAGCTGGCTTCCAGACGGACTGAAAATGCTTACTCCCCAAGCCACCTTCCCTTTCACCTTCAGATCAGAACGAGTAAAAACCAGAAAAGATAAAGAAATCGAACGTCGTCTTCGTATCACAGAAGCCTTAGCGTTCGTCTTTTTTCTTAGCGTTCGTCTTTTTTCTCTGCGCGCCGGGGAAGGTTCAACTGAGCCGAGCGGCAGAGCGGCAGTGCCCCCGTAATCAGAAGAGGGCCCACGTGCCCCCTGTACGTCTCTGGAGCCCCTTCTCCTCCATTACGACTGAACTGTCTCCAGCTGTTTCAGATTCCTCCTTCTCCTCTCATCACGAGCTTTGCTTCGTCTTCACCTCATCTCATTTAAAAACCAACAGGTTTTCCTTCAGTGGTCCCCACTCTATGATCGACGGCTCGTGATTCCCCAGCTGTCCCACGAACTCACCACCTCCCTCCGTCCTCCCCACTCTCTCTCTCTCTCTGCCAGCACCAGCAGATGGTCCTCCTTCTGCCCCACCTCCAAAAAAGAACGAAGATTAAACGCGGTGCGCCGTTTCAGTGGTCCCCACCACCCTCAACGGCAATATTTCCTCATCCTCATCCCTCCCCCTATATATTGCCTCCCTTCTCGCTTCACTCCACTCACAGCCATCTCTTCCTTCCTCTGTCTGAGTTCTAACCAGCCATCTCTGTCTTTACAATGGCTCGCAATGCCATCCTCCTTCTTTTGCTGTTGTTCGTTTCTCTCTTCAGCGCATCGATTGCGACGGAGAAAGTAGCGGCGCTGGTGCAGGAGCAGCCGCTGACTCTCCAGTATCACGACGGCCCCCTCCTCTTCGGCCGCATCTCCGTTAACCTCATCTGGTATGGCCGCTTCACCCCCTCCCAGCGCGCCGTCCTCTCTGACCTTGTCGCCTCCCTCGCCGCCCCATCCCCCTCGGTCTTCTTCTCTTCCCACCACGCCCCTTCCGTCGCCTCCTGGTGGAAGACTACCGAGAAGTACCGGACCCGCCGCACCCCGCGTCTCCAGCTGGTTCAGGGCCGGCAGCTCGTCGATGAGGACTACTCCCTCGGCAAGTCGCTGACATCGGAACAGATCGTGGAGCTGGCGTCGAAGGGGCCCAACTCCAACGCCGTCAACGTGGTGCTGACCGCCGCCGACGTGGCGGTAGAGGGGTTCTGTATGAGCCGTTGCGGGACGCACGGGTGGTCGAGGGCGAAGGGGCAGCGCGGAAAGTTCGCGTACCTGTGGGTGGGCAACTCGGAGACGCAGTGCCCCGGGATGTGCGCCTGGCCTTTCCACCAGCCGATCTACGGCCCCCAGACGCCACCTCTCGTGGCGCCCAACGCCGACGTCGGCGTCGATGGCATGGTGATCAACGTGGCGTCATTGCTGGCCGGCGCGGCGACGAACCCTTTCGGCAATGGCTACTTCCAGGGTCCATCAACGGCCCCGCTCGAGGCCGCGACCGCCTGCCCTGGGATGTACGGCAGCGGCGCTTTCCCGGGGTACGCCGGAAATCTCCTTGTCGAACCCTCCACCGGTGGGAGTTACAATGCTCAGGGAGCTAATGGGAGGAAGTTCCTGCTTCCTGCCCTGTGGGACCCGTCCACCTCTTCGTGTTCGACTCTCGTGTAGCTATAGTGAGCTGGGTACTGTTTAGGTGTTAAAAGTTACAGGAAAGAAATCACAGGAATCGAAAAAGGGTAGGGAGGATTATGTTCTAGTTGCTGTTCGTGTTGATAACGAGGATCATGTAATTCTTTCATTTATTTTCTCCGTAAATCAATAAACATGGGCACCCCCTGATTGCCTTGTTCTTACTCATTTGAGTTGGATTTTGGCTCTCTCTCTCTCTCTCTCTCTCTCTCTGTAGTTGAATTTTTTTTACAAGCTCATAATTGTTATCCTGTTGGATTATGAAATCTTTACAAAACCCATTTTTTATAAATTATAGATTAGGAAATGTAATCTTTTGATTTGATTTGACGCGTAAGGTGCGTTCTTGAGGTGAAAAACATAATCGAGTTCGTTTAGTGAACGTCTAGTTGCTGTCTGGGCGGATTCCAGTAGCAGCTTTTTTCTGCTGTAACAATTTGAAGGTGTCGATTCTAATGATTTCAGGGATGGCCTGTTCATTTTCAACTCCGTTTTACAAAGCAGATCTCTTTGCTGCCTCATGGCAAGAAGAAATCGCAAATTAACAGATCCTCATAAGAATTGGCACACTTGCGTGACTTTACGACCATGCCTTCTATTTCATAAAAGGAAATATCTATCAACAACAAGGATTAGGGTGCAGTTTTGTTGGCATTTCGCCCAGAGAACACACATCAGAAGAACCGTCCTTCCTGCGCAGATACATGATTCGACTTCTACCCTCCTTGCTGGATTCTAATTCTGCTTTTTGATGTATTCGTTAACCAATAGGAGCTTTATCCACCTTGCAAAAGGGGCAGAATTTTGAGGCAGAGATCCTGTTGGCCTATAACCTTTTTCTAACATGCTGCGTAGACAAGTTGGATCTTACCAAATTGAACTCTCGATCATCGTATAGTGTCGAAGCTCTGTTTCTTGGTTAGCTACGCTCTTAAGTTGCATGATTTTGAAAATCCATAAAATTTTACTAAGGTTTTAGAACCATGACAGATGCGCGTTGCATTCTATTCTATCTCTTTATTGAATCTATTATATCTATTATTTTATTGCTTGTTCAATTGAGGCTGTAGGGAAAATGTTAGATGGCTCCGGCCTCCATGACATATCCCGTAGGATAGCTTATTTCCATGATCAAGTATTGTTTTTGGATAGTTAGTATCCAGTGGTCCCTTCTTCTGCAGTTAAGATCAACATCACTGTTTGTGATGGCTTTTCAATTTTTAATGTTGCATGCTATTTCCTTGCTTGTGCTAATTCTCTTGCATCACCTGTTGACACAGATATCTCCTAGTCGATCTACTTACAATAATCTAATCAATGCCTGTGGATCCTCTAGGAACTGGCAAGAAGCTTTAAAGGTTTGCGAAAGAATGACAGATAATGGGGTTGGGCCTGATTTAGTTACTCACAACATCATCTTAACTGCTTTGAAAAATTCTAAAGCACTTTCATGTTTTGCATTAATGAAGGGCTCTATCTGAAGTAATACATACCCAAATTATTGGTTTAAAAGCCTTTGTAGAGGTTTGGGATGCTCTTAAGCAGTCTTATACTGTTTAATCCAGGGCTCCAATAATGCAGTTTCAAGATTTGAAAAAGGGGTCTAGTTCTATGGATGTTTATATTAAAAAAGCAAAAGCTATTGTTCATCAACTAGCCATTGCATCCAATCCTCTTGGTGAAGATGATCTTGTTCTTGAAATTCTTAAAGGATTGTCAAGTGAATATCTTATTTTTAAAGTTAGTATGGAAACTCGAAATGACTTTGTCTCTTTGAATGAACTTCATAAGTCTCTTCTCATACAAGAAGCCAACTTAAAAAGAGATGATTTTCAAACTTTTGAATCTGCTATGTCAAACCAACTATACAGGTCGTGGTAGAAACAACTACCAATCTAGAAGAGGAGCCCACTAAGATGAGTAATACAAAGATGATCGTCTTACGTGCCAAATATGTGAAAAAGTTGGTCATATTGCAAAGTTTTGGAAAACTTTGATATTTTAGTGTTTATTGTCCTTCCTGCTCATGAGTCCTCTTCAGCACGCCAGTCGCCAGGTACCGATAGGTTCTCCACACAGAATCAAACTCCTCCAAAAGAAATTTCAGCGTACTCCCACAACTAAAATAACCAAGATCAGCAATCTCACAGGTCATAAAAAAAAATTACCAAGTAGCTAGAAAACCAAAGCTCCTTGCCTGCAAATTTGCTCGTTCCCTCGCTTGATCACTTGTCGCCTAGTTCATCGGGTGGTCCAAATCATTGAAGGATGAAGAAATAATATTGGCAAGTCTGGTAGCTAGTTATCACAACATCCAGCACAGGCTCCATGTGCACATCTTATGAGCGCAGTAAGTTTTTTTAACATACCAGTTAAAATTGACTTCGTAAAAAGTACTGAACGGACTACTAGCAGCAAGGTTGCGTTAATGATGATAGCAGTTGCAGTAGAAGGGCACAAGCTTCTAACGAAACTAGGTCGATAACAGATAAAATCAAATAGTTTTTGTCCCGCTTATTCCATAGAAATGTTACTCTTTTTAACCACATTCTCGTATGAATCTACAATATATGTTTTTCAATTGGTTTGATTTGTTGTCCAGCCACTGTTGAGGGTGATGGGCATTTGCAGTGGACATCGCAAATCAGATGCTTGACCTCACCTTTCATTCCTCCTCCATTAATCTACTTAGTCGGTAAACCCCACATAATACAGACAGAGAGAGAAGAGAGAGATGACTTTGTCAAGCGATACATCCCTCCCAAAGACCGCAGTTGAACACAGAATCTGGAAACTCTGTGATACGGAAGAATCTGATAGGATGTTTGATCCCCAAACAAATCAGTTTTAGGTCGTGGCTTACCTCGAAATCTGTTTCGGGTTCCAAAGAATATGTGGATTTTATTTGGTGATGGATCCAATTGCGCAGTTATTGTGCCCCTTGTTTGCGTGTTTGTGAACCTCTACTTCGCTACCATGGTGAACTAGCGAGCGAGAAAAACGAGGGATCCAATAATTTTTCCCTTTCGAGTTTGAGGCGCTTCTGTTGGAAAATCTCATGATGAAATACAGAACTGTGTTTGGTTAGCCAATGAAATTATATGAATGTCTGAGTATATTGTGTTTCGATTCGTGGCAGACATCGCTCATGATCATCACATGAATTCCATCATATCTTATGAATTTTCTTTTTACAAATAAATTATTAATTTTAATACATCTCCTTAATTAACTTCTCTAGCTTTACTGGTCGCTTTCTAAATTATGTTTGTATCTCTAATTTGCACCACCAAAACGAGAAAGTAGCTTAACTAATTTATAACAAGGTAAAAGATTTTATACATATATATAGATGTCCCTTTAACTTATTGAAAATGAGGCCATGGGCGTTAATTGCATATCCTACCTAGTTTCAGGTTTACATCTGTTTTAAAATTAAAATTCACTTTAAAAATCATTCTTTGATTTTTTTTTTTTTGAGCCCGTTAACTTTAGCAATAGACAGGTAACACTTTATTAAGATGCTTTTGCATGTTTTACAGTTGTCAAAGTTAGTTGTACGTAATTTATGTATACTTCGGTTGTCTACTAGAAATGAAAATTTTCATTTTCTCAAACAGAAAATGATGAATCTCAAGCTATTTTTCTGGAATCTTATTCTAATAAAAATCGTTATAGGGATATATTAATCTGATGATATTTCGATAAAATTTCAACGAAATTTTTACAATATGTTAATACTCGAGCATACCTTCCAAAAACAAAAAAAATAATATAATGGAACATGAAGACGACGAAGACAAAAGGCAATCTATTTTGTAGGTTCATACGAGAATGTGGTTAAAAAAAGTAACATTTCTATGGAATAAGCGGGACAAAAACTATTTGATTTTATCTGTTATCGATCTAGTTTCGTTAGAAGCTTGTGGCCTTCCACTGCCACCGGCATCATCATAACGACGACTTTACTATTGGCAGTCCTTTCAATATTTTTCACATACTTCATGAATTTCGAAGTCTTCAATGTCTCAAACTATCTGTGGAACAACTTCCTTGGAGAAAGGTGCAGCAGCCGGCCGCTAGGCAGTGCGGTTCTTTACGGCATTGACTTCGACATAGAGCAGGGCTCGTCACAGTACTACAGCATCTTAAACACGAGCCTGCGAGCAAGGAGTTCCTGGAGGAGGAAGGTGTTTCTGAGTGGAGCTCCCCAGTGTCCATTTCCTGATGCTCATCTTGGGCCTGCGCTCAGGCTTGGCCTGTTTGACTATGTGTGCGGGTTCGCTGGCCTACTCTTCTAAATGTGTGTGACTGCATGATACAACTTAATGTTGTGATGAATCTGGCAGTTGATTCCATCCTCCACAAAGTTTGCCTGGATGGCCAGGGATAGACTACGAAGCTTTATAATTACGTATCATTGGTGCCTGTCAACACGAGGAGGTAGGATCTATCATCTACCCATTCTTAAGGAAAAGGAAGACGGAATCCAACGGCGCTATACGCTACGCTTATTGAAAGAAACACATATTATCTGCTGCAATTGACAATATTCTAGTCTGGCTTCCTCAAGAAAGAATTTACATAAGAAAAAAGGTCCATAAAACTGGCGAAAGGCTTAAAAACGATCAAATCGAAAGGAAACGAATTCCAACCGAGGCCGCGGGTAGTGAAGTTCTTGAACTCTAAATGCTAACTACTGCTGTTCAGCAGGCAAAAGAAGAGCGTGTGTGACACAGCAACAAGTGCTGCGACAAAGAGCTCAAAGAACAACTGGATTTTATACTTTCCTGCAATACACCCAACAGATTTCTATCATAATCCGCGCTGATTGTCACGAAAAGAAGAAATGATAGAACTGGAAAGATTGGGTTGTTTTTTCCGTTCTTGTTTTTAACAGACAAAAGAATGATTGGGAGGCTCGAGCAGTTTTGTCCATTTTTACTTACAACATCTTTTCTGGACAGTTGTCCTGTCATATCTTTAATTTCCGTTGCTTCTCTTTCGTTAACAAAATAACTAAGCCATTGAAAAGATCCAGCCGTTTGTGGATGCACAAGATTGTCGTTGACGAGTATATCGCGCCCCATGGTTCTAAAATAACTCTAGATAAGAGGGGACAAGGAGAAGGTATCGCCATCTTCAAAAGATTCAGTCATTGAAATCGCAAACTTCAGGAAGAAAAATAACCAATTGGCTGAACTCCGGCCATTTGAATCTCTTCTTCTACGCCACCAATTGTGTCTCCCAACGTCACCCCAGGTCGCACGCATAACTGAACCCAGAAAGAACTTGAAGCAGAAGGAAACCCAAAAGAAAAATGCTTCACAAGGGAGAAAATGCTACGGTTTGGGCGAGTTCACTCGCTTGAGGACCACATGATGAACTGCTTAAGAAAGATTCTGTATTGAGTAGTTAACAACAAATGAAATCACGAATATATATATATATATATATATATATTATATTGAGATTGACTTCTTTAATCAAGTTCAGTTACATACATAATGAACCATCCAAAAAATTAGGATGGATTCCATGTTTGATGGTTAACACGGACAAGTTCCACCGTCTCACTAGAAGGGCTTTTTTTTTTTTATAAAAATTCATCTTTTTAACTTACGGTATTGTCCTTTTAGGAGGCCTTGTGTTTTACTATCAAGAGTATTTTGTCACTTCTGGCCCCTAAAACACTATCTCGTGTTAGTGAGCTTAACACATAACCTATTCCGCCAAAACCCATTATATTTCAAAATTGGAAAATGATGTACTCGTGGACAATTTGCATCCCTTATAGTGAAAATTGGAAAATTCATTGACTTTGAACTTAGAAAATCGCATTTCAACTGCTCGATATAAAAAACTTGGCCGTTTTCAAGATTCGTTCTTCATTTATGGCCAACTCAATATCCATCTTTTTTGTCATTATAACTTATGTTGTTTGTGCATTAGTATATGTTATCATTCTTGTCGTGCCATCTCTTCAATACTATTTCACTCAAATGCTAAGACAAGTATGTATCCATTTTTAGTCATTTACAGATATATATATATATATATATATATATATATCTTCAATAATATTTCACTTAAATGTAGGCAGTTATATATCCATTTTTTAGTCATTTACAGCTACTGCCTGAGCATTTAAGTGAAATATTATTGAAGATATATATATATATATATATATATATATATATATAGCGGCAGTATGCTGGCAAGCGAACCAGGGACATGCACCAGGTAGAAGGTTCTCCAGTCTACCAAAAATTTTTAGCTTGGCCCGATCGGTCGCTCCTCGTCGCTCATCTTGGCCCGACCCAGACCTGGCTCTCGAATTGTCTTGATCTGACCCTAGAAAAAATCATAGCTCCGCCCCTGATGGAGGAGGAACTTGTCCCAAATGTATTTGCATAAATAATTCATGCAAATTGTACTAGTGAAATTAAATCGATAGATTTTAGTTCAAACTAACTTCAAAATTTATGAATGCGATCTTCACGGTTCAAATCTTTTTAAACCAAATTGAAGATGTCGGAATCGTTTTTAAACCAAATTGAAGATGTCGGAATCGTTGAAAACCTGGCATTGAGTTCAACTTATGGTATCTGCGGATGCAGTTGGCAAATTACTGACAGACTGTATTCACTATAATTACGTCATGCCAAAAAAAATTCAAAGAAAAACAATTTTATATTTCAAGGGAATTATTTTGAAGAGTTTTGAATAAGAAAAGTACTTTGTTTTTAAATTGCATCTCTTTGTAATTGAGTGTCCTGGCGGTTCAGTTGATATATAAGAGTGACCTGTGGATGTCAATGAATTGACAGGTTGACTAACTTCAACACCAATGAAACAACCAATATTATTGCAGGGTCGTTGTTGGGTATGCTCAAGAAGAATGCCTTTCAAGCATTCTTTTGTCCATATATTTGCATCCCCAACTAAATCTGGTTGATCTTTTGTCGATATATTTGCATTTTTAAGGAGAATATATCAGTTTCTTGCTTCAAGAGCGGTTAAGATTGTCCATATGAACAGGGGTCAGCATATTGATAAGGAATTCCATCATATATTAAAAAATTTTAATCTAATTGATAAATTTGGACCCAAGGGAAAACCAGGATCTCAAGAGGCTAGAAGCTATCTCGACCATCATCATTCTCCTCTTCCACCTTCAGACTTGACATGTCAACTTCGCCCGCAGTGTTGTCATCCACACGTACGCCAGCTGGTAGAAACGTAAACCTTTCTCAGGTCTTGCTTTGAAGAATTGCATCCTTTCTCTTTCTTTCTCTCTTCCGCTCTCAACAGAATGAACGCGTACCTCACAACAGCCACCATCGCCGGAGAGTATAAAACCACGACAACGGGTTGGGCAGCCCAAATTGAACCACAGGACAGCAAGCAAATCAAGCATCCAGCAGAGCTCTTCCATCGACGGGGACAACAATATGGAAGGAAGAAGTTGCAGTTTCTCACATTTTGTCTGTTATGTTTTGTGTCTCGCCGCCTTCTGCATAATTCCCTCCGAGTCTGCAGTGAAGCGTTATCAGTTTAACGTAAGTACCTACTTTCTAAAACAAACGCCTCCGTAAATAGGAACCCCATTCAGTACTCGGACTACCTTCTCTATGTCTACTTTTATCTTCTTCCACTCGATTGTTGTGACTCACTTATACTTGATCAGATTTTGAACGTATATAACTTATGAGAGAATGTTCAGGTTCAATTGAAGAACGTGAGCAGGATATGCCATGCGAAGCCCATCGTCACGGTGAATGGCAGGTTTCCAGGGCCTACCATTTATGCCAGGGAAGGCGACAGGGTCATCGTCAATGTTACCAACTACGCTCAATACAATCTCACCATTCACTGGTATATATATATATGTATATATATATATATATAACCCATCCCGGATCATCAACTGATGCAGTTGTCTTTCTCTCCCTTTCTCTCAATCCTTTTTCTCTGTGCCTGAATGTGGTGTAATGGCATGGACAGGCATGGTGTGAAGCAGTTCCGGAATGGGTGGGCAGACGGACCAGCCTACATCACGCAGTGTCCGATCCTGACGGGGCGCAGCTACGTCTACGACTTCAACGTGACGGAGCAGAGAGGAACGCTCTGGTGGCATGCGCACATCTTCTGGCTTAGAGCCACCGTCCACGGCGCCATCGTCATCTTGCCCAAGAAGGGCGTCCCATACCCTTTCCCTCAGCCTGCTGCCGAATTCAACATCGTTTTAGGTTCGTCCATACATATCTATCAACTCCCAACGTCATCTGATCGGCTACAATTTCATTCTTTTTCCAACTTTATCACAGAAATACGATTGTTTCTCCAAAGGTTAATTAACTGTTCCCTTTCTCTCTCTTTTTCTCCCTCTCTGCAGGCGAATGGTGGCACAAGGATATTGAGGCGATGGAGAACCAAGCCAATCAACTGGGCATCCCGCCAAACTTGTCTGATGCGCATACCATCAATGGAAAGCCAGGACCGCTCTTCCCTTGCTCTGAAAAACGTATAGCTTTAATCTCAACAATTCCCCACGAGCACATGCACAGGAGAGCAACGATGGTCTGCATGTTACATTTCCAAGTATTGACTCACTAAATATAACTTTTTCTCTTTGGCGCTTAATTTCTTAATTTAGACACGTACACAATGGAGGTGGAGAGCAATAAGACGTACATGCTGAGGATCATCAATGCTGCGCTCAATGATGACCTCTTCTTCAACATCGCCGGCCACAACATGACGGTAGTGGAGATCGACGCCGCCTACTGCAAGCCCTTCACCACCCGCGCTTTGCTCCTCACGCCAGGTCAGACCACCAACGTTCTCGTTCACGCCGCTCAGGCTCCCGGCAGGTACTTCATGGCTGCAAAGCCTTTCCAGGACGCCGCCATCCCCGTCGACAACAGGACTGCCACCGGCATCCTTCAGTACAAGGGCGTCCCCACCACCATCACACCCATCATGCCGCCGCTCCTTGCTAAGAACGACACCAACTTTGTAAAGAGCTTCAACGACGGGCTCAGGAGCCTCAACTCTGCTCAGTACCCCGCCACCGTTCCTCTTCACATCGACCGCGACCTGCTCTTCACCGTCGGGTTGGGCAAGGACCCATGCCCGTCGTGTGTAAACGGGACGAGGTTCAGTGGATCAATAAANCAACATCACGTTCTCGCGGCCCACGGTGGCGCTACTTCAGGCGCACTATTACAGGATGGGGGGAGTATTCAAGACGGATTTCCCCGACCGGCCGACTTCCACTTTCAATTTCACCGGTGCACCCTCGGCGGCCAACCTCGGCACCAAGGTGGACACCAGATTGAGCTGGATCCCCTTCAACTCCACTGTCCAGTTGGTGTTCCAGGACACCAATCTCCTGGGCGTCGAGTCCCACCCTTTCCACCTCCATGGCTACAATTACTATGTCGTTGGAAGTGGAGTCGGCAACTTCGATCCAAACACAGACCCGGCCAACTTCAACTTGGTTGATCCTCCCGAGCGCAACACAATCGCTATTCCTACGGCTGGGTGGACTGCCATCAGGTTCAGAGCCAACAATCCAGGTATCAATCCATGAAATCAATCGAGCAAGCCGACAACCCACCATGAATCAGGCTAGCTAGATCTTTTTACCTATAAAATTTTCCTTTTGGAACAACGTAATCTAATGCGAGCGAGGTTTATATAATATATATTTAGTGCATACTAACGCCGGATCTTTCTTTTAATTTGTTTCTCTTGTATATAAATATATCTCGAATCATTTTCAGGCGTCTGGTTTATGCATTGTCACTTCGAAGTTCACACCTCCTGGGGGCTGACGATGGCATTCTTAGTGGAGAATGGCAACCGTCCTGAAGATAGTGTTGTGCCACCTCCTAAGGATCTTCCTCCCTGCTAAGATTCTCCATAGCAGATTGTGTTTTTGAAAGTTTGTTTCTTCGCTTCGAAACTAATTCTTGTTCTCCTGCCAAAACTTATGCACTTTGGTATTTTTTTTATTGGTCCAAAAGTGGGACCCGGATTGAAATAAAAACATTTGCAAGTACATATATGTAAAGAGTGAATGTTTGGTGCATCGATCGACACTCATGAAACAATTAATACAATATGAAGTGCGCTTACTATGCTTTACTTATGAGTATCTACTTAATTAATAAATGGAATACATATAGGCGCTTACTATGCAAGTAGATATGTCAATGGATCAATCTGGAATTGAATGCACACTTGGATGTTCACATATTTTGATTTGAAATTGGATTCAAATATCAGGGAATAAAAATTTGTATCATATTAAACCGGAAACCTGAACTTATAATCTGATCTGAATTTGATTTTTTTTATTGACAACCGAATATGAGTCGGACTTAAAAAGCAAATCCAAAATAGAACTTTCTAATTATGCGGCCATTAGGTGTATGATAATTATCTAAACAAAATTCGGCCTGAATGCGAGTCTGAATCTCGGAGCTGAATTGGACCTGAATCCTATCGGATTTCATTTCCTAAACCCGAACCTAATTCAATCTAATTCATCCCAAACGCACACGATTGGGTCAGAAACAACTAAGGTGACTATAAAATATTTTATACTAAATAATTACAAAAACAAAATTCAAATTTTGATTATTATTTGTTCATCGATTTTTGCCACTCCCACAACATGTTCATTGATTTTTATGGAAAGGGTGTTTCAGAAATAATCTCAAAGAACGGTTGAACTAATCGGGTCACGCGGGAAAAGTTTCCTTGTTGAGTTTCCGTTTTTGAACAACGGTATTCCATTTTCTGCCGACTTGACTGGTGCGCGCGCTTTCTCTCTTTCTCTTCCCCCTCTCGACATTGGCCTTCAGAGGGAGCGTTTTCGTGCATGGGGTTTGTGGTGTCAGTCACCGAGTAAAGGGAGAGGATGCAGGGTTGCCCTAACTTTCAGGCAGAAGCAGAGGCGGTGGAATGCGACGAACTTTTCCGGCTTCTTAGAGCCCTTTGTCGGGTTCTTGGGTTTCGATCTGATCGACGAACCTGATGTCGAATCTCTTGCAGCAGACAAACGCCTTCGAAGATCGTCTGACCGACAGCACTTAGACCTTCTCTCACATCAGATGAACCCCTTCACAGCCTGCTCGCATCTTTGGAAGGCATCCAGGGTCCGATTTTTGGGCGTTGTTTATTTCTTTCTGACTCTTCTCTTCTTATTTCTCACATATTCGTCATATTTCTGTTGTTTAGCATTTACTTTATTGTTCCTTCTTCATCGCTTTCAATCTTGAACCGATTTGTTTCGCTTCTTGTGAATATGAAATTTTCTTGCAGATGCATCATTTTGCTCGATGCCCTAAAGCTGCAGTCGAGCTTTTTTTGATCGGCAGAACTTGAACCTCCTCTGGCATCATAATAAAGGAGGGAGCCAAGGAGACGAACCCTTTCTCTGCCATGGACGCGCATAATGCATCCTTGGACCGTCGTACGGTAAGCGCTTCTGCTTCCTATCTGATTCATCGTAATGCACCTGATCTCGGTGATTCTTTGTTATCGAAGTCTTTTTCGTGTTCTTGTTCTTCTTCTGATCTTGAATGAATTTTGTTTCCTTGTTCTTCTACCATAGCTGGAGGAGATTCGGCAGAAAATGGCGGCAGATCGGCTCAATTCATCGAATCAGCAGGTTCACAACTACACACCCATCAATTTTAGTAATTTCTGCTTTCGAATGTCTAGGGTTTTCTTCGGGCAAGTGTTAAGGAGCTGTTGTCGTGTATATGTGGTAGCTAAGCAAGTTTTAGTGATCCGATTATGGATTTTTGAGGACCTAGATAATGCAAGATGTTCAGCCACATGAGCCACATTACACTGAGTCTTATTAGTGTTGAATATTATTAAATCAATAAACTCGTATTTTTTAATCTAATATGCACTAGCAACTTTGCTTCCAATATTTTAGTGATGTGATTTAAATTTATGATTTCATTTTTTCTACTGTTAGTACACATGCAGAGAGATATAGTTTGCATATACACTTCCTTTCTAACTCAATCTTGTTAATATTTTATAATGGGTTCTCATTCAAGTTATAAGAAAATGGTCCCTTGTTAATCTGTTCTGCCTGAAACTGGTCTACTTTTTATGCAATGTCTAAATAGTTTCAGTCAATTATACCAGTAGATTGTTTAGAGGAGAAGAAGCTATTGCTTGCACTCTTCTAGAATTTCCAACTTATGTATGAACCATGAGAATTTAAACCTTGTTGATATCAGGTTCCGATTTATTGTGCCAGAAAACGAGTGCAAGTTGATGGAGCTGTTCGATGTGGATTTTAAATTTTGAATATGTCAAACCAACGCATCTGTCCCCCCCCCCTCCCCCCACCATGGAGCTGTAATGTCTAAACACTATACTGAACTGAAATTTCTCCTTCCTTGTATTTTGGTGCTGTCTTATGTACTTATCTGGAGTATTATTGCCGGTTTTCAGCAATGATAATTTGCTGTAACTTATATTTGTTTATCATTGTCCACCTCACCTGGACTACAGCTTATGCAAGAAAGAGTTGATAAGTACCTTGATAGCCATCTTCCTATGACCCCAAAAAGCTTAGATAAAGCCTATTTGGTGGCATACAATTTGGTACTTTGACTGGGTTTCTCCTATACGAATTGGTAAAAGAGGTCGTGTCATATTTCTAATTCTTCCAAATGAAACACACAACAGTCTGCCATCTGCATAAGTACTGAATTTTGAACCTTGTTCTCTCCATCTTGGTTGAAATCAAAAGTTAAAATGAAAAAATTTATTGTAAATGATTAGTGCATTCAATTAAAGGTAATCTAAGGCCATACCTATATGCTTTTTGTAAATACTTTTTGACTTCCATTGTAACCAAGTCCTAGAGGTGATGCCATTCTAGAGTTTTTTTTTTCAAAGGCAAATGAAGGTGAAACTTATTGGAAGACTTTACAGTTGTTTTTATGTTATTGAAGTTATTGTCCATGAATGTGCTTGTGTTCCTAACAAATGCACATGTAACTATGTCAACATTGTGGCACTAGTTCAAAAGATGGTGTATTTGTTACTCTTTGCATGCATAGTTAACATTATGGTACTAGTTGAAGAGATTATGTGTTTGAATTATCACATGTATAATGAATGTTACGGTAGATAAGATGATAGTTCTACATGTGCACTACTTTTTATGAAATGTTCAAAATATTTGAGAATGAGTAAGGCTGATTTTGTTGTTTAAACGTGGGAATTGCTAGCTCACATGCATGTTTCTGGACCCATACAATCGGACTTATCATCTTGGATGCAAATCTCACCCTGAGAGTGGCCTTTCTACAATCACAGAACTGGGTTCCAAATGTATAAGAGGTAAGTTGCTATGCATCAGAAAAAGTTTCATTGACAAAAACTTTTCAGGGAAAAGATGCGACATGGATGTGGAAACTGTGAGTTTATTACTGACGCATCTGACATGTGGTGAGACTCGTGAAAGTCATGTTGTTTCCATCTTCGTGATACTTTATGATCTTGATAACTTCTAATTTCTGCAAGTTCCTAAGAAGTTCAAAACGTTGAAAGTTTAGATGCATTTCTTGTCACTTGATTGCTTTTGTCATTGATTCTCACTGAACGAATATTCTCAATCGGATCAAGATGGGTATTACTAGTTTGGCTATTTTCAGCTCATCTGATGTAACCAAGAGGAAACTTTGTTCTTGTTTTACAAGAAAAAGAGTTCCTCAAGGATAGCTGCTTTGCATGCTAGTTGTGATTTGCTTATCCTCAAGTGTGGTTCATCTTTATTAAAAATCCAAATGTAGCCATGACCTTGTAAGTTTCAAAGCAGTAGGATTGGACTGTTGTTGTTGGCTTGAGCGAAAACAACGCAAGGAATAATTGCCTTGCAGTTACCAAGTTGAAGTCTCAATCATACAAAACCACCAAACGGAATAAAAACCTGAATATATTTCTGAACAGATGATCATAGAAACTGGACTCAGAACAGATGCTATATGGGAAGAGCAGTCCCTTTTCGGCAAACTGAATAAAGAAGATATTGGAGTAGAATGGTTAATTCTAATGTAACCAACTGCTACTACAACCAGAAAAACAAAAAATGAAGGTAAATAAAAAAAGAGAGAAAATATTCATGCAAAAGCACCCATATACAATATGTCAATTATAGGCAATTAAAAATTATTAGTCGAAATCAATGGGTGATGTTCAAATTAGTAAATGAGATGAGATATTTTATATGGGTGCATCAATATTTTCTCTTTATGTGACAACACATCAAGTTGAAAATGTCAGTTATATCCAATTGAAAATCATTAGTGCAAATCAATGGGGGATGTTCAAAATAGTGAATGAGATGAGATGCAATTGAAAAAGGAATATTTGCATACAGTTAAATCGAAGCAGGATAGAAAGATACAATGAACCCCATACGACAAGTGGGGCAAGTAGTCCCGTGAGACCTGGGGAAAAATCTCAAATATTCAGTCTCCATGGTCACTGATGGTACATTTCTGCAGGTCTCATTGACAGGTACATATGCAATAGATAGTGGTCTGTGATATTATACCTTCTCTACTTTGGATAATATTGCTAACGTTTGGGGTTTGTGGTCACTCCTTTACTATTTTATGTTGTTGCAGGACAATACTCAAGGCGGCATTGACTGAACGAGGGTTGATTTGAAGATAATGAAGATTGCATATATCTGTTTGAGAGGTACATGCAAACACGGTCTCTATATACTTTTTTAGAAAAAATATTGGTTATAAGCTTCACATTTATAGGGCAAGGAAATAACATGGTAATAACTATTTTCTTACGTTCTCACTATGCTGTCTGTGCTAATGTTGCCTGTTTAGTATGCTATTAAAACAATTACTATGCCTGTCTGTGCACCAAATGAGGGGAAAGACGCTTAAAAGTTCTTGGGAAAACATTTTGATGATCTAGGTAACTGCCCTTACCGTAGTACAATTGGAAGATTGCTTGAAGTGAATAAAAGATCATAAAGAGCATAGTACTTGTGTTAACAGTTAACCAAAGTAAAACATGTTTCACATTTAATACAATGTGAAAATTAGTTGAATTGCAAAAAATAACAGAAAAATTACCACAATCAATTTGATGTGAAGATTACTTAAAGTGCATAAGAGAACACAAAAAGCAAAGCTTGGAAGTTGACTGAAGTAAAAGATGTTCATATTTAATATGTTAAGATAAAGATGTCCTTGCCATATGTAGATTAAATTTTGTTGTAAATTGCAGCTGAAATACGTGACTCATTTTTTCCTGGATAGGTTTTTTTATTTCCAATTTCAATGATATAAATTGATGCTGCAATAAAGCCTGCACTTCCTATAGTAAGGTCGTCATGTGTTTGTTCATGATTTATTTATTTGAATCCTACATGATCTTCCACAGGCTTGAACCTGTATGTAATAGGTGGATTCTGTGCATTGTGTTCATTTGTGGGCCTTACTGCAACCCTTTTATCTAGAGGACTGGTCAAGTGCCCTGGCATTCTAAAGGTCTGAATAAACCATCTTCTACAGGCTACTACAACCATAGATCTTCGCTTCTGTTTTTTTATTTGCTTGTTCTCAATGAATAGACTTATGTGGCAATGATGAAATGTACTATCACTTTGAGCATATCAGAGCGGTGCTAGAGGTTTGCTTTCATGGGCCGTGCTTCTTATTGTTGCTATCGTTGTATACTGGATTTGATTCATTTTCATGTTGAACTCCATGTTGCTCGATATTTTTATTTCAAGCTAGCTTTCTGGATATGGGGCTAAAACTAGATTGATTGTTTTGACTCAAATCACTATGTATGTGTGAAGCCTTGACTTTCTCATTTTGTTATCGTTAAGCTTCCCACAGGAAATCAAAGCTTGAGAGACTAGATTTCGGCAAATAGTCACAACGTTTAAAGCCACATCTGAACAGATCTAAGATCCAAGGTTTTAGTGATCCCTCTCTGTTTCCCTTGGAGCTCATTGGATTAGATCTCTCCCCATCTATCACAGGCGATCAGGTTTGCAGTAGTGTGTAAATGTATTTAACTGAATGTATAATACTCTTTCGATGTCATGATTCTAATATTTCATTGATACGAAAAATGTTCCTAGTAGTTCTTGCTTATCCCCATAGAGATAGGCTACAACCAAATGATTAGTCATTAGTGGCCTGAGTGATCAGTGGCATTCAATTCGTTTTATGGTTGATGCTGCTTCATAGCCCTTTGTCTCATTAGGGATATTGGCAGTCAAGGACTGAAATAATATATTTGACCTAATAAATCTTCTAAGAAACGTGATGAACATGTAACTATTATATGTTCATCAATTAAATTTCCTAGTCACAAAAAACACGTTTTTTTTAATCCAATAAATAAAAAAGCCATTTAAAATTGTAAAAAACGCCCTTGTTTAATGTTAGCATTAAAAAGCACGAAAAATATGTGTTTGTTCGAGTTTGTTCTTTTTGTCTTTCATTTTATTCATTTTTTCAAATTTTTAATGACAAATGGTTTTTTTCATTTTCTAATTTTTATTTGATGTAAATCTACTTATATTTTAATGTTTGTATTATTAGTTTCTCACTTATTTTATTTTCCATCCATTTGTAGCTTTTTAATTTTTTTAAAAATTTACCATACTTTTTCCATGTTATTTTCTTTTTTCAAGCTTGCTGTATTATGCCTAAGAAAAACCTCGCCGTTTAAAACACACGAAATTTTTTTTGTGATCGTGGCTTATGTCATACCGCCTCTAACTATACATGCATGGTCTAAGTTGTTCCATCATCAATTTCTTTTGTCTGACCCAACATGTGTATGACTGTTTGATGTATTGGATTCCTAAATTTGTTTGGCTAGTCTACTCTTCTTTCCAATGCGTATGATATGCATTTTGAAATCTTAGAGAATGACAGAAAAGGTTTGCAGATAGTGACATAAAGAGTAGATACTGCATGGTCACATTAGCCCCGATAGCAAATTGATTGGTCAACTTCAGTCAAAAACTGCAAGTATGGATGTCAGTTCCAGTATCTTTAACGTATCAATATGTATATATGCAAAGGTGCTGCTCTTGCCAATGGCAACAGGCCTGCTGTCTTCTAGAGTCTGTTCTTGTCTTGCCTGAATTGCTTTTTAAATACTCTCGACTGTATCTGCTCTCTTGTACCTTGCAGGCAGACCTTTTGGAGTGTTGGTGCTATTCTGTTTCAACTTATAACATGAAGACCCCTTTTTCTAGGAGCAACCCGGAATAGGTATGAGTATTAATTCCATTTAATAGGGAAAGACACTGTTAACATCACGCAGCACATCTGGTAAGGGTGATTCAATTTAAATTGATCGGATTAAAATCCAACTCATAAAGAAAACTTTCTTTTTATTCGTTTTTTAAGAAAAATGTCCTTTCTACTGTTTGACTGTAATACCGTTTAAAGTAAAAAAAATCATTTGAAAATAAATTACCAATTAGAGGTTAGGGTTAATCACATCTCTCTCTCTCTCTTATTTCATGGGACTCCTATTATGGGAAAGAGAAAAAACTGAGTAGACACTAGACCGTCAAAAGCTGAGGTGAAAAATTCACTATTATTGTGTTTTTTTTATGAATTACAACGGAGAATAATAATGTTCCTTTTGTCACCACATATATACGAACCTGACGTTTCACGTGGAGATTGATATGAACAAATTGATCCATCGGCTTCTTGTCCTCGCTACAAGAACCGCACCATTCATTGGCATGGATAAAGTCAATGGAAAAATCACATTAAAAGTTTCTACTAACGCGGTTTGCTGCAAGAAGAAAAATAAGTTGAGTTCTAGCGTAGAATAAATGTGTGGAAGGAGAAAATGAGTTGAGTGCTAGCGTAGAAGAAATGTGCATGTGACAGGGATTAGGCACCTTTCATAGCATAGAAAATTCCTACTTGATGCTGTTGCGGCATAATATAATTTGATCTTACAATTTTCCCCAGGTTCTAGGAACTTGAGTGCTGCTTGTGTTGATTTATGCCAAAATTGTTTCCACTAGTCCAGGTATTGCAGTCGTTGATAATATGTCTCTTTTAAGTCTATCCGAAAACATGGACGTAGAACAGTTTTTCCTCTTTGTTACTATTAGGTCCTAATTGAACCATCTTTATGAAAAATATGATATATTCAAGTTGATGGTTGGTGGTTGGAACATTTGTGTTGGTGTTCTTTGTTGCCAAACCCCCCTTGTGGGGATCCTTGCATGGGCAAGGTAAGGTGCAACTGGGAAGCAGCAGCACAGGAAGCCGTCCCAAAGGCCCTTAACTTAATTGGCATGCAAAGCAGCAGCTTTCTATAACGAATACCAGAAATTATCAATCATAGTGGTCTCTTCTAATCATTGATACGAAGAGTTAAGATGGTCAACGCCTAAATTAAATATGACGGAATATTCAAAGAAGAAGCATGTAACCGCATAATGAAATGAGATTATCAATCACTTTGGCTCTTCATTATTCCCCTTTTTCATGAAATGTTCATGAAATATACCTTAAGTACACTAACTTTTCTGGCTCATCTTCTCGGTGGTGATCCTGCCATCGACTTCCCACTTTATCCCGGTTTATCTAGATAACCGGTCGCATTAGAAGATGTACTTCATATATATATATCTCGTTGGGTCAGCTGTATAATTCGAGAGGAAGGAAAATTGCATTTTTTTTTTCATTGTTGTCGTCAAAAGAGGGCAAGATCAATGGTTCTAAGTTTTAAGGAGAAAATAATTAATTTAATTTCTGTCTTCGCGACACCCTGAAAGCTAAATGTATTTCTTTACTCCAAACAGCCAGCACCTAAAATGGTAGATCAGCGACATACTTTACTTTATTTTAAGTTAAATCTACGACATGGTGGTCCGACTAGTATAGACCAGCCCATGGGCCTGGGCTGCCCAGAGATATTTTGGGCTGCGCTTGCGGCCTACATAGCCCGGGGGCTGAACATAGAAGACCGGGCTTTAATTTTTATGGCAAATATGTGCTACATGTTACACAATAACATAGTGTAACTGAAAAACATTTATTTTCTCGATTTCCATCTCTAGTGTAAGAATGCTCTTGTGATCAGAGAGTCTCACCAACTTGTGTGTATTTAATACCCAGCCAAATTGGATTATCGATCCAACTCTTTTTCTAACCCAATACATGTAAGTTGTGTTTTGTGCAACATTCATGTTGACAATGGTACATAGTGTAAAATTTGTGTATATTGCACATGCATGCTTAGACCTAAACAATTAAAGAAATAAATTTTGTGTATATTGCATCTGCATGCCTAGCTCTAAAAATTGAAAAAATGGAACTATATGCATGACACAAAAAGCAAAAGACAAGAATATAAAACTTAAAGGACTAAAATGGAAAAATAGAAAGGAGATGGAAGCATACCTGATTATAACTAGCTTAAAACATGATTATGAAATCAAACTATCTTAGGAATAAGAATATAAAGCAGAAATAAAATTATTATGGGGCAGAAAAGAAAAGTTATTATAAGCATGCTAAAAAAAGTAGAAAGTTGCTAAAACATGCTACTAAAAAAGAAAAAAATGTTCCAAGTCATGCTATTCAGAAATAAGAAAAAGAAAAGGAAATTGCTTAACACGCAAACTCGTGCAGGCTCACAGAGCTTTGAGTTTAAGTGATTTTGGACTATCACTACCATGAGTTGAGTAAAAAATTAGACCTAAACTCTTAAGTAAACTGGATAGGCACTTACTTGGAAACTTTATCCAATTGTCATGCCAAGTTGTAAGCCTTGGAACTTTGTGTGTTCAAAGTCTCCATCCTAAAGGTATGGAGATCCCCTTGAACAATGGAATCCCTACCCAACAAAAATGCCCTAAAAGTACAACTGAGAACCCCTCTTCACCACAGTGACCATCAACTATGCAAGTGCAGCATCATCGGCGACAGCATGGTCTCTAAAAAAGAGTTGGATCGATAATACACAAAACACAACCTTTATTTTAATGGATTGAATCTAAGAGCATGATTCAAGGTATGTATTTAATTCTTAACATAAATGGCACATTTATGGTTAACTGTCATACAAGTAATACTATTGCTGGCTGCAAACTTTTAATTAAAGAGGTATATTTTTGGTTTTATTGGCGATAAAGTTTAGCGGAAACTGACCATGATGAATTCATCCATACATATTGAATTGTTTGAATACAGTATACATGCCTCACTGGTTGTGGGCAAAACACTGGTTACATTCTGTCTACCGCTCACACGACCTTTAGGGAAAACGTTTGGGTAAAAAGAATGTTTTTGTATATAGAGACATGTTGTAAGGACATCATGTTATCGATCCATCAAACATAGTATGATTACAGATGCTATTCTTAGATCTAATAAATAAACACGGATTTGACATAAGTATACTATGTTTTCTCTAAATGAGAACATGATGTTGTTGAACAATATATTTTGAGGGCAATGTTCTAATAACAGAAAGGGTTTTTTTTTTTTTTTTATCAAAGGCCCTCCAAATTAAGATGGCGAAAGATTAGAAATTCCTGTCCTAAAAATAAATTTGAAAGCCATTTCATGCATATTTGATTGCGACTGAAAATTCTAATAAATTTGTGGCAAATAATTCACTTCCTTAAAATGACATCGACACTTTCATATTCTAATATATATATATATATATATATATATATATATATATACCGTTGCACCCATGAAATACACCGCACGGTACGCGCTCCCCGCACTCATGCCACACTCAACTCAGTTATTTCTTAGAAAATGCTCTGAAATAAGTGTCTCCAGTAATCATGGTATCATGCACAGTTCTTTTGATATTTTGTGTTGAGGTTTTCCAACGGGCCAAGTGGTTTGAACCTTGGCAGTTAAATGAGAGTTACAGGAACATATTCAAGCTTTCTTGATTGTTCTAAGCAACTTTTACCATGTGTATTTGACATGTTTTTTTTCGGCCGCTGGATTTTCATAAAAATTGATGATCTTTCTCGATCTTCCGAGCGCCTTTGTTTACGTGCAGAAAATGGTTGTTTCTTTAGCTTTCGACAAGGCAGTTTGGGATGCCGTTATGAAAAATGAGGCAGTACGGGAGTTCCAAGATTCATTTTACGCAGGTCTATTTCTTGTCCTTCAATCTCATTTCCTCTTCCTTCGCCTTTCACGAAAATAAATTGTGTATTGATTTGTGCTTCACTATGATTTTGTCGGGGTAAGATGGAAATCAACTTCCAGATAGCCACAGCTCAGACAAGGATCCAACCATCAAAATTCCGAGGTGGATTTTGGAGAAGGCAAAGGTAAGGGTCATGAAGTTTATTGACAGAATTGCTGATCTCTTGGCTGATATTTTCCAACCATTAGAAAAGGGGAAGAAGGATGATGCCTTTGAAAAGGCGGTGAGATCCTCATTCATGCTTTCAGTAATTGTCCTTCCTATTGTAATCGTTTAGTCACCTTTCAAGCTGCTTGTTTAATGGCTGCCAACAAGCATGAAATGGCCAAAAGTGAATAATGTAATTTCTGATTCTAAAGAAAGATTTATATGTACATAATGCTGGAAGTTGGTGATCCTTGTAGCTTTGCAAACGAGAGAAAGGGGAATGGTGGACCATGGTGCTTATTATGCATGAAACTATATCTGATACATAGTGTGACTGGAATATTTGAACCAGGAAAATGGGAGCCATTACGAGGAGTGAAGTGAAAACAAAAGAGACGATACTCAATTTTAACGTGGTTCGGTACTCTGTACCTACATCCACGGTAGCTCTCAAAAGTATGAGAGACACACTATGTGCGTCGTTTAAATACAAGGTGTGTGACAAGGAGATTTACAATTAACGTTTATCTCCTTGATTTCAGCCTTGGAGGTTACAGTATCTATCTCCTTGATTTCAGCCTTGGAGGTTACAATATTAATCTCCTTGATTCTAGTATTTGGGATTACAGTATCGTGAGTGATTTTAGCAACAGCCGTTTCATCTACGCCAGCATGTTCGATGGTGATTTTGGCAACTTCATTATCATCAATACTTTCCACATATTTGATTCTTGCCTTATTGTTATCATTGCCCCTCAAACTGGTGGTGGATGCAGTCCATACGCCAAGTTTGTTGCGTAAGTTTTCAAGTTGAAGTCTAGGCAATGGCTTGGTAAATATGTCAGCAATTTGCTTAAGGGAAGGAATGTATTTGGTGACGAGAGATCCAATCGCAACTTTCTCACGAACAAAATGATAATCAATATCGACGTGCTTCATTCTTGAATGTAACGCTGGTTTGATGGAGACTTGAAGAGCTGAGATATTGTCACAATATAGCGTTGGAGGTTGTGAAATATAAATCCCAATATCTCGTAATATGTAGGTGAGCCAAATGAGTTCAGCGGTAGCAGATGCCATAGATCTATATTCTGCTTCTGTACTGGAGCGAGCAACAGAATTTTGCTTTTTCGCACTCCAAGAGATAGGATTAACTCCAAGAAAGGTGCAAAATCCTGATGTTGAACGTCTGGTGAGGGGACATCCCGCCCAGTCCGCATCTGAGTAGGCTGATAGTTCAATAGCAGACTTCTTCATAAGTCGAATCCCATAATCAAGAGTTCCATGGACATATCTCAGTATTCTTTTCACCAAGGAAAAATGAAATGTATTTGGATTTTGCATAAATTGGCTCACATAATTCACACTATATGATATATCAGGCCTTGTTATAGTGAGATATTGCAAACCCCCTACCAAACTTCTATATATGGTGGCATCAATTTCTGCTGGTTTTTGAGCTGAAGACGACCGGAAGTTTGTGACCATGGGCGTGGGAACATCTTTGGCGTTCAATAAATGGGCCTTATCAAGTAGCTCGTAGGCATATTTCCTTTGACTGAGAACAAGATAGTGATCATGAAAATGAGCCTCTATTCCAAGGAAATAATGAAGAAATCCTAAATCCTTCATGGCAAACTCTGAGCTTACTTGTGAAATAAAATCTTGCATCAGCTTTGTGTTATTCCCGGTGAGAATGATGTCATCAACATAGAGTAGTAAAATAAGAATTCCATGTTTGTTTTGGCACACAAAAAGAGATGGATCAGCAACACTTGCAAAAAATCCCAATGAGAGAAGAAATGTACCAAATCGATCATACCAAGCTCGAGGAGCTTGTTTTAAACCATAAAGAGCTCGCTTGAGCTTACATACATAATCTGGCTTGAGAGAATTTCGGAATCCAGGAGGTTGCTCTAAATATACTGGTTCTTGTAAAAGACCATGTAAAAAGGCATTTTTGACGTCAAGTTGACGAATATCCCATGCATAATGAAGAGCAATAGATAATACAATTCTGATTGTAGCAGGTTTTACCACTGGTGAAAATGTCTCAAGAAAATCTATTCCAGGAATTTGAGAGAATCCTTTAGCAACAAGTCGAGCCTTGAGGCGTTCGACTGTTCCATCACTTCGGAGTTTAGTTTTGAAGACCCACTTGCTGCCTATAATATGCATGTCCTTGGAATATGGAACTAGATCCCATGTGTCATTATCATGAAGAGCTTTTATTTCTTCTTGCATAGCTGTCGTCCAGTTAAGATCTTTGAGAGCCTCTTTGACTGTACGAGGCTCTTGAGGAATCGAGCAAGCAAGGAGATATTTAGGATTAGGTTTCACGATCCCATCCTTAGAACGAGTTACCATGGGATGAGAGTTGGTTGCTCCATTGGTGGTGATGTCGTCATGATGAACTTGCAAATCTTCAGCTCTATCAAAAGTGTCATCATTGTTTGACATATTTTCTTCTCCTGGATCATGGGTCATAACACCATTCAGCCCCTGTAATGTATGTGCACCTGTTGTAGCTGCTGCATTCATATTTCCAGCATTGGTGTCATTATTGTTTGACACATTTTCTTCAGCGTGAACATGAGGGATATGATCATTCTGTCCAGCTAAGGTAGTGCCCATGGTGGCTGCATCATTAGGAGCATTTAGCAAAAGAGAGCCATGAGAGTTATGATTGTCATAGGACGTGAGTCTTCGTGGATTGTTATTGAACTCTGAACACGTGGTTTGTTCACCTGCACTTTCAGCAAAACTTGTTACCTCTTGAGTCGAATCCATGGGAAGAAAAAGTTGGCTTGGCCGTTTGTATGGAAAGGTTTTCTCATCAAATACAACATGACGTGAGATGAAGATTCTTCGAGTTGGTGGGTATAGGCACCGATATCCTTTGTGTTGTTCCGAGTAGCCAAGAAAAATACATGGTAAACTTTTTGGTTCAAACTTGTTCTTGGCATAGCTACCAAGAAAAGGAAAACACTTGCATCCAAAGCTGCGAAATATGGAATAATCAGTCTGTTTGTGAAATAATTTCTCATAAGGAGAAGCCATGTCAAGTGTAGGCGAGGGAAGTCTATTTATTAACCAAGCTGCGGTAGAGAATGCTTCTACCCAAAATTGCATAGGAAGAGAACTATGAAACAAAAGAGTGAGGCCAAGTTCAGTAATAGAACGATGACGCCTTTCTGCCATTCCATTTTGTTCAGGCGTTTTTGGGCATGCTTTATAATGAGTAATGCCATTGACCTTCAAGTATGATGCTAAGTTTGTACCATTAAATTCCCCGCCTTCATCTGTTTGGAAGATTTTAATCTTTCCATCAAACTGATTTTTAATCACAGCATGAAGTTCACAAAAAGTCTTGAATAATTCTGATTTGTTTTTCAAAGGGTAGAACCATATAAATCTTGTGCATTCATCTACAAAAACTGCATAATAACGGAACTTTTGATGAGAAGTAATTGGTGCTGGGCCCCACAAATCACAATGAATTCTTTCAAAAGACACTTGAGAATGTTCTTCAATATCAAGAAAAGGAAGTCGACTCATTTTTCCTAATTGACAACTTTCACAAATATGCATGACAGCATTCTTTGAGGACACATGAATCTTATTTTGTTTCTCTAAGAAACTTATTACTTGAGAATGAGTATGGCCAAGTCGCTCATGCCACGTACTTCTATCTGCAGACTTGAATCGGCTGGAAAAGAAAGCTGAATGTTCGTCTTGTTGGAGTCCATAGAGGTCACCGACTCTAGTTCCCGTTGCCACCGTTTTGTTGTTCACTTGATCCTTTATCATAAAACCGTTAGCATCAAACATAACAGAATATGGCATATCAGTTGTCAATTGACTAACGGAAAGAAGATTCTTCTTTATTTCTGGAATAACCAAAACGTTATTGAGAGTAAGCATTTGACGACTAGTAGGGATCTTGGCCATTCCAGTATGAGTAATAGACAATTTTGCACCATTCCCAACCATCACTTTTTCATTTCCATAATATTTGTGAATGGAATAGAGATTACCTGGATTATCGGTAATATGGTTTGATGCGCCTGTGTCTGCGAACCAGTTTTGATCTTGTCCATCTGAAATTTTTAAGGCAGCAAGGGCCTTTGGAACATCTTCAGCTTGGAAAGCTTGATTAAATCTGTGCCAGCAATTCAACGCCACGTGATTTGGTTTATTGCAGATTTGACACATCATTCCTTTATAGGGATTTGCAGGTTGTTTCTCCTTCTTTGGATCACCTTTGTTTTGAAAATTTCTGCTCATATTATTACTAGCCTGAGTGAAGCCTCTTCCAGCTGAATTAAACTGACGCCTATTATGTTTGTTGTAGGTGCGTGGCTGATGATTTTGTTGTGCGACAAAAGCTGAGTGATGATTGATTCCAGCTTCTTCAGCATGAAGTGCTCGCATGGTTTCATGTGCCTGCAGTAGGGCAACCACTTCTGTATATTGCATGGTGGGAGGTCGAGTGAGCATAGAGGTGACAAAGGCCTCATAGCCACTACCTAAACCATTTAACAACCAGAATACTTTGTATTGATCAGAAATAGGCTTGCCTATGGCAGCCAACTCATCACAAATAGCCTTGAACTCTCTTATATACTGAGCAACAGATAAATCTTTTTTTCGATGGAGCTGCAATCGCTGGGTTAACAAGAATTCACGTTCTCTGGATTCATGAGCAAAAGCAGTAATCAAGGCATCCCAGACTTCTTTGGAAGTCTCCAAGCCAACGACTAAACCAAGAACCTCTTCTGAGAGTGTTCCGGTGATCCATCCTCTTAGGAGACAATCAGATTTCTTCCATTCAAGAAAATCAACATTTGCAACAACTTCATTATTTCTAGTTATAAACTCAGCAGGCATGAGGTGATTCCCATTAATAAAACCACGCATGTTTTGACTCTCAATAAGGCCAAGAAGTTGAGTTTTCCATAGAAGAAAGTTGGACTGAGTCAGCTTTAAGGAAACAAAATTTGCGACATTGAGATTATAGGGGTAAGGGTACTTAGCTCCTCTGGAGGCTTCCATGAGATGCAACGATAATAACACGTCCGCCCTTAAAACCAGAACTCAGTTTGTGTAGATGGTGAACTTGCAATAGAAGATAGAACACAGAGACAAAAAACTGTAATGCCCTGCAGCAGAAGACCAGTTGCTGGGAACTCCTCAGAACAGTTGGTACTCAAAAAATCATAGCGCCCTGGTACCAACTCCAAAAATTCTGAAATTTGGAGGGAAGATTGCCAAGAAGAAGACGATTCAGACGGATCTTTGCTCGACCAAAATGGTGGCCGGAGTAATCAACGCCGGCATCCAGAAGTTGAGGCAGATTCTGGTTTTGTCGTCAACTGAGAAGGCTGAAAGCTGAGGCATAACTTCCGTTTGTTGCTTGTTGAATAAGCAAATCACAGCCAAATCAAGTGAAACTTGGACACAATGAAGCCCAAAGATATACAAACCAAATGGAATATGTCCCGTCCTCAGATGACCGGCGAGTCGCCGGATTCCGGCGTCGTAACTGGCCGGACTGTCACGACAGACAGAAACAGAACAGGTTTAGGCGTGCTGCCAAAATTTAAGATTTTGCACGGCTTCGATCACCAAATTGGTTAATCTTAGAGCCGTTGGATTGGTAACACAGAGAGGATACTCCCTGTAAAATCTCAGTTCGAGAGTTTGTTTATGCAGAAAACGCTGGTCAATGAAGTGAAGGGCGACAACAACATTCCCTGTTCCTTCTCTTCTTGACCAGGGCACTCAAAAAAAAAAATTCAAGCGTTCCCTCCTTGATACTTCAAAATTTCTGCAAAGATTCTGAAAAAATCTCCAGATGTTTAGGAGTCGTTTGCTCCTGCTTGACAGCTTATATGGACCAACTTTGATAACGTCAGCGGAAGTCGTTGTCGTGAACAGATGGAATGTGCTCTGTTTCTTCCTCTGTTTCACGCCTGCTTCAAAGGAGCTCTGATACCATGAAAACAAAAGAGACGATACTCAATTTTAACGTGGTTCGGTACTCTGTACCTACATCCACGGTAGCTCTCAAAAGTATGAGAGACACACTATGTGCGTCGTTTAAATACAAGGTGTGTGACAAGGAGATTTACAATTAACGTTTATCTCCTTGATTTCAGCCTTGGAGGTTACAGTATCTATCTCCTTGATTTCAGCCTTGGAGGTTACAATATTAATCTCCTTGATTCTAGTATTTGGGATTACAGTATCGTGAGTGATTTTAGCAACAGCCGTTTCATCTACGCCAGCATGTTCGATGGTGATTTTGGCAACTTCATTATCATCAATACTTTCCACATATTTGATTCTTGCCTTATTGTTATCATGAAGATCCTACCCCTCTTCTTTCTCTTGTTTCCGGAGCACAAGCCTGAGCAGGTGCGCCTTTTACTTTAAAGTGCATGCTTTTCGGATTACCCCGCATTTGTATCAACTACCAACCGAATGGACTGCGTGTTCCAAGGGTAAGAAAGGTCACCTTCCTCCTTGTTTCCCGGATCCCAAAATTGTTTATTAGCTTGTCTGCGTGCCCCTGGTTTTGGAGTGCAACTAGTTCGGGTCAGACCTCTGTTTTGGACCTGGACCTAGATCGTGATGACTTCAACCACAGATCCGCCAAAACCGGGTTCAGACCCTATCTTATAGGGGAGATATCAGTTCAGTTTCGAATCTTTGGATCTAACTTGTGATAAGAATATGGAAAACGCGTCTCGCCTTCTCAATGTTTTCCAAATCCCACGTCTTCTTTAAAACATTTTTTAGAAACAGAAACTTGAAGCAACGGCAGAAGTCGAAGCAGGAAGGGAACCATTTTGAGTATACCTCTTTACTTATAACTTCATCTCCAACAAGGCAGAATGCCCAACGAGAATCAAACTATGACGATTCACATGGCAGGCGTGTCTGGCTCTACCTGTAAGTTCAATAACAACACTTCTTTTTCTTTTCTTTTTTTTTAAGAAGTCGGGCGTAGGAGTTGTTTTTCCTTTTTTCTCATTTTCTTTCCAATGAGAGAAAACCGTACTGTAAAGGGTGTTTGATAGTTTCGAATCTAAGATTCTTTATATTTGAGAATCATGGTTTAAGTGATATTAAATTTGACATCATTCAATGTAAAAAAAAAGTAAAACAAGGATCTTAAGTAAGGTCATTAGTTTGATGAACTATAGATTTTACCGTGAATCTTTCACCATGTTGGCAAAAACATGGAACATGAAATCCATCCATTTCAAATCTGAGGCTATCAAACGGCCCTTTAGTGTTTGGCTTTCATGACATACACATGCTTAAACTTTTCCATAAGTCGCCAAATTATGAATGCAAACAGGTTTAAAATGTATGCTTGGTATGCTTGAATCCAAAATGCATTCTTCTTTACAACATTTGAGATCGAACTTAACTTGAACTCTACATAAATTCTCAGTTCATCTCATTTTGCGCCCGAGTTTAGTTCGTTCCCACCATTTGTTTTGGTCGTATGTAGGTTGAGAGATCACGTGCTCATTATGATCGTTCAAGTACTAAATACAAAATATGAGGAAACAAACGCTGAAGAAAAGATGGGATACATGGACAAAGTTCGACCTAAAAAATAGAAAGCTCTTGGGTATGAGGTTATTGTAAGTTCCGAACAAGTTTTTGCTTGGAACTGAAGGAACTACTTTGGAAAAGCAAGTCAAATGTTTCCATTGACTAGATTACATGTGAAAGACCATGGAATCAACAAAATTGAACTGGCCAAGCAGAGCCAACTCACTGCTCGAACCAGACTATCTTTCGAGTTTCATCACTAAATCAACTTCTAAGCACACAAAATATTTGTACGCAAATGGAAGAAGTTGTGTTCAAGTCCTATAGATGAAGTTGTGCACCCAAGTCATGGATTAAAATCTTCATGACTTGTGCCCTACGGAGGGATAGAAAATATGGGTGTAAATATAATTCCAAAATTTTAATTCAAAAATGAGCTTATAATTTTGGAATTAAAATTCTTTGTTTGATAAAACAATTTCCATTTCATAAAAGATGGGAATTTTATTTCTACAATTCTACAATTTCATCAAACGCCCTAAGAGACTAATCGAATGCACAAATTAAGATTAGATCAACCAGACTCGTCTTTTTAACTCTCGCTAGGTTCGGGTCCAATGGATCTGGACCAGTATCCACGTTCCACGGGTGCATGAACCTGATCTGAAAGCAGAGTGGTGTTTACGTGTTTTACAGGCAAACCGGGCCTGGTTGTAGAAGGATTTCGCAGGTGTATAAATATGGCTGCCGTTGCGGACACTTCCGTTCTTGCATGCAACCGAATTCCCCTCCTATTGTGACCTGGACCCCACATTCCTCCTCCTTTTGTATATTTATTTTCCACCGTTAGCTTTCAACTTCTATATTTACTCTGTTTCATCTTAGTTTTTTGGTGGACTTCAACTTTCTTCTTTTTTCACGATTTAATTTCGAGGTCGGTGTTCTTTCCTGTCATTTTCCTCTCGAGCAAGCAGAGGATCGCTAGAGGGATCTTCGGCGATCGGTCTTTCTTCTTTTTAGCTCTCCATTTCTTGATCTGCTTAACTTTTCTAGATCTCTAAGCTTTAGAATTCTACGTGTTGTCTGTTAAGTGTTGTCTGTTAAAGAGATGAAAGTTACGGATCAAGTGAGGGAAGTGCTGAAAGGTTGTCTACTTTCTCTGTTCTTTGTGCTTTCTTCGTTTTCACGATTTAATTCCGAGGTCGGTGTTCTTTCCTGTCATTTTCCTCTCGAGCAAGCAGAGGATCGCTAGAGGGATCTTCGGCGATCGGTCTTTCTTCTTTTTAGCTCTCCATTTCTTGGTCTGCTTAACTTTTCTAGATCTCTAAGCTTTAGAATTCTACGTGTTGTCTGTTAATGAAAGTTACGGATCAAGTGGTGAGGGAAGTGCTGCAAGGTTGTCTACTTTCTCTGTTCTCTGTGCTTTCTTCGATCACATGTCCTTTCATGGAATCTCCGCGTTTTGAATTTTCCTTGCGGAATAATCACGTGCATCGCTTGCAGTACATGCACCTGTTGGTTCTTTACTATTTTTTCATTTCTGGTTCAAGTTGCAGGTAGAAGTCGTGTTTTAGTTGGTCGGCTTTTACAACCTGTCGTTGTTTCTGGCTCATTTTTAGTTCCTTCGTGGAATAGGTTGTTTCTTCACCGAGGAATTTTAGTTTTCATTGTTTTCTGATTTTCATGACTTATATCTTGGCGTATGTTTATTCTGTCAAGTGTACAAATCTACAATATCGTGCTTCATGCTTCATGTTCCTTTTACCCTATGTGCATTAGCACTTTTTGTTTTCTTTAAATTCTGTGGATTTGCTGCTTTTTGAAGTAGCTTCATTCTGCCTTGCCTGTGTTGTAGATTTTACAATTATTAGTATGATTCATTGAGGTAGTGAACCGTGGGAATGACCGGGGTCTCAATTTCCTACGTTTCTGTACAGTCAGTATAGATATGGTTTGCAAGATCTAGTTAGAATGGCCTTTTTTTTATTAGTGAATGCTAAAGATCGATATACACATACATATGTATATAAAAGGAGTATCTTTGCTATGGTCAATTGGTTGTATATTCTAATTAGCTATTTCATGGTTCAAGTTGTCACCTAGTTTGGCCTTTTATTTGCATTATTTTAAAAAAATATATCTTTAACATCTATTCATTTACTTTTACATTTGTGTATCACATTTATATTTTGTGCGTGTGTGTTTGTGCATGTGTGTGTGTGTGTCATACTCCTACAAGTGTTATCTTGCAGTTGAAGGAATCATCAAAATTCTGCATTTGGTTAATTCTTACATCCTTGTGGCCGGCCTGTTTTTGTTCAACTGTGTTCATGATGTAGATTTCATTATTTTTCCTTGTTTGATTTTTGCGCATCAAGAGAGTCGTCCATACAACACTGTGGAACACATTTAATGTTTTTCTCTGATGTTTTGATAGATTTCTGATCTGCAAGCGTTTTAATGATCTATACCACATGCCTTTCAGAAATGCATCTTATTCCTACATAATTCCAGGTTCCTGCCATGAGGTAGGCAAAATCTCACCGACTTAAAAATGGAGTTTCATCCAATGCATTGGAGGTTTGAGACAAAGAAAATAATCTTAGTTATAGCAGTTGTGACCACTGCTGGTGCCGTGCTTCAGACTTGTTCACTTCCTCATCCAGCAGCATTTCGGCCTCTGTTTTCTGTAGTTACAGTTACAACATTTGAGACTCCAAACAACACAACACGGAAGAGTGAAACTGTGCCTTCTAATGTTAGAGATGAACAACTGCCTGCAGTATCGTTTCCAGTGAACCAGCCTGCAGACCAGGCCACACGGGTAGCACCTCAGGCAACTACTTTGTTCAATTCCACTGTATCTAACACAACAAGTGTTACAAGCCCCAATACGCCACCAAGTGATGATGGTCTTAGAGTGTCAGATTTTGCTGATCCTGTTTCAGAAATTGTCTATGAGAATAACAGTACTGCTAAAAATTCCAGTAAACAGGAAGCTTCTGGCTCTTCTTTCGCACAAAATATTCTGGAAGGTTCAAGGATGTCCAATTCACACGCCAATTTCATTCCAACAGGTGAAAACAAGAAAAAAAGAATCAGTCGGAAGAATGGCATACCAAAGCCGAAGCTGAAAGCACCTACAGCATTGTCTTTTTCTAAACGTACTCGGGCAGATTCTCGTACAAAGGTGAATACAGTCTAGTGTTGATACCCTTGCTTGACTGACACAATGAGCTCTATGAAGGACACTCTTCTTTGTTTCTATGACTTGTAGAATGAAGTGGGATTTATGCCCCCAGATCAGGCTCTTCTATATGCCAAGCACGAGATTCAAAATGCCCCTACAGTTATAGATGATCCTGATCTGCACCCACCAGTATTCCGAAATGTTTCAACATTCAAAAGGTCCATTCCAAATACTCAGCATTTTAAATAGTCATGCCTTTTCCATTTTTAAAAGTGCATTATTTTCTCTGTTTTCATATCCTAGGAATTTAAAAAGCCGGTTCTATCCGATGAGGCATTAGTGGTCACCTGCTATACTTGGTTGTGAATATATTTTCACTCTTCCACAATAATAAAATATCTATTGAATAATCATTGAGTGATGATTCCTTCTCTTTTTTGTGATAACTGTGAAATAACAAGAAAAACATCAAAAAAAGAATGTACAGGCTCGCGGCTGTCAGACATTCCTATTACCGCCAAAATGCTGCACTTAGTAACTAGATTATTATTGTTGTCAATTTAAATTTGTTATTCTAGAAAGGGATAAAAAGATATGATGAGCAGGATTATTGTGTTATTGCCAGCTTGCCCTTCTTTTTCTCGTACATGATTATTTTTTTCATATTAAAACCATGTAATTTTAAGCCTGATAGAGTAAGTCTACTTATCATTTCTGCCTGTACCCATGCTAATGGATGAAGAATAGTAATCTCCATAAAATGAGGAAATCAGGTTGCTAGAAGGGATCGAACCAGAAAATTATTACAGGGGAGCTAGCTGTATATGGTTTCTGGTTATCAAGGCCAAGGGATTGCTAGACCTTTCATTCGCTCAGGTCCATGGATATGTGCAATGGCCACCAGCAGCCAGATGTGAGAGAGAGAGAGAGAGAGAGCATGTGGCCTGTCATTGTTCATTTTTTATGGTGAGTCTTTGGTTTTGGACATTTTTTGGGGGTTATGTTTTGAAAACTTCAAAAAGGAAAAGCTGAAGCATGGACTTTTCAAATTATCTTATGGAAAGTGATCCAATTTTATGAAGAGATATAGGATGGGCATGTGCTTTGTAAAAATTTTATAAGAGATATAGTATCTTATGATGTGGGGACCATCAAATGTCCTTTTCAATTTTTTGTATTTGTTTTTCGGATTTCTCAATATTTCAGGAGAGGTCAGGCTTCCCTGACGCCATCTCCACTCCTGGTTGCTAGGTATTTTCTATAATCCATGTTGCAGAGTTATTTTTGGAAGAGAACGGCATGGTTTGTTAGATCAATTCTGTTGCACAGTTTCATCCGCGAGATGCTTTTACTTAATATCAGTGGCGGAGCCAAGATTTTTCATCAGTGGGGCACTAGTGTAGACGACACAACTTTGGTGTAGGCACTACATATAAATTTAAAGTCATAACAATGTAAGCTTAATGCATTACAGTGAAATTTTTGATGGGCTGTCATGGGCAGTGGCCCACCCCAGCCAACAAGTAGCTCCGCTACTGCTTAATATGCATCTTGGTTTTAAGTTTGCTCTAAATTGTAGGGTGGATATGTGGACCTGTATTTACGAGCTCTACTTCTGGTGGAAATATGCTGCATGCTGAGTGGTTCCATACACGCTTTGAATTTGATAGGTGGATATTTCTTATCCCTGTTATGCCATTATAGTGAGCTTGGAAGATGCTCGAAGTATGTTCCACTGTAATAATAAATTAGTTTTCCTTGGAATTCATCATACAAAGCATGGAAATTTTCCAGCTTACTGGGGATGTTGAAGAAGCTTTATTATGTAGTCAAATATAACTAAGCACCTACAGGGCCTCTATCTAGGCATAGAATATATATACACATTTGAAGCATGTGAGTACGTGCACATAAATAATTTGCATGTTACAAAGCTAGAACTGGATATTTGTTATGCCAGTCACAGACTACATGTTTGGTGCAGTGGTGGGAAGATAAAATAGATTGAGTTAAGCTCAAAAACTGGCTGACTTAATAAAATTAATTGATTGTGATTTTTAGGCTGCACTATGGCCACATGCTGCAACTTGTGTGCTTTCTCTACTTTTGAGTTGCACTGAATTTTGAACTGTCTTTGCTCCTTACTATCTCCACATGATTCATCCTAATATATGGCAGAATGTTTACTTCTGGCCCTGTCACCTAGCTGGCAAAAGATAGGGATGTACTGTTTTCTGAAAGTATGCATGTATATTTTCCACTTTTATCACTTGTTCTTCTATGAAAACTCATGACAGCATTCTGTTTTTCCATTTCTAAACATTCAGGAGCTATGAACTCATGGAAAATATACTTAAAGTTTACATATACCCAGATGGAGAGAGACCAATTTTCCATACACCAGAGCTGAAAGGAATTTATGCATCTGAAGGATGGTTTATGAAATTGATGGAGGAGAACAGACAATTCGTAGTGAAGGACCCAGAGAAGGCACACTTGTTTTACTTACCTTATGGCTCTCATCAGTTAGAGCTAGCTTTGTATGTTCCTAATTCGCACAATATGCACCCACTTTCTATCTATTTGAGGGACTATGTGAATACAATTGCATCAAAGTACCGGTTCTGGAATCGAACAAGAGGAGCAGATCACTTTCTTGTCGCTTGCCATGACTGGGTAAGCATCATTTTGCCAGCAATCTATCTGAAGTGTGCATGCATCCATGAAAATAACATCCAGAATCACCCCGTTGATAGAGTAAAATGCCAAAGTACCGCATAATTTGCTGTAGCTTGCTATGATGGGCAAGCTATTATCAGTGCAAAAGGGTTTACCCTGTATAAGATTTAGTACAAGGCAATGGGGAAATGTTGGAAAACCTTTCTGATAATAGGAAAAAGCCATGCAGACTTTTCTTGATGATGCTAAATTTTTGAAAACTCCATTGTGAGGTTAGGGCTCCATTTCCATATGCCATGTAGTGATGGAACCAAAATTTTTGAACTCACATTGTTTGTGCAACAGGACTCATTGTACGGTCACCTGTTGGGGACATTGAACTCTGTGATCCTACTTTTGACTTGAACATTTCCAAAACTTTCTTAAATCTCATGGATCTCTCCCTCTCTCTCTCTCTCTCTCTAGGGTCCATACACTACGAAGGAACATGAAGAACTTTGTCATAACACCGTAAAGGCCCTTTGCAATGCCGATCTGTCAGAAGGGTTCTTCGTTCGTGGGAAAGATGTCTCACTCCCGGAAACCACTATCCGCACTCCAAAGAGACCCCTCAGATACCTTGGTGGAAGACCTGTATCCCAGCGGTCAATCCTTGCTTTCTTTGCAGGAAACATGCATGGGCGAGTACGGCCAGTACTTCTAAAGTATTGGTCTGATAAAGATGAAGACATGAAAATCTATGGACCTCTACCAAACCGAGTTTCTAGACAGATGTCCTATGTTCAGCATATGAAATCAAGCAAGTTTTGTATTTGCCCTATGGGTTATGAGGTTAACAGCCCAAGGATAGTTGAGGCAATTTACAACGAGTGTGTTCCTGTGATAATAGCAGACAATTTTGTGCTACCCTTTGATGATATTTTGAATTGGAGTGAATTTTCAGTGGTTGTGGCAGAGAAGGACATACCCAAGTTGAAGGATATTCTTATGGCTATTCCTCTTAGGAGGTACATTGCTTTGCAGAAAAATGTTAAGCAAGTGCAAAAACATTTCTTATGGCACAGCAAACCTGTCAAATATGACATCTTCCACATGATTTTGCATTCTGTATGGTTCAACAGATTGAACCAAATTCAATCTTGATTACCCTTTCACAGTGTCCATCTTCAGTTTGATAGTTATTCAGAGAGGAAGAGGACTATGGTTACACCTCTTGGATCGCAGAATTAGCTGACGCATATGGAGTTTGTACAGGGGAATCATACTTGACAGAGGTGTGGAGTCTACAGGCTTCCTCTTTACTTTAAGGTAGACTTTTCTCGGTGTTTATTTGATTATTCAAGTGAACTTAGTCTTTTTAAGTGGGGTAACATTAGTCACTTAGGAAATGCTCCTTAACCAATCGATGAATGGCATTTTGTTAAAGGATTATTGATAGATGAACTTATTCAAATAACTCCCAGTTTAACAACCATTGGTTTTGGAGGTTTTGTTTCTAAAGACTGCTGCAAAAATCACATCAGAAACCCCTTGAAAATGTTTGCGGCTTAGGTGCTGATAGCCAGCTTCAATTCACATGCAGTAGTTGTTTTTCTGCTGATTCTTGTACTTGAACCTTAGATCTCATGATTAGATATTTCTTGCTGCATGAGGTGAGGAAACAGAGGGTATTTCATCCATATTAGTGGCCTATTCCTATTGCCATGACCAACTTCTAAATCAACTTCCTGTGATCGCTGCCGCTCAACGTTACTCTGTTATGTAGTTGGTCCCGATTTGGGAAAAAAAGGAAAAAGGAGTTACGAACTAGCTCCTAGTAAATGCAAGTCTACAACATAGAATTAGTGAAGCTTGTATTAGGTCCCATTCTGTCTTTAGCATTTGTATTTACTTGAAATTTTGCAGGCGGGTGGCGATGCTTTATGTGATGGCAAGATCATGGTAGATGGAAATGAGATCAGGGCCTGGTGTTGCAGGTGCAAAATGCCGTGATCCATAGTCACTGGCTGAGTTGTCATTCTGTTGCTCATGTTGCACCAACAAGGAAGTCTGTCGGCCTGGTGGTTTTGCACACCAGGTCACCTGCACCTGACCTGGTCTATAGTTATGAGACGGCCCCATGTTCTTACCTTGTGATCGATGAGGGCGATCATCCAGTGAATTTATTTCAACACTCTCTACACATCGGCGAGGTAAGGGTTGGAACAACTCCCTTTCCCTTGTATTCTCCTCTCTTGTCAACACTCCAGAGCGATCTGAACAAATGTGGGCCTTCTGTTTGCTAAGTCACAAGTTGCCACGCACTTGGCCGAGCATTAACAACAATTGAAGTCTATAAAGCTCACTAATGCTGAACTTTCAGGTGCCTGTATTGATCCATAATTCTGAACTTTTAAAACGGTTCATTATATTTAAAAGAAAAGGAAGCAGGCGGGAAACTAAATGAAAAATAACTTGGGGTTGCAGATGGGTCAGATTGGGATAACTAAATACATTGTTAGGTGAGGTCAGGATCGCATCCAGTAGCATAGAAAATTCCAAGTCCTCAAACCAAATCTGGCCCATTTGCAACCGCAATACATTGTCAGTTCGTCTATAAATCAATAGGTACAAGCCAACTAACGGTTAAAAAAAAAAAAAGGAAGAGAGAGAGAGAGAAAAAAAATGAAAATTCATAACAAAATATAGTGGACACCAAGCCCTGTAACAAAAAAAACAGATGACAATGACAAACGAGAAACATAAGCAACGAAAGTAAGAGTAAATAAACAAAACAAGAAAAAGAGGGGGCGGGGGGAATGGGGGGATGGGAGAAAAAAGAACTAGTCGGAGGCACGAGTAATCATGTGTCCAATATGAAAAGCAAGGTGAACATTTGCATTCTCACTGCGTCCAACTAAAGCAACACTCGCTGATGTGTTTCTGAACACTCAATCATACATAATGTAATGAGATAATCATAAAGATGCTTTAAGCAACTTCAAATAGTCATGACCATCTAAATATTTTAAATATATTTGACATATAGCTCAACAATTTACGGTTAAGCAACGGGTCAAACATGCTCCATTTGCTATATTTATCTATTTCATGATCTGTACATCATATAATTAAATATCTTATAACCAAACATCTAACAGTCTATTGCATGTTTGAACAAATCCATGCATTAACAAACTAAACAATCAAGAATTAAGTAGTTTAGATGAACCATACTAAAATCTGCTCACCCTAGAGGGAAATACTATTCAGTACGTTCTCCGGGCATGTCCTTGGGTGTGGTTTCCCGGTCCAGCCCACCTATTGACAATTATATAGTATAGTTAGAAACTCGACATACCAGACCAAATTTTCAAGAATTTGACGTGACGTAACCTTATTTATGCAGCAAGAGATCCACTTAAGAAAACAGGATCTTATTATCATATGAAGATCAGTTGACTTAAGATCATTTTGAGGATCAATTTAACTTAAGATGGGCAGTTAAGGTCCTTATAAAAAAAAAAAAAAACTCGAAAGATCTGATCGAAGATCATAGAGCGGCTCGCCCATCGATCTTAATTCCTTGAACCGTAAATGATATCGAGATCGGACGAAACCGTGGCTCCGTTAGGTTTTGGATTTTCGATTTTGTTCAAGTTTTTAGTTTTTACCAGTGACTCCAGTTCCAATTCGATGCGACTAATTTGGTGCCGACCGACTCCTTTAAGAAACAACCATTTTGTCAAATATTCGCGTGGCCTTTCATGAAGTGGTGTAGTGCGACTGGCTTGGTTCAAGTGTCATAGATTATTGAAACGTCACCCAAATAGATTGGAGGAACGAAAGTTGAGTTCTGCCAGAATTCGGCAATGAGGACGACTTAGGTTGAAGTCTACCAATGTGATATGGCCACTGCTTTCTACGGAGTTACATGAGAAAGAAGCGGCGGAAGAGAGGGGCCTGTAGCTTTTGGGGACTGATATTGGCCGCTGCTCTCTTTCCACATGCTCATCTTCTCTTGGATACAACTTGCTCAGTCGTTTCTGTCCCCCTCGCCCTCCTTTTCATCCAAGCACTTCTTTGTCCTCTACTTTCAGACATTACCATGCCAATGACTTCTCTTCGAAACTGAGCCATCAATTTAGCATTCTCTCTCTCTCGTTTATGATCATGAATTTTTCTTTCGCTTTGAGATAACAACACCTTCTATAAAGTGATGGCAACCTACAGCTTCTCCTTCATGCTGCCATATATTGCTTTAAATAGCCATAATGGCTAATAAGTGATTGGTCCACTTATATATATAAGATTTTGATACCTTTATGTAGATTGCAAGAGTTTGGTACCAAAGTTCGTCTTGGTTTCTGCAATCTAAGTAAGAAGAGCCTGCCCATAGAAAATTGCAGTCGGCAGGCAGGAGTTTGGAGGCAAGTGAAGTAGAAAACTTCTAGTCCAAATTAGAGTTTGATCGTACCACCCAAGCCACATGAAGCTCTTTTCTTCGTTTCTGCCTTATTTTAGTGAAAGTTTCACATCAGGTCCACTTTTTTTTTCCCACAACTTTAAAATGAAAAAGAAAGAAGGAATTGTTTTTAATGATTTATTTTAATAAGAGATAGACTTTTCATGAAAACACTGTTTGATAACGACATAAAGTAAATTTCCATTAATTTGACAAACGAAAAGCCGTAGCTGCGATATTTGTTTTTTCAACGTTCCCCAATTTCAGATTTCATTTAACCTTATCAGTGGCTCAAATTAATTGATAAGAGTTCAAAGTTTAAAATGTAACTCAATGTAAGATAAAATTGAAATATTATGCCTCAACGTTAATTGCTTTGCAGCTAGTTGACATTGAATTCAATAGTCTGTATGAAAGTTTGGCCTGATTTAGAATTGCAGGACAAATGGGTGTGAAGACTGAAGCCTCCTTGACTAATGCTGCCCAAAATGACTGGCTGAAGTGGAAGACGCGATCAATTTGAGTTGAGACACTCCATTCTAAAATGGCAGCACGGTGTCTGTAACTTTAACAGGCAATGAATTTCTGCATCTTCAGGCGCGGATTCGAAACTTATCAACTCTCTTTGGACTTCCAAATTTCTAAGGCTGCTTCTTCTTGTCCATGATGTCAAAATACAGAAACGAAGTCTGTAGCAGGTTAGCTACCAAAACCTTCATCTGTTCCTTGATGTAAACCATGGGTTCTGAACTTCATTGGGTTAAGAAGTTCCCGCTTTGAGCGACGAACAGCACCAAGATGAAGAAATCTGATCACAAGTTTTAATTTAAAAAATGGGCATTCCTTCACTGAAAAGTTGCACTGGATGTGCTTCCTGCGAGGCAAGAGGAAAAGTTTTACCAGTCAAAAAGGCTTGTCAATTTCCAAGCCGTGATGGACGGGCTCTGAATCTTGGCAGATGCAGAAAAGAAGCCACGAGTTTGTATCAGAGACAAGCTGGTGACCGGTCCCTTGTTCATACTTGGACCAATTCTAATTGAAACCCAGCTTAATGTTTTTTTCTGCAGACTTATTTAATCATCAGTGGCTGCTCACAGATAAGGGTGTTTGAATGGTTGCCAAAAGAAATCTATTTTTCTTTTTTTTTTTTTTCACTACGATTCATCCTATAAAGTTTGACGTTGTCGACACCCAACGGAAAATGCTCCACATCTTTTCATGCAGTCCGTCCAGACGAACTCGTCGTCTTGATATTTGTTGCCATCACTAGGAAGTAAACATATCAGACATGGATTAAATATCAAGTATATCGACTTCATACCAATTACTTGAATCAGTCTCCAAAATTCTAATGAACTTGAACCGACTTTTTAGGATTTAAACTAATGAGATAAAAGCTATAGAGAAACTAATGAGATCAAGTCTCAATTTTAGCTCATCTCTTCTGATGTTCTAGTCCCACTAAATTCTGTTTTTGGATTTGATAGGCCTCAGTAAAACCTTGAGTAAACTAAAGATTAGAGATAATCGAAAACGAAACCATATTAGAGTCACGTGCATCGGAGTGTTGAAACGCTTTCATTTCCCAATGTAAAATAACTATTAATTAAGTATTAATAAATAATTATTGGAAAGTAATAAAAGTTTCATTAATACGATAATGCTAGATGTGCGACCGTTAAAACTGTTCCCAAGTTTCATTAATTTGAACGCCGCTAATGCCATATGCTAAGTGCCATAAAGGTATAGCTTGTGAATTCCCAATTAAGATTCGAGTTGTTTTTAAGGAAAACAGTGATGTTTCTTCTATTAAAAATCGGATGCCACAAGCGCCAATTCAATTTTCTTTTTTCTTGCTACAAACTCATGTTAAACTCAAAAAATGATTTAGTGTACAATTCTCATCAACGCATTCTTCATATCTTTTGTATATGGTTAAATTTAAAAATGGTACTTTTAACAATCAAATTTGAATGGTATGATTTTTCTGTACCTGCCTAGTGCCTAGTAGTATGGGACCTACCAAGTACAATATAAAATTGATTGTGAATATACTGTTTTGTATAATCCAACCACAAAGAGATAATCTTACGAATGTTTTGATAAGAACCATACATTAAGTTAGTAATTTTTTTGAGGTTAACATGTTTATATAGCAATAAAAAACTGAATGGTTCTTATGACTTGAAATTTTTAAAAATATACAAACCAATAATTTCTTTAAAAACAACTTGAACTAAGACATGTTCTTTATTGAATTAGTATTTATAAACACATTAGAATGTTAATATGTTGCTTGAAATATTTTGTTACAACATATATATATATATATATATATATATATATATATATATATATATATATATATATATATATATATATATATATATATATATATATATATATATATATAATGCAATGGACTGGTCCCAACTACCCAACGAAAGATGGGACCCATTTTTAATTCTGGAAATAATATTTGTATGGCTGTCTCATTCAGCTAAACTTTGTTTGTACAAGGTAGGATGGGTCCTTATCAGAACGTTCGAGAACGGAACAAAGATAGTTAATATAACTTTTATCTTCATAAATAGATTTAACTTCGGAATGAAAGCTCACCTTCCAGATCTTGTTTGAGATCTGTCATTTTTATGTATTACAGTTGAGCATATGTCATATCGGAGCTGCTTTTTTAATTAAGCACTTTGGACACTATGATTTCCTGTAATACATTGTCGGTAGTCGAGGTAAACAAACCACATTGAAAGACGCCCTTAAAGTTGGATTAACCATGTATAGCTCTCGTATCATGCCTCATAATCCCTCTCATTCTATGATGGGCACCACAACTGGGTTGGCTTGGCTGCGTGGTGCATAATGGACATGTCTTTAGTTTGATTTTCTAAAGCGTTACTATTTAATGGTTGTTGAGTTTAGGACCAAGAATGTTTCTCTTTCTTTCTCTCCTTACAAATGATGGACAGCTGGCGCATAGTGGACGCATCATTTGTTCAATTCTTAGGGACGCTTGTATCTAATGGTTTTTTTATGTGTTCCCTTGGTTCCCTATATTATTTCAATGCAGGCCCGGCATTGAGATGTGTTTGTTTGACACTGGAGTCTGGTCTGACCAACCACCGCCATGACTTAGTGCTGCGAATTTGGACAACCGTTTCTGGAAATTGTCCACCAAATAAAAACCGATGCCCAAAATGCAGAGCAACCATTTATTGTGCTTGCGATTCTTTCCAACCGGGAAGATGCGGTGGGCCAATTAAGAAGTCGGTGGCCGAACTGTTTGAGTCAATTCCAACCAAGGACACCTCCCGTTTGTGAAATATTAAACAAAAGCAGCATGATTTGATTCCCTTGGAAGGAAAAAGAAGAAGAAAGAATCAGGGGCGAGCGATAATTGAGACACCCAAAAGCGAGCTGTTTAATGCCTGTGATGGGACTCCCAACTCATGTGCCTTTCCTTTCACGCGGAAAGGAAAGTGGCTGCCTTCTGCGTGGGCATCCATATTTAAATATGAAAAGCTCATCTCCTTCTCTTTCCTACGTCTGGATCTGGATTTCCATGCAGTCGGGTTGCTGCTTACTGGATCTAAATCTTATAGGCAATCGGATCTGAATTTGTTTAATTTCCTGACTAAGAGCAAATCCCAGATCAGATGGGTAATCCGATATGCCTAATCCATTCATATCCTTATCCCTATCCAATCGACCTCCCGACCTTCTTGAAGTTAAAAAATGGTAATCACTTTGACAAGGTTCCAGTTATTCAATTTCAATTTAAGGCTGGATCTTAGCAAGTGCCCTCCCTACTTCAAATCTGGGTCTGGATCCCAATATAAGGCTAACCCGCAAATCTATCTTTTGATACAAAACCAGGTGGAAACGGTCAATCGAAGGAAGGGTCGGAGAAATTGAAGCAACTGTCTCCCAAGTCGGGCCTGATTTAGTTGACCCGAACCGCGTGCCTTAAGTCCGTCTCAAGGCCGCTTGAATTAAGTGGGTCCTGGGAGTTGTGGTTGACCCAACTGGCCAACTCCAGTCTTTTCCAGGGACTGACGTTGCTTCAATTTATTCCAAAATTTAAGTCCATGCAGAAGCTTGTGGAAAACGGAAGCATCCACCCATTATTTTGGAATATATATATATATTTCATAAAATATGTTTATATTTATCATTCCAGATTTGGTCACGGATTTAAGTTTTAACTGAGAATTTGAAAATCTTACGGGACATGCCTTATCTTTATCCAGACCCAAATGAGTTCATGTCAGACTAGTGATCCAATATGTGAAAAAGATCCAAGCTATTCGTGAGGTCCGGCCCGTTTCCACCTCATGCGGCTCGGTCATGCCAAGTTGGAACCGGGCCCAGGTCCAGATGGCCAACACTGACCCAGCTGTATATGCTCATGGATCGGCCACGAGTGCAAAAGATCCGGACCCGCAAACATCTTTCCGTGGTTGCTGTCTTGTGCCTGATATTTGGATCCAGATCCATGATCCGATGGCACTGGATCTCCAGACCGAGCCATGAAGGCCCTCGGCCTCGATTCGCGTGCCTTTCTTTATTTATTAATTATTATTCAAAACATTAGTTTATTGTTTTTCCTTTTCCGCAAACTTTTTTCCCAGAAAAGGGAAGCTCTTTTTTTTTTTTTTTGTAATTATTTTTTCTTTTTTGCAAACGCTGGGGTCGACTCGCTCCAACGGCTAGCCAGGTGTTTTCGGCCGTATTATTCTATTCAACGCTCACCACGAAATTCCCAAATTAGCCCAACTCTGAGAGAAGTCGGGTAAGTCCAACTTTCCTAGTGGATCCAGTTTCGGTCCGGATCCATGGCCAATTACATACTTGGTTTCACTCCCGGAGACCCGAACCTGTCTATTGTTTGCAAAGCTTACACTGCATTCATGTGTGTTTTTCATTGTGATCTAATTCGATCGGAATTGAATGAGATTCCAGAGGATCCGACCCGGATTAGCATGACCTCACAACCGGAGGGCTAAATTAGTAAAACGAGAAAAGAGAGGCGGACGCAGCATCTGGCGATATTTTTGCGCTAATTTGATCTTAAAGCGCAATGCGTGCGTTCCATTTCAAAATAACGACCTCGAAAAGCGGTTTCACATTTATCTTTCTCATGAAATTATTTTATGTTCGTATTTTCTTGGTTTATCTGACCGGGAAATTGAAATGCATGAATTTATCGCCGAATTTTAAGAGGGCAGGATTTTATCGCATGGACACGTGGATCTGCATGTCGAAAGGTCACCACACCTTTCTTCCCCTCAAAACCGTTGTCCACTTCAAATTCAATTTCATTTTTGTCCCCAAACCAAAAAATGAAAAACGTTGGAAAATAAAATAAATTAAATTAACCCCGTAGCTGCGGCAATAAATGTGGCCACTACAACGGTTATATCTTTCGCTTCATTTTCCGTTCAAGAAACCAAAAAGAAAAAATTAGGAGTTAATAACAAGACTCCCCTTCTCTGTCTCCCCTCCCTCTCTCCCTCCTACGATCCTTCCGAGCTCTCAGAGCCAGAGGAAAATCTTTTTGCTCGCTTTCCTTTTGGGGTCTTCCTCTTCTTTAAACATTCTCTTCCTCCTCGGGCTGTTATTTCTTCTTCTGCGTCTCAGCCCTCTCGTCAGAGCTCCAGGGGGAAGGAAATCGGTTTCCAAGTGGGAAAAAGGAATCCCCCCGGTTCCGTTTTCCCCTCCCCCGGAGGAGTCTCTATTTATTTTGTGGCTTTCCTGCTCCGGGAAGCCGGTGCTTCCGTTTTTTGAGGGTTGGAGTCTTCCGGTAGGAAGGGAAGGAGGCTGGTTTTCGCTGTTGGGGAGTCGCTGTTAGGGTTAGAATGAAGAAAGGGAGGGCGGATCAGGCGTCGGTGACGCGGAAACGGAGGTTCCTCTGCTTATTGTTCTTTGGCGGGGCCGCCTACCTCCTTTTCTTCAGCTTTCTTGAGGTGCCGGCCCTGCTACGGAGCGGGGCCGGGGTTGGAGCCGGTGGGGATGAGATCGCGGATACGGACGGGATATGGAGCGTCGACGGGCGGCGGATGCTCCGGCGGGGAATAGAGGACGAGCCGCGTAGGAGCCAGGAGGATTGGGAGAAAAAGGAGGCGCCGTCCAGGCCGAGGGAGGTAGCTTTTAGGGTCACCCAGGGCTCGGTTAACACGCCGACGTCGGCGAGGGACGCAGCTCAGCTGTCGCCACATGGGCGACGGGTGCGGGAGTTTTCTATCGTCTCGAGTCTAGCCCTTGTCGTGGACGCGAAGAATTCTTCTTCTTCTGATCCATTGTCGTCTTCTGGTGATAGAGGGTTCACCGAGCTTCAGAAATCGGCAGCGCATGCCTGGTTATTGGGGAAGAAGCTGTGGAAGGAACTGGAGTCTGGTGTGACCGCTGCGGAAGCAGAGGAAAAGATTGACTCTCGGGCCGCGGCCGTAGAGTCGTGTCCTCACTCAATCACGCTGACGGGGTCGGAATTCTCAGAGAAAGGGAAGATCATCTTCCTCCCTTGCGGATTGACACTGGGTTCGCATATTACACTGGTGGGCACGCCCCGTCCTGCTCACCCAGAGTATGATCCGAAGATTTCCGCTCTCAGGGATGGAACGGAATCGGTGCTCGTTTCGCAGTTCATGCTGGAGCTTCAGGGGCTGAAGACAGTGGACGGTGAAGACCCGCCGAGAATCCTGCACTTCAACCCAAGGCTGAAGGGCGATTGGAGCGATAAGCCGGTGATTGAGCTCAATACTTGTTACAGAATGCAGTGGGGGACTGCTCTTCGCTGCGAGGGATGGAAATCTCGGTCCGACGAAGAAACAGGTAAGTTTTTTTGGTCGTTTCCACGGGATATCTTTTACTGTCAATACTTTTTACTTGATTGATTTTTATCTTTGGTTTTTTGTGGATTGGAAAATTAAGTACGGGTGGTGCTCTAGAAATCCTACTTTGCTTTTCCGTTGATTGGGAAATCAAACGAGAGGGTTGCTACTCTTGCATTGAGAGTAGCGGTGTCGAACATCTTTCGACGAACTAACAGCGGAACTTGGAATCTTCTTGATGGCTTTAGTGATTTAAATATATTTTCCTTGAAAACATTCACTTGAGAAACTTGTTTGTTTTGATTTCCTGCTTAATTCCAAAATTTTCAGGCTTGTTTTCGGTATTGTTCTGATTTAAGATCTATCGCCATACCATCCTTGTTGCTTATGAATTTTCGTATGAAATTGGCGAAACAACTAAAATCCAATCGCTATTTAAATGTGTTTCGACAATTTTTTTGTTTCTTGTATTTCCTTTGCTCAGTGTTAATGACAGTATTTTGAATCATGTAGTCTGATAGTTGCGCTTTCTTGTGCATGGATAGTCGATGGTCTTGTGAAGTGTGAGAAGTGGATTCGAGATGATGATGATCATTCCGAGGAATCAAAGACTACTTGGTGGTTAAACAGGTTGATTGGACGAACCAAGAAGGTTACTTTTGATTGGCCATACCCATTTGTGGAGGATAAGCTGTTCGTTCTCACTCTTAGCGCTGGTTTAGAGGGCTACCATATCAATGTTGACGGAAGGCACGTGGTGTCTTTTCCTTATCGCACCGTAAGTGCCATTATTTATTCAATTAAAAGCTGGAGAACCCATTTTTCTGCTAGGGCGTAAACGATGTGAAGGCTGATGTAACTGATTTTTTCCCCTTTTCGCTCTTTGCATGCGATAAATTTTTGAACGCAGGGGTTTGTTCTTGAAGATGCAACTGGATTGTCGCTGAACGGAGATGTTGATATTCAATCTGTTTTTGCTGCGTCATTGCCTACGTCTCATCCTAGTTTTGCACCACAGAGGAATCTTGAGATGTCCGAGAAGTGGATAGCACCTCCAATACCTGATGGCCCGGTGGAACTGTTTATTGGAATTCTGTCTGCTGGCAACCATTTTGCTGAACGCATGGCAGTTAGGAAGTCTTGGATGCAATCTAAATTAATCAAATCCTCAAGGGTGGTAGCACGTTTCTTTGTTGCATTGGTGAGTTCAAGTTTTCGCTCATCCTCTTCTTTTGTCTCAATTTTATGGTTCTTTTAATGCATTCGTTTCAGATTATACTTATGGACCTTAGACTTAATTCGATGCAGCATGGAAGAAAGGAGGTGAATGTCGAGCTTAAAAAGGAAGCTGAATTTTTTGGTGATATCATAATTGTGCCGTTCATGGATAGCTACGATCTTGTTGTTTTGAAGACTGTTGCCATCTGCGAGTATGGGGTAAGTGAATTAAGTTGTCGGGGTTTGTGTATTCATTCTGTAGAAGCAAGCATTTGGCAGAACTGCATAAAACATTGCTCATGCTGGTAAGCACTATTTTCTTGTGCAGGTGCGTGCTGTCTCAGCTAAGTACATCATGAAATGTGATGATGATACATTTGTTAGAGTAGATGCTGTGATTAAGGAAGTAAAAAAGGTTGCAGAACACAGTAGCGTGTATGTTGGGAACATGAATTACTATCATAAGCCATTGCGCTTTGGTAAATGGGCTGTAACATATGAGGTATGGTTCATACTGCTTACCCATGGTCTTTCTTGCCTGTTTGTGTGACATTTTCGTTATCTCCTCTTCAATTTGATGCTAGTAGATGAATAGTTAGTTCGTTTATTGTGTATTTGATTTGTTGTTATATGATATGTTGCTTCTTTTCTCATTTACAAAATTGATTCTCGCGCCTGCTTTTGCTCATATATGTATAATAAGTTGAAGCTTCAAAGGTCCAAGCAAGATATTCTGCCTTTCCTACTCCCAAACTGATGGTTTACTTTGACTTAGGCGATACATTATTTCAAAAAGTAAAATGCTTTAATTATTAATGCTGTTTGGGTCTTTTATCTGTTTAATTTCAACTTTGTGCGCCTTTTATCTAAGGGTTCTGATATCATCCATGAAATTGTTAATTTCGCAACCTTTAAAATTGTTAATTTCATTACAACCTTCACTTTTCTTAATGATTGTGATTGAATGAGGCATTTGGCTGCGTGTTTTTTTGTGAGTTTTCTGTACTTTGTTTCTCGTTAAGCCTTCAATTCGTCTGGCCTTTTATCTCATGGATTTATTGTAAAAAATGGTTGCTGGAGATTATCGATTTATTGTTCGTTTTTTAGTGATTGAATTCCAGCCGATACTTCTCTTTTCTTGATTCTGTGATTTGTTTTGACTACTTTTTTGCGTTTGGTTTCTCTAGTCTTATTCTCTTCATGGTTAGCGAGAATATTTTTCGTTCTTTTCTCGGATATTGATCTTATGATGAGTTGTAGTTTTTCAAGGACCAGAGACCAATTTACATCTCTCCCTCTCTCATAATTTTTTGTTTTACGTTTCAGGAATGGCCTGAGGAAGACTATCCACCATATGCCAATGGCCCAGGATACGTAGTATCATCTGACATTGCAGAGTTTGTGGTGTCAGAGTTTGAGAAGCACTCGTTGAGGGTAAGCAAGCACGATGAACATTAGTATAACCCTCACCTTCCACCTTCCTGAATTCTCTGACTAACGTTGAGCTTATGCAATGCAGTTGTTTAAGATGGAAGATGTGAGCATGGGCATGTGGGTTGAGCGGTTCAATGCCTCGGCGCCAGTTGAGTACCTCCACGACTTGAAGTTTTGTCAGTTTGGTTGCATCGACGACTACTTCACGGCACACTACCAATCACCTAGACAGATGATCTGCATGTGGGATAAATTGCAGAAGGGAAGAGCACAATGCTGCAATATGAGATGATACTGGGTCAGAGTTCTAGTGCTTCGGCATGAGTTTTGTATATTTCCTTGGGGTGGTGCCAAAGCCGGGGCTTCCTTGTAGCTCTGCCGCCCATTTACAGGTCGCCGCCCGCTCCATTCATTTAATTTTTTTTCTCCCCCTCTTTGCGAAATCTTAGAACCCACCCCCCCGGCACACAGATCCAGCTACCAGAACGAGCGATCAAATGCTTATTGTCCATGTATACTTGTCTTGTGAGAATTCCAGTTGGTTGGAATACGAGAATTCTAGTTTTTACTCATTTTGAAGTATTGAAATAGTCGTTCACAATTCTGTTGCACCTTTTCCTTGGATGTAAATCTTGCGGTATATATGTATTAAGTTTGACCCCTCCTAATTCAAGAGGTTATCTACGCCAACGTTTAAGAATACAAGGACTTGCAATAGGCCAACGTTTATGTTTTACCCCTCCTAATTCTGTTACCTCCCATCATTATTCAGCATTTTCCAAACAATTGCTGGTCGGCACCGTTTCAAAATGTCCAAACTGTCTTGTTTCTCATGACTCTAGGTATTTTCCACTTGCTTTTCATATGTTCCTTGCAAGTTTATCTGTTTATTTGTCCCTTTTAAAACTTATTTATTTTCTGCATTTTGTCTGATAAAACGAGAATAAAATTAAGGATTATTAGATATATGGATGCGAGACAAGCCTTTTTGGTCGACTCCGCCTGCTATATATATTTCAAAGCTTTTTTGTCAAGGCAAGGATGACCGTAGTTCACGAGCAAAGCTTCTCATGTACTTCCCCATCATTTCCCTCTCTGTGGCCATTTACTTCGCAGCAACTTCAGTGAAGAAAAGGTGTACAGAAAACGATGAGTGGCAGCTGTTTGCTTTTGTAAAGTGAATGTAATCTCACATGAGAGAGAGAGAGAGAGCTGGAAAAGAAGATTCTCATGACCGTGATTCCATTGAAGAACCTTGTGCATGTGCACCTTTTATCCATTTTATCTTTGCCATGAGATAATTTCTGCCCCCTTGGGATGGCGGCCATGTCTATCTCACTTTTTCACATCATTCTCATCTTTTGTCCATACTGCTTTTTGGCCTTGGCTGGGGACGTAGGGTGGATCCTTGTAGCACTCAGTGATCACAGGGACACGGCTATAGTAATTGAAGTAAAAGAAAGGAAGATTAACGAGATTCTACTGGTTGCCTTGAGAAACAACAATACAGATTTTTCAGACATTTGTTTGTAATTCGTGGACTAATGAGACAAACATCTTGCTTCTAACATGGAGCAAAAAAGTAAAGAAGCCAGTGTATGGGAGCCGTGTCATGTTGTGCACAGAACTCTGTTCTGATCTCAGATTCTGACACGTTCTTATATGGGGTTTCATATCTAGTGATGATAATAATTGCATAAAATAGACTGATAACAGCGCTCCTACATCCACGGCTCTTGAAACTCACTGCATCTGTGGAAGACAAGAACAGAAGCTCGGTTTTGCTCAACTTGTATAAAATTTATTAGCGAGTCAACACGTTTCGAATATGAAAAATGATAGTTAATGACAATAGCTTGTTGAAAGATCGTTGGATTTGGTTGTTGTCCAGCAAAGACATTATTTGCAGAGAAATGTTGGCTGGCACGTGCACCCTTTTTGCTTTGTCTTCAGAAAAGAAGGCCCCAAACTCCGCTCCACATGACTCGCTTTTTCTTGAACCTGCCAATTGCCATTACTAACTTCATTGAAGCTCTTTAACCGGGTTGAGTTAAACCCTGTGTCACAATGGCACGATAAAAACGAACCAGACTCCCGTTCACTAAAAGAAAAAAAAAAAAAAACTTCCCACCTCAATTATGACACGCTTTTATAGAAACTCATCATCTTCAAAAATAATGGCGTCCAAGTCTCGGTGTAACAGTATCCGTCCTACCCATGATCCTTCACCACATGTGTTTCAGTTTAACGCAGAGTCTAAAGGGGAAAAAAACTATTTTTCTTGTTCTAATGGAAAAGGCAGGCCTTGGTTTCATTCAGACGGCGGCCACCCACATATTTATCACAAGTCACTATAATGGTGCACTGAACTGCGTGCTGCGCTCTCGTTCATATGGAAAGTTGTGGGTACCCGGCTAACAGTTTTTTCTTTAACAGTTTAGAAAGGGAGAATCAGATTATTTCTCCTGCAACATAGAAACGAAGAACATCTTTGGCATGTTGGAAAAAGTAACGATTCACAAGGTCTGATCGTTGTGAGTTGTGCTTATCATGATTACAGAGAAGTTAACCTGCCTCGTTACCTTCGTCCTTACAAAATCCTTTGACCACCTCCAACTATATCCACATCGTCGAAATAAAGTCAGCACATTTGAACCTTCTTCAGCGCAGCGCAGCAGTAAGAATTGAGGGCGTACTTCCTAAAAAAGTTTATGTATGTGCATTCCTTCGTCGAAACCCAGTCAATTGAGTTAGTAAATTTGCTTGTTTGCTGAAACAAAGGTGTGTCAGATGAATGATTATGCATTTACTTAAGTTCACCAATACGCTTTGTTGTACTCGTGAAGATCTTCCCAGACTGGGCTCTCCTTCATTTGGGTGTCAGTGAAAGACCAATATGGAAGCATGAGAACAGAGATGATTCGTTTTACACAAAGATTACAAGGAATCAAAAAAAAAGAGAGAAAGAGAAAAAGCCCACAATTTGAAGCCTTGAATCGCCCATTGAAGCGAATCGTCTTACCACCCAATCGGGCGATTCTGAAAAATGTGATATAGCGTTTCTGCCCAAGTTTGAGTCTCTAAGTTTCATCTTATGCTTGTCAGATTCAGGTTCAGCTTTAAGAAGATTCAGGTGCAAGTCAATTCCAATTAGGACAAATTCAACAAATGCTAGAAACAAACCAAGTCTGACCGGTTAAATCTTCAGACATTTCTTTTTATTCACTTACATGAACGATTTTAGGTTCATTGTCTTTGTTCTTCTGTAAAACAATTAAGCAGCAAGCTAAAACGGGATATTTTAGGTCATTGTCATTTCTTGGTGCGTGTACCAAGTTTAAAGTTTAGTTAGTTTATACTGTTTGACTGTCAAGTCAGACCCCAAGGGAGTATTTGATAGCCTTGGGTCTCAGATCGGAGGCAGATTTGAGATGTTAAATTTATATAAAAATGAAGATTTGAGATCCTCAGTGTGTGTTCAAAATCTGATCATATCTAAATTTGGATGGGACAGTAGTTGTGATAGAAATCACAGGGTTTCTAAATTACACCTCCTTTGAAGTGGACACCTACATCCCTTGAGACACATGCAGTTAGCCAGAAACCTGCTCCTTCATCTTAAACTCCTCTCCTCCGCTTTGAATTTTTTGCTTTCTTTCCTTTGCCTCGCTTTCTCTGATTTTCACATCTTCTCTGACTTAATCCTTTTCATAACATTTGCTTCCCTCCGTCGTATTTCTTCTTCACCAAAGCTTCTACTCCCCTCGCCTTCTGATCCGTCCTACTTCGCAATATGTCGGATTTTTGCTTATTTTATGCGCCGAATTCGATTGAATATAGTTTACAATACATTTGCTTTGACTCAGAACCTTTTTCTGTTGAACCGCAGAGCTGACTATGGCTTTGTCAGCTGGTCTGTCAGTGCTTGCTGTTCTCTTCATTAAAATATTCTTTAGAAAGGAATTAGATGCAAACTTTCTTGGTTCTTGCCGTCTAAACATAGCCCTCACGTTTGACTCATGTCTTGTCGCGGTCACGATCGAAAGGAACATATTGCCTGCTTTTCTGATCGGTGTTAGCCCAACTTCGCTTCCTACTCGATGAAAAGTCCACCCACCACACTGACTTTTGATACTTATAAATTCATCTTAGGAAAGAAAATTAGTCTCTGAATCTTATACAGGTTGAATTGTTGATTAATTAAATTGTTTTCATGTGCTGAGTTTGTGTGTTACATGATTTAATTTGTTGACCATTTGAAGTACTGGCTAGCTAGCTCTCATATCACGAACTAAACATGCAAGCTGGCCTATACACTCACGGCGAAGCACTATCCGAAGCAATCACATCTCCAATCGATCCTCAACAAGAACGTAGAAAACTCTGAACTTGTCTTTGCTGAATTTGATACTCTCGCATGCTTTTTTTTCATGCCGACACTTCCAGTACTTTTCAGAAAGGCAGAAAGAACCAAACAAACACTCGATCGATCCACAGATCTCTTTTGCTCGCTCGGACTTTTCCGAGGTGTGACTGTCTATGGCCCATCTCGGTCCTCCATTACCTTGGTCGGTTCAAATCTGGCCACGCTTGGGTCCTGACCCACTCTCACCAACCAGGGTGCCGGGGATGTGTGTTGACCTAAAAGGTGGCAGCGGCGGGTTGGCTTTGACCACCAAATGCAAGCCCTTTTGTGTGGTGTCTGTGTGTTTTTAGTCCTCTGTTTTGGACCCTTCGTTCTTTTGCATCGCTCGAACAAAATGTGGCATACATATAATTCATATGATACCAAGGGAATTCTCAATGAGGAAAATTTGAAACATGGAAAACTGAAGAGCAAAGGCACGCGCCAAGAAGAGCTTTGGCCCCCACGCTCTCAATCATTGTTTGGACCAAGCAGGAAGGAAGGTGATCAGAAGGAGAGGAAATCGACGACTCCTTCAATCATCTCTCTCTCTCAGCTGCTCTCTCACTCTCTATTTAAGCACCACCTCCATCTCCTGACTCTGCAGAACAAAGCAAAGCTTGCAAGCTTAACTTGGTGCATCTCAAGTTCCATACTTAAGAGGGCGTTTCACCAGAGACAGTAGAGGAAAGAATGGGAGTGCCCATTTTTGTGAAATCCCTCATCTTCTTGAGCTTTCTGCAGGTGTGCCTTGGAAGCAGGAGGCTTACTGCTTTGGTGCAGCAAACTCCACCTGCTCTCACTTACCACAGCGGTGCCCTGCTCCAGGGCAACCTCCAAATCAATATCGTCTGGTATGGCCAATTCACGGCAGCTCAGAGATCTATCGTTGGTGATTTTCTCAGTTCTCTCAACCAGAGGGGCCAAGAGAAGAGCCCGTCCGTGTCCTCTTGGTGGAATCTCATAGAAGGGTACATGGCCAAGGCGCACAGAGCAGGCACTGCGACGGTGGTGCTGGGAAAGCAGGTGCTGGATGAAAAGTGCTCGCTGGGGAAGTCGCTCAAGAGGACCCAAATCAGCGGCCTGGCCGCCAAAGCTGCCGCTTCCAATGGCATCACTCTGGTTCTCACGGCCAAGGATGTTGCGGTGGAGGGCTTCTGCATGAGCAGCTGCGGCCTCCACGGCTCTGCTCCCATGGGAGGCATGAAGCAGAGATTTGCCTACATCTGGGTGGGCAACTCCGAGACCCAATGCCCAGGCCAGTGCGCTTGGCCATTCCACCAGCCTCTGTATGGGCCTCAGACCCCAGCGTTGGTGGCACCAAACGGCGATGTGGGTGTGGATGGTATGATCATCAACATTGCTAGCATGTTGGCTGGCACGGTGACCAACCCTTATGGAAATGGCTTCTTCCAAGGCCCTGCCACTGCTCCTCTGGAAGCTGCATCAGCCTGCCCGGGGATATACGGAAAGAATGCATACCCAGGGTACGCAGGGGACTTGCTGGTGGATTCAAGCACCGGCGCAAGCTATAACGCCAATGGGGTCAATGGGCGTCGGTATCTGCTGCCTGCTCTGTGGAACCCAACTACCTCTAGTTGCTCGACACTTGTTTAGGGAAATTAAATCCTTTTTGTTTCCTTATTGAATGGGTCGTTGGTTAGGGCTCGATAGGTAACATCAATAAAGTTAAAAAGAAAGAAAGTTGTTAGTATTACCTATATGAAGTTTTCACTTACATGTATCAGGAGCAGCTGCTGGATTCTTCTTCATCCCTCTTCTGTATTTTTTATGCTGCAGCAGCTTGAGGTTTTCTTTGTAAGCAGTGAGTGAATATATTAATTGGCATTTTGTTCCAGTTACTTGAGTTGACTCATAAAGAGAGGAGATACGAAGGATATCGAAATTCGTGACTCTCAAACCAGTCTCGACCCTTATCATGTTGTTGCCTTAGCTTTTTCTTTTCTCGTAATGCTGTCCAAGACCCTCAATCAAGTCCCAACAGCTCTGTGTCCTCATAATGCTTTGGGACACCCTCAATCAATGAAGACCCAACTCCAATCGTTAGCGTGCAAAGTTTAGGGAGAAAAATTTATAATAAGGCGTCGGACTAATTAAAGATGGAGTTTGTAATCGAACTCTAATTTTAAAGCAGGATTATTCCAACTTAAGAAACGAGGAAGTTGTCAAGTTTTTTTTTTTTTTTTTTGCCATGGACACAACTGCTTAAAAAGCTGCTCAGCAACAGTTTAGTTGTGGGATTTGTGACTTTATAAATTTGAAAACATTGTTTTGGAATTTCTTTAGAAATCTAATTCCGTCGCAAACCAAAGATCCCAACTTGGTTATAATCATGATCAAGCAAACAGGACAAGTTAGATCTAAAACGTTTGCAGTCCCAAAGGAGTTGTCATATTGGAAAAGGCGTCCGTGGCTGTTAATACAGGCAATCATGGTTTCAATTTTCATAAGCTACCATTTCTACCAATTGATGGCCATGGCTTTAGGCGCAGCGCGCAACAGACAAGAAAAGTTTTCTCACCATTCCGCCGCATTGCATGAAAGAGCAATATTCTGTGAACGAGATTCCCATCAAACGTGCTCTTAAAGAGTCTTAGACCTTAAATAACTTACGGGGTCATATTTGGTAGCATGATTTAACATGAAAATTTCAGTTCTTTTTCTGTGTCTAGAGTCTGTACAGTGACTGCAATTAGGTTCTTGTCGTGCCGCACAGATTAAAAGAATCAACCCGTGACATCAGCTGTGGTTGTTATAAGTTAGCTGCCCTTATAACAAGTGTTGGGATCATATGAAAACATAATCACTCCCCATCGCATCAACTTTTGGCATTTCACATTAAAATCTAGAAATATCCTACCACGTTCCAATCCGGGTTTGTCCAAGAAACACCCGATATATGTGATCGTTGAGCATTGGAAGAATTCTCCTCAATAAGTTCTAAGACAGCAATTTCTTCCCACACATTCCCGATCGTTGAAAGCTAAATAGTTTACGATAAGAAAGCTGATTAATGTCAGCGTCTCACATGATGTTGATTTTGACGAGTACAAATCCAGAGTAGCCCGTCAAACTTTGGATCTAGTTCACCTACACAATTTGCTACTATTGTGGACAATGTTGTCAAGATCGACCTGGCCTATTCAAATTGCATTAGTGGCAGCCGGATTTGATTCAGCTGCCGATGCCGGGGTGCCACGTGTTCTGCAGTTTTTTTTTTTATTTTTTTAACATTTTAAGGCTCTTTATTATGATTTAATAGTAGAAGGATTAGTTGAAGAGTGCATGCTGTCATTGCGGATGCTGATGTATCCCAAGATCCTGAAAACAATGAGAATTGAAGGGTTGGCAAGTGGATTGTTAATCTCTTGCTCACTCTAAAATGATAAAGCTAGTATTATCATTCACTTATCCAATTCAATTTCTCATTTTGATAATTCAATTTTCCATTTTTACCACTCGTTGTCGACGTGAAACTTCAAAATCGCCTTATAATTCCTAAGTTGGAGAACGTCGGCCGAATGGGCAAACGGTGCGGCTTGCGGCCTACTGGCGAGAGTTTGGCCGTGCCGCCCTTCAGCCCTTGACAATTTCAGCCCCTCGAAATTTTCAGAAAATATTAGTGACCCGTCGCTTACAATTGCAAGAAATCACAATAGTGGCACTCTATGTCACAAACTTTCTGGCTGTGTCCTGGAAATGTCGAGAGCCCTTTAGCTTCTTCCTGCGTTGTTCTTTACCGGTTTAATGAAAGTCGATAACAGTCTTGACCTCCTTCTCTTAGAATGTTTAAAAAGATTAGGAAAGGTTATTGGTATATAAGCTTTAGACCAAAAAAATGATAACGTCTTTACATCATAGTATATTTTTTCAAACATCAACTCAAAGTATATAGTGACAAAATTAAAACATAACGAAAGTCTTACCCTGAACAATTGAAAACAGATCTGGTAGTTTAAGATTGAGGGTTTCAGCACTCTGCCTAGAGGTAGGACACGGTCTATATCTACTTTGTAATTTCCGGTGGCAGCCACCAACTTTGGTAGTTATATTTCCATTTCATCGGCATATATTCTACACAACGGGAATGGAGAAGTTCCGTGAATCAAACGCCCTTTAAATTACCCGGAAGATTAGCCTTTGATTGATAAACAAACCCATGAAACTCCTGTGACTAGCTGGAGGAGATGAGACACTCTGTTTATGGAGAGGAGATCGACGACATGAGTAGAGTACCCGATCCAGTAGTTTTCCCATTGTATGAAACACAGCCAGTGTTGCAGCAGTGTTGGCTTTAGCCATCGATCGTCCAGACGTTCAAATACTACCTGGAGCTATGGAACTCTGTTTTTCATTCTAATGCCTCCTATATTCATTTTGAACTCCGGCTAATTAGAGACTTTGCTGTCAAAAAGGTTACTCAAGTTCATACGGTCTTGACTCAAAGTTTTAAATTGTTGAGAAGGCGAACATAAGTATGGCAGGTTGTATAAACAAGTTTGCTAATTAAGATCTCCTCCCACTACATCGATGGTCTGTTATTTTTTGAAGAGAGACACCAAGAAAAGGGGAAATCTGTTTTGCTTTTTTTTTTTTGCAAGCTTTACTCAATTGGGAAGCGCTGTTGACTGAGTTCTTTATTTTTCATGATAAAGTTAAAGCTTGAGATATTAATTTTTTCATAAAATGTACGTAACAAGCTCGACGAAAGATACAGAGAAGGCCAGATTTAAAGATGTGATTTTATCGAACTGACAGGCGACAGTGAACATCTTAGAGGAGACAGGAAGATAGGAAATAATTAATGATGAGGACGAACGGGCGTGTTCGGACTGATCTCTCCATCTTAGCTTGCGTATTAAGAGGAGAAGCACAATTTCTGGTCATCTTCTCTCTGATTAGGTATGGACATGTTAGACATCTCAGTTAACACGATGATCCCGGAAGCAACTGTTAGATGGATTCATGAGCCACAGTAGCCAAGTATCACGGCGTCTGGTCAAGTGCTCAGGGTCGGAGGTAGGTTTTCGTTATGGAAAGACCGAATAGTTGGGACTTACTTTCACAAGGGCCAATATATATATATATATATATATATATATATATATATATATATATATATATATATATATATATATATATATATATATATATATAACCTGCTTGGCATGCCAATGTTGCTTTTGTGATTCCAAAACATTCCATATTCCAATGTGATTACTCATCACGAGCACAAACAGAAAGTGGTATAGAAGCATGTGATCAGTACTTCAATGCACCTTGATCAAAGCAAATCTCTCTTGATCCCGCAATTCTCATTCACGGGAACGGTGACATGTGACTGCGAAATCACTGATGCGGTTCACGGATCAATGCCAGATTTCTCAAAATTGTGACGAAAACATGCATAGGATAGAGTGGGTACATGTATGACAGGTCCAAGGGCGACGAGTATATCGCCTAAGATGTCATTGTTAGCAATCAAAATGAAGAAATAATTAAAGGAACATGAATTTTTAAAGTGGTTCAGTCAATAGGCCTACGTCCACTGCTTTATTATTTCTTCATTTTAATTTCTAACATGATATCAGAGCCACTAGTCTTTGTTAGTGCTGCTGCTAGATCCCCAAGGATGCAAACGTGTAGTAATTAAGGGTCATTGGTACTCTAGAGACCGCCCAGAAGGTGCAGACCCAGCGTGGGGCGGGTGCCCACGAGGGACACTTGATACGTTCACATTGAGCCATACCTTGACCTCTATTCCAAACTCCATTAACGTATGACAGTGAGATGAAGCACACATATATCTCTAATATAATATAATGTTGAAAGCACACACATATCTTTATGTCCTGTAGCTATTGCAGAGGTCTAGCTAACTTATAATGCCACAATTTTTGAACTACAAGCAACAATGTCTTTTTGCAAATTTCATCTTCAATAATGGAGGCTGGCCCCGCCGCTCAAGAGAGTCACTTTCATGAGGCCCAATAATTTGAGAGGAGGCTGAGCCATGGAGGCCTGTCGCCCCATACTCAAGAGAAACAAAAAGGTCAAGGAAGAGGAAAAGCCCAGTAAAACCATTCGGATGCATTGCATATGAATGTGTATGGGATTTACTGTTTTCGAGTGAGGGAAAAACCGAAATCAGCACTGTGACAGACTTGAACGAGAAAGGGAGACCCGAGATTCTCTATCAATCAATGGAGAAGGATGTTGCGAATATGGGACCTACCAAAAACCTAATCACATGATTGGGGAGAAGAAAATCAGAAAAATATTTGTAAGGGTCGGAAGAAGATTTTCGGTGCATTTGATCCTGTTCCAGAACTTCCGTGTTCATGAACTCGGAGTTTCAGATTAAGAGCTGGAAGATATGTGGTAGTCTAGAACTTGGTAGTCGAGCGTTTGGCCGAGGTCGTGAACTTGGTCCGTTTCACTTGTCTGTTCGACTCCTGATCCTGTTTGGAGTCATCGCGCGTTTGTCTGGATACTCTTCAACGTTTGTCTGATGTCTAAGCTTTTCACATGGCTCTTATGGTTCCACATTTATGCTTGGAAAGAAGCAAAATTGCAGCCACATGATTCATTAATCCTTCGTTTAATAGCTCTGAACGCCATTAATCCTCGTGGGGCACAGATAAATTGAGCTAATCTCTGCGAGCATTTTGGTCATTTCAAGATTGTGTTGAGGCCCCGGCTCCGGGTATTCAAAGGCGTTGTCTCTTGCATCTGCTTTAAAGATCGGGACATTCATATAATATAACTTTGTAATACATCTTTCCATGAGTCTCTCTTAATTTTTTAAGCAAGATTCATGCAATTTGACACTTTTCCAATATTGCCCTTTCGAGTTAAGAAGTATTGAAAGGAAAACGACGTTTCTTGAAGTTTTTAACTAAAGAATGACTGTAAAAAATGGACATTTATTTGACACTGCCAGTAAAACCAGGGATCCATGTCAAGAGAATCAGGAACACGAGGCTTGTATTCGAGTTTGTAACCAAAAAGTTTGACCCCTTGAACGATTTACTTTTCTCTCTTGAAAAGGTAGAAGACAAACGAAATAACAAATTAACCGACGGCACATCGGCAGGCCTCTCCGGCCGGTAAAAAGTTTTCCGGCCAACTCTTTCTTTTCCCCAGCAAAGGAGTAGTACACCTGTCTGCTGCCATTGTTGTTTGCCTTGTGTCTCTCCACGCTTTCTTTGTGAACAAATCTTAGAATCTGGGCATGGCCCTACCTGCGAGCAACATATTTGGCAGCGCATGCCCAAAACCGACCTGCCTTTTAATTGCCATCTCTGCGGTGCTAACAATATTCAAACGCGTCTCTGAAAAAAGTTGGAAAACTTTTTCGTCTGCTTTTGCTCCTTTTTTCAACAAGTATCCTTCATTGAGGATGTTGACAAGAGCAGTTGTGAGAATCACGTCTCACTCCCTCCGTGATTGAAGGAAAGGTTATTTATCCCCAACTCCTAGTCCAAGACAAACCGTGCATGCCTGCAGTTCCATCTACCTCTTCCAATTAGGTTCCAAATCCTGCTAGTTAAATTTAAAACATTTGTATGATCACCTAAAACGTAGAATATTTCTTAACGCAGATTGAAAGTTAAGGATGGCAAATACCCTAAAGTTCTTAATTTATACATAATAATCAACATAGAATTTTATTCCTTAAATAAACTTGGTCATCTAGACAGACAAAAGTCACAGAAATTTCCGTTTACCAAACAAATACTAGATCGAGAAGACCAGAACAAACATGAACTAAATAATTCGGATGTTGAAAAAAGATCACTATATATATATATATATATATATATATATATATATATATATATATATATATATATATATATATATATATATATATAATATGTGTGTGTGCTTCTATTTCCACATCTACGTGCTATCCACCAATGTAGTTTTTGTAATCCGGCGGTCTGGTAGGCGGACAACAGCTGTGTCAGGACCCCCTCCGGCACTAGTTCTCCACTGTATCTTACATTATGAGAAAGGTGCCGTTGCCGTGTCCTATTACCTTCCATTTTTTGCTACTACTTAGAAATAGACGAGGGACAGTGGCAGTATTACATTTCGTTTTTGCTATTACTTAGAAGTAGATGAAGGACAGTGCAGCAAAATTTTGTTGCATGCGATCATCGCTTTTCTTTCCATTGGCACATCTGAGTTAATTTGTTGTAGCACTTACCAATTTAATACAGAACCGGCCGGATATCCGGTCCTATATTAAACTTTTTGAATAATTTATAAGCATGATTCATTAAGTTATAAGACATTATTAGAAGAGCTAGAATGTCATGAATACGTGATTATGCAGTTTCTATCAGTACCAATGAACATGTTCTTACCTTTTAAACAGTTGTCTTATAATTTGGTTGCTTTCCATGGAAATCAAACATGGTTTGAGAAACCCTTCCACATGTCCTCGACTTTGAAATTTGTGCGCGTGTCGTGTCCTTTGTTGGCCGGTTCCTGTGACATAGAAAATGGGTACAGTTGTAGGCCAATCCATGGCTCCTTTTCAACAGACTTAGGCGGCTGGTTTTCAATCATGAGCTGGTGGCCGCTTGAAAGTTAATTGTCAACATCGAGGTCCAAATCCGGCCGTCCCACTACATCAGCCCATCCATTTCCACATCCTTTCTTCTCGATGAAAACAATCGAACTCAAGTTTTGTGATCCGCAACTTTTTTCACTCCACGAAGCATGTAGATTGTATTTTTATAAGGGGAAATGTAACATACAGTATGTGATATAAGAAGTTTTCAATTCTAACATTGCAAAAGTTTAGTTTTATATTTAACATTGTGAAAAATTTTGGGGGAAGGAATTGGTTTCTAATCCTTTTGAACCTGGAGTGAAACTATCATTACAAAATACAAATGGGCTTGAAGGAAAACTCAAATATAAGCTCTTCTAAAATAAATTTGGGGGGCAAAGCCTCTTAATTGTACTTTCCCGACTCATGCTGTAAACCTAGAAAGTGAGGTACATTCGCTGGACCTCAGCTTCCTCTAATCACACGAAACAAAGCAAACCAGAGCAAGCGATCGAAGCACGCAAAACTCAACCGAAGATTGCTTGGCAGGTCACATTCTATCATTTGTTTAATCAATGGATGCATGAACCCTTTCAACCTCCACCATTCTAAAATCTCCAGAAAATTTCAAGAAAAAAATTCTTTAACCTTTTTTCTTTAACCTTGTACTAAAACTTCTTACATTAAAAAGAATGAAATCAAATTCATCACTTTCTTATAAAAGAAAAAAAGGGGGCAAATGCAGACTGATACGGTTCGGTGTTTTGTTTAGTTCGTATCGTATCGGATCATTAATCGTTTCGTGGCCGGCGTTTGCCGCGTAGCCTGTGGAATCAAGTCAAAGGAAGAAGCTTTACGTGGTCTCCACGTCACAAGTCCAGGCTGGCGAAAGGGACCCTACCTCCTTTCGTGCCCTCCAACACCCTTTCGAGTCAAAATCCTTCCTGTGGGGCCCATCTCCCGCCCCCCGCTCTACGTCGACCTGCGACTCGCTCCCGCCACCACCCTCACTATAAATAAGGCCCCCTCCCCATCTTTCGCCTTCACCCAGGCCCGATACTTGCTTCTCTTCTTCTTTGTTATTTTCTAGAGAAAATTCAAAAGAAAAGAACCAAAGGAAAGAAAAATATATCAATTGGGTTTTCCTTTTCTTCTTCCTCGTCCTCCAAGTTGAAGGGGCGAAAATGAAGCCCTCCATTCTTCTCCCGCTCCTGCTCCTCCTGTTCTTCGCCGGCTCCTCCTCCGCTCACCCACGGTTGCTCGCCCTGGTCAAGCAGCAACCCACCATTCTCACCTACCACCACGGCCCCCTCCTTAAGGGTAATTTCGACGTCACCCTCATCTGGTATGGCCACTTCACCCCTGCGCAGAGGCAGATCCTCGCCGACTTCGTCGCCTCCTTCGGCCACCACATTCCCAAGCCCTCCGTCGACTCCTGGTGGTCCACCACCTCCCTGTACAAGTACCCGGCCAGGCACGCCCCCAAGTGGACCAACCTCCGCCTCGTGAACCAGATCGTCGACTCCAACTGCTCCCTCGGCCGCAGCCTCACCCGCGACCACATCGCCCAGCTCGCCTCCCGCGGCGGCAAGAGCTACTCCATCAACGTCGTGCTGACGGCCGCCGACGTCCTGGTCGACAACTTCTGCCTCAACGTCTGCGGGTCCCATGGGACGTCCTCCGTCAGTGGCAGCCGCTCGCGCTACGCTTACATCTGGGTGGGCAACCCCGCCACCCAGTGCCCCGGCGAGTGTGCCTGGCCCTTCGCCAAGGCCGTCAGCGGGCCGCCGACCCCGCCGCTCATCCCGCCCAACGGCGACGCCGGTATCGACGGCATGGCCATCACCCTCGCCACCCTGCTGGCCGGGACGGTCACCAATCCTTTCGACAGCGGCTACTTCCAGGGGCCGGCCACATTCCCCCTCGAGGCCGTCTCCGCTTGCACAGGCATCTTCGGCAAGGGAGGCTTCCCGGGCTACCCCGGCGAGGTCCTTGTGGACAACAAGACCGGCGCCAGCTACAACGTCAACGGGGCTAACGGGAGGAAGTTCATGGTGCCCGCCATGTGGAACCCGCGAATGAAGCAGTGCGTGCCTCCAGTTTGATCTGTCTCTATATATATATCACATATTCTTTGCTACTTCCATTAATCACTACGTCCATCCTCCTGTTGGTGTTACTGATTATTTATATGACTATCTATGATATCTGAATGTAAAAGAAGAAGAAGTGCAAGATGATGATGAACTCAGAAAATGGTGGTTCAAAATATAATTGTTGAAAAGTGTGATGCTGTTCCGGGTGCTTCACTTTTTTTCTTTTTTTTTGCCTTGTCCTTTATACTTTATCTTTTGTCCTTTTGTGGCTTTGTATAGATGAGAAAGAAGTATATTCTTTCATTCTTTGCCATTGGTGTTATACAGTTTAATTATGATATAGTTATCACAATGCTTAATGCCAGTAAGTGGACGTTTATGGACTATGGTCATCTCCATTTCCAATTTCCGTTCTCTCCAAGCGATCAAACGATCCAAATGAGACCCTTTGAATCCGACGCACGTTCCAAGGATCGGCATCTGAGTATCATCTGTCAATGGTTTCACTGGGGATGATCTGTAGGGGCCTCCTTCGAGTAAGAGAGATTATAGATGAGAAGAGAGAACAGCGAAGGTTTTTGTGTTTTTGAGTGAAAGGTTTTTGTGTCAATATATTTTGACCGATCAACAGTACATGTGTGTAGTAAGTCGATCGTATGTCTGGTTTCACTTTACAAATTCAAGGGGTTTCTTGACCGCCTTTGTATGTGTAGAGCTCGAGGATCGAGAGGCAGTTGTCCCGAGGTGGTACAGATTAATTCTGCGTCTTCGCCTTGGCTCATCGAGATCGAGAAGGCTTCAGTTGGTTGATTTAGATCGAAGCTGCCTTCATTTTCATGCCATGGGATTATACATTCTACTTCCTCTGTAACGATCCATCCTCCAAATATTGGATGGGACGTTCCTTCGATCTTCCAAAATACTTCGAATCCTGCTGTTCCATCTCTGATCATTCACCGAGACTTCTAAATCAGCACATAAATAAATTCAGGCCGATAATGACGACAATGGCTTTCACGTGAACCACCTCCTCACGCACATGTTCTATCTAATCATATTTTAAAACATGATTGATGTTGCAGTTTTTTGTACCGAAGCTGCATTGCCGAGATATACGAATCGAGATTTACATCATTGAAAAATAGAACATGCTAAGGGTGATCCATTACTTTCACATGAAGAACTTGCGGTGCCCAATTAACTTTGTGATTTGGTCTCGAAGGTGCCATTTAGTTGATGCCAACGAGAACTTTATCAACGCGTCTGGTAGATTATTAATGTAGCAGTTAAGATCTTCAAGTTAAAGAATATTGCGTTTAAATTTGCTGGCGCACTTTAGTAAGGGCCATCTAACCCCAATCTTTCCGATTAAGAAAATTAACGATGTAGGTGTTCATTAAAAAGACCTTAATGTGTGGCTCCACCGGAAGCACATGAGAACAGGGTTGGGTCATGTGTTCCAATCAATGAAATGGTTAGGGCTGGTGAACTTATTGGGCCCTCCAGCTACTGTAACGAAAAACAAAGTTCTTTCTGCCCATTATCCGATAGTCAATTCATGGATCCTGAGGATTTTATTTTTATTAAATTAGAAAATGAATTAATTCCGTCTATCGCGGCAGCAGGAACGTCGCTAGTTCATCATTTTCAAATTGATTTTTTTCTCCTCTATGAAATGGAATACTAATAATTGATGTTGAAATGATTGCACCAGATCAACAGAATGTTTTCGCAATTTTTTTTAAGAATTTAATAATTAAATACCGGACCAAGTGCTTCAAGGGTGAAACTTCCCATCTGTTTACTATTTTTTTTGTTTCCTCTTCTTGATCTACCTTTGAGACTTATCCTTCTTAATATTATTAAAAGATGAAACTTGCACCCGCATGATAACTTAGAGTCAGTCCTTCATTTTTAATTGTCTTCAACGGAGGGGATGGATTTGGAATCCTTTGATACTTTCTTTCTTTTCGTTTTTTTTTTTTTTAATCATTCACGAGAGGAGATTGAGTTGAAAGGTTGATTTGGGGGTGGGGTCTTGATTGATGAGAAAGCAAACTCTATCTCTTTGCGATGATTGCTATAGAATTTTCCTTTTTTTTTTTTTATAGAAGAGAGGGCACATCGATGAAAAATATTATGGAAATATCTTTTGGTTTAATTGAGATTAATCTTGTCCCCATTTGATCGACTCCTGAATTCAATTTTTTTGTGATGGATTATCACAGGACTGCAAGGAGCAAAGGAAAATTTGTCGGTACTTCAGATAAAATTTCTATGGGGTGTTTGGGTGATCTCCTCCAATGTTCAAGAAGCATTCAGGTGACCCTTGAAACTGGATTAATTTTTGAAAATTCGATTTTGACAAATCGACATTTTTCAAAAAAAAAAAAAAAACATGAATGGAATCCCACTCTTCCCTCTTAGATTTTTGCAGAAAAAATAATAAAATTTAGTTTTAGTCTTAGTCACCCAAATATAAAACCAGAATCCAAAAGGTGGTTAAAAACTGAGATTTCATAAAAGTTGGTTGTAAGAAAGACATTTTTTGAGGCTGCCATGCAAATGCAACCTTAATTTCAAGCTCCAAAAATTCTCGATCTTCTAAAGTCTAACATAACATATGTCAAGCAATGACCTCCTTTATAGAGTCCTTCGTATCCCCATCAGAACGTGAAACCAATCTCTCTCTCTCTCTCTCTCTCTCTATATATATATATATATATATATATATATATATATATATATATATATATATATATATATATATATATATATATATATATAGTCTAAGCTTGAAACCGTCATTACTGAATCACAAGCTGCCAAAATGAATGAATCTGGGTTGCTGATATACAATCCAAATTGTAGGATCCACAGTGCAGTTCTTAAAATCAGCCTGAATTGATCGATTTGAATCAAATCGGCGACAGGTTGATTGGATTGGCAAACACAAGAGTGGCACAAATTACACATTTTTTTTATATATTTTTAAAATATCGGCTAGCACTTCATTTTTATGTTTCTGAAAGAACAGATGTAATAATTTTTTTTTATTAATGCAATTTAATCCAGTCTTAGATGGGGGAGAGTAAAAGAAGTAGAATTAGTTGATTAAATAAGTCTCGTGCAAACGGACACAATAAATGTTTAAAAAATGGGGATACGAAGGCCAAGGGCTCACACAAGTTCGATCCCATCGGGGATAGTGGAGCCAACTTAAATTCGAAGCAATCGAGACGTCTTTCCAATCCTTAAGTGCTCTTAATTTTATTAAGAAAGTCTTTACATGAATAGATATTTGAGCGTCCGTCTCTTTCTTGATGGCAACAGCAATAGTACCGATCAAGCGAAGGCGATTGGTGATGGTTCTTGATAAACTTATGTGCGTCGAATGATTATGATGTGGCTCATCATTGGGTGGGTTTTGTTAATGATAGAATAGAAGAGCTAATGATATGACTTTTAATTTTGGACGCAGGCTGGCCTTCCTTGACAAGTTCAGTTGCGAGCCCAAATCATGAGCAGATATCAGAGCCCAAACTATATATCGAAGCATGAGATACAATCACCTTGCTTGAGTTTAATTTATGCTTCTAAATAACTATGTTAAGTGGCTGCAACCCTGAAATCAACAAGCCAGATAACACTGTGGACGCGGTTACAAGTAAGTATATACCCTATCGTAAACGGAATTTATCAAGATTAGGGGTTTTACATATTATAGGAAGCAAATAGACCGTTACTGTAATTTTGTAGTGTCAAGGACCCAGCCGTAAACCTAGGCACCATGCCGGGCCGCTGACCGGTACCCGGTACTCGGCCCGGCTTGGGCTGGGCCTGAAAAAAGGAACCTGGGGCTAGCCTAAGTCTGGGTGGATCTAATAATGAGTTTTTTTAAAATTTTTATTAAATTATATATATATATATATATAAAATATTTTATTACGATTAATTATATTTATATAATTTTTTTTTAAAATATACTTTTTAAATTTAATCGGTTGAACTCGAGCGGAGCTCGAGCTCGTGTTTTTCCAGTCGGACGGAGCCTAAGCCCGACTTTTGGATGTCAGCGGGCCTGGACCGACTCATTATCCAGCCTGATGCCGAGACCCACCCCCGCTCCCTTATAAAAAGCAAAATTTCCCGCCCTTTTTCTCATTTCAATCGTCTCTCCCTCCCTCTTTTTTTTGCTGAATCACATTGTCGCCATCTCCCTCACCTTTCTCTACTCATTCGTCCGCTAGATTTTTTTTTTTTTGGTACTTCCATTTCTTTTCATTGTCGTCCTTCGGCCGCGTTCTTTTTCTATCGCTCTTCAAGGTCAATTTCTTGGAACGCAAAGGATTCTCCTCCGTGATCCACCGGAAATGCAGAGTACAAGTTCTCCAACCCTGAAGCCTCTGGATCAACTCAGATCACTCAATGCAACTCCAAGAAGCTTCAAGATTCCGTTGCAGACGTCTTCCGATGGCATGTTGGGGAAAAGTTTGGTCAATATAAAGATTACTGCAGGTAGTTTCTCCAAATCCTGTTTTCTTGTTTTATCGTGTAGCAGGAATGATGAGATTTGAGAGACGTTGATGACGGTTTCTCTGCAATTCTTAATTTTCAGATAAAATGGCTAAGGATCAAGCTTCTGCCAGATCAGAACTCGACATGGCCGTATGTTTTGCCTGTATTTGTTGACTATCATTCAATATCTTTTCTTCGTTTCCTCCGAGTTCATCTTTAACTAGCTCAAATGTTTTTGGCGTTGAATACCGCTTGGATGTTTACATGTTTGGCTGAGTTCTATGTTTTCCTATCAAAATGGCCTAAAATTGTCCTATAAATCTATTAGTTGTTATATGTTTACACAGTTATAGAGGTCCGATTTTTATTTTTCCAACCCGATCTTGCTGCTGTCTTCGTCGCATCGGTATAAATTCCTGGATATTTGATTGTTTCTTTTAGTGTGAATCAATCTGTTACATTCAAAAATGCGAATATGTCACGTTTACTTGGAAAGGAATGCCATTGGCAATTCATAATTCACCATTCATATTGCAGAGTCTGAGACTGAAGAAATTGACAGATCGAATCCTTGTCCTTGAAGCAAAGTTACAAAGCTTAAACAATGAAAATGCAAGGCTGAAAGTAAAGCATGGTGAAGATTCAAAGTTATGGAGTAGTTTGGAATCAAAATTATGTTTAAGTAAGTCATTGTTTGATCAACTGACAGAGACTCTGCAACGACTTGCTCAGCAGGTTGAAGAAGGTAGCAGCCTCTATTTTTCCTAGTATAGAGCGTTTGTATCTGAACGTAATCCAGTATTTTCTTGAAGCCTGGTTTAGACATAACTATAAGAGGAGGGTGACATAAAAAAAATATGATATTCTTTCGTTTTGAGTAGCTGAAAGAGACAAGAAGTGCTTCGAGAATAAATTGGCAGCCAGTTCGGTAGCATTTGATGATTTAAACATAAAGCTGAATTCATTAACCTTGAAGCTAGAATGTGCAGAAAGAAATATTGCGAATGGTAAGACAGTGCTTTTCACTGTGCAAATGTACGTTTCGAAGAAACAAAAGGAAAAAAAAAAAACTCCTGCAGTCTCAACCGTTCTTTCTGAAAATGTTAGGGAAAAATGAATTGACCAGATTAAAAGCTGAGAAGGACGACATGGAGAGAAGCCAAGCTGTTGAGCGTGTCAGGATTGATATGCTTATTGCTGGAAAAGGTAGATGCTTCCCTGGGAACTAGATCATTTGCTCATGTTATTTGAGAGCCACAAATGTGATGCATTGCTTCTTCTGTAAGATGCTGCTGTCCAGCAACTTGACATTGCTCTTAATGAGCAGAAGATGGAATTGGGGACACTCGATTGTCAGCTACAGGATGCAAAGACAGTTCTGCGCTTAAAAGAGGACCTATGTGCCAGTTTAGCAGAAAAACTTTCGCAAGCAGAGAAAGATAAGGCTGAGATCCAGTGTAGATGTGAAAATTTTGAGAAAAAATGGGACAACCTAATTGTTGAAATGAACAATTTGGAAGATGAGATTTATCGGTTGAAAAGCATGGTGGGTCAACTTGACACATCTAGCTTGACAACCTCAAAGAATATCCTTCAGCTTACCTCTTCTTGGGAGAATTACGATGAGTTGATCCAACAAGAAAAGCTCCTCCTAGCCAAATCTGCAAAGCTTAAATTTGATCTTCTACATGCCCGTTACCTTGAGGTGACATCTGAAAATGGAGTTTTCCAGTCAGAAGTTGAAGGTAAATTGTTTGCCATGGGGCATCTTTTCGAATGGCTCATTTATTTTTGTTATGGTTTATGGCAAGCTTCTGCTTCTGGCTTTGATATCACCAGTCATTGCATAAAGGGCTTTGCCTGTTCGCTTTTCAGTTTTAAAGAATCAGGTGATAGAGCTTCGCAGGGACCTAGATGCTATAACTTTGCAACGCAAGGAGGAACGTGAAATTGCAGGGGAGAAAATTCAGAAATCTCAACTTGAATTGGAGCGCTTCAGATCAAAGGAGACTGAATTGATGGCCACAATTGCTATGCTAGAAGAGAAAGTATCACAGTCATCAAAAATCATGAGTAAATTTGAAGATCAAAAGGTATGATTGGATATTACTTTGTCAAAAGTTCTGCATTATGGCCCATCTCTGACATATGGGAATTTCAGCAAGAGCTAAAGATGCAAATCTTGAGTTTGGAATCGCTCAACCGAGACATACAAGAAAAAGCAGAGTTTCTGTTGCAGGGGAAAAAAGTTGAAATTGAATCTCTTCATGAAGATATTGAGAAGAATTCGAAGCGTGTGGAATCATTGGAGATCCAAATCAGCCTCCTCCGTGTTCAGCTGGATGAAAAGGAAAAGACTGAATTGAATCTTAAAGAAAAGGAGAAGGAATTGGTTGAGAAAATTGTGCAGGTATTCTATATTATTTTGGCTCAAAAGATTATCAATATGGTTGGTCTTAGCCACTCATGGTGTCACTTGTTCTTGCAGGTACAGTCGTCACATAGTGCTGTTGAGTGCTCTCTTGCTGAAGCAAAAAAGCAGTATGAGATGATGCTGGAAGCTAAACAGTTAGAGTTAATGAGGCACTTAAAGGAGATTTCTCAAAGAAATGATCAGGTACCTTTCTCCTAACAACAAACTAAGGCGAGCTACTTTTCTTTGCAAGAAAGGTGATCTTCCTACTGTTTTCCAAGGAAATTAATGACATCCGGAGGAAATATGAGCTGGAGAAACAGGAAGTCATCAAGTTGGAGAAAGAAAAGGTCCCTCCCTGGTGCTTGGTGTAGTTATGGGTGCCTATGGCTTTGTTAGACTCTCCTGAGTTATATTAAAGGATAATCTCAAAATTCAGGCGAACAACATTTTGACTGAAACTGAAAAAAAACATGAAGAAGCACTGAAGCAACTCCGTGAAAAGGAACTCGAGCATCTTCAGCAGGTTCAGGATGAGCATGATGCTTTGGTAGGTTTTAGTTTTAAAAGCTGTATATTCTATGTAGAGGAATTGGTCATGCTTCTGGTTCAGTAGCATGTGCTGGTGATTTTACTCGTGGAGAATGGTTACATATAAATCCATAAATTATATTTCATTCTACAGTTAAAAAGATACAAAAAGGCGATATTTTGGCAACATGTTGAAAATCGATTTTCTCTATATGTTGCGATATTTTAAGATATGGATGCTTTTGCATTTCAAGAAATTTAAGGGACTCAGTGTGACATTTAGAAGAGAAAATTGGATGCCATTTTTCGTCTCTTCAATTTAAATAAAAGATTTTATCTTAATTTCTTACTAAAGGGGTACAGCATAATGCCATGTTCTTAATGCGGTTGTGGACCGTTTTCAGCTCGTTGATGTTACCGTAGGATATAATTAAGATGCATTTGCTTGATTAAGAATGCTTAGGTTATGGAATTAACAATATTTTCCTTAAAGTTGAAACTTCAGTTTCCTCAGGAAAAATGAGCAAATTCTTCCGTCTAGACTTCTATGAGATTTATTTCTCATTAAATGCGACAATAAATTGCAAGATTTTTTTATGCCTCTGCAGGTAAAGAAAATTCAGTTTGAGTTCTGTAGCAGGGAGCTTGGCGTCAGAGAAAAGCATGATGAAGAGAAAAAGGGACTAGAAATTCATTGGGAAAACGAATTAAGGGAGGTTGGTTACGTTTCTTTTATTATTGTCATCAATTTCTCATGATAAGCTTATAGTCTTCTTTTCAAACTAGAAAACTATGTCACTGAGGAGAGAACATGAAGCTCAAATGAAAATCATGGTGCATGAACACCAAGATGACCTAAGAAAAGTTCAGGAGGAATTAGAACTTCAGAAATCAAAGGTATGAGTCTTTTCCCATATATATGACTAGCTAGACTGTCCAACATGTTAGCTCAAGTGCTTTTCTACTTCTTGTCTCCGTGCTGCTGATTCCTTTTAGAGTTGTAAAACTGACACCATTGCCTGACAGGAAGAAAAGCAAAAAGCGCTGTTGCAGTTGCAGTGGAAGGTGATGGATGATAATCGACAAGATGACCCTGAAGGGAATTCAAAGAAGGTAAGACCTCAACGCTTAATGATGATGATTGAGTGGATGGCAAAACTGCTATTGTGTTTATAAAGAAAGACTTGCTTTCACGGACGCTTTTTTTTTCAAGTCCCTACGTCATATTAAGTATAGAAGTGCAGAATACGATTCTACTGCATAATGTTGAGAAAAATCCTCTTCAAGGGAAAAAAAATGGTAAAATTCTATTCAGAATAGTGTAAAATGCTATTGGCGCTTTTGCTGGTTTGCTGTATCTGTAGTTTAACTGTTAGAGGTCGGTACGGACAATAGTGATACCAAGCTTTCCACGTGCAGTTTGTTGCTGTTATATGATAGTTCTTGTAGAAATGCAAGCAGGAAACTTGTACTGCTAGTGCTATACACATTGCAAATGAAATTTAACTGCACCATGCTTCTCTAAACTCTTCAAGTGTGATTTAGTTTTGCCATTCAAATTCATAGTTTCTTTTGCTACAGGTGGCAGCATGTATCTGTTATTTAACAAGTTAAAACTTGTTTTCTGGTTATTGGATAATTTTACTGTTTATTATTGTTCATACATCATAGTTCATACTGAATGGTAGCACCAAAGGCCAAAAGTTCCAATCCATTGCATCAAAGACCGTTATCATGCTTTTTCCTAAGACTACATGGCTAGAAGTATATAAACTTAGCTTGTAAAATAGTTTTTCCGTGGGCATGAAAACAAAAAATTGCGGATGTGACCTATGCATATAACTTTTTTGTTGGTGAGAATAGTAAAGCATGGAAGTCCTTATCTTGTTTGCCATCCCTTTCTTTAAATTTTCTCAGTTCAAATTCAGAAATTGAACCTAGACATTGCTATATACTTCGGGGAATCAATATTCATATATTAATTGCTCATATAGTTCAGACATTTACGGTAATACTAATTGGTAGAACTTGGTTACTAGAGGGCATGATATGCTCCAAGTGTAACGAGGCAATGGAACTATTATCATGTTTGATGTCTAAAGTTTAGGCATTCCTTGTAAAAGAATGCATGGCAACTCGGATAGGTGTTCAACCAGAAAAAGTGCAAGCTGTTTGCTCCATGAAACCTTGATCACTGAGATATTAAGGAGAAAAAACACATGAAAATAGACATGGTGTCATCCATTTGAATGGGATGGCCACAAAGATAAATATGTAAGACTAACTTTGGAACAAATTATTCAACTAATCGATCAACTGCTGATATCGATTAATCATTGCAGGAGATCAATGGGGAAAACTGCAAGGATGTTATTGTAATTGGCACACATCGGGTGTATTCAAACTGTCTTTAAACCATTCATAGAATTCGGTGCCTGTTCTAAAAGGATTCCCAAACGACTCTTAACTTGGAGGGTTTCCTAATTTTCTGAATAACAATTCCTTGATTTCTTTGAAACAGTTTAGCTATTGATATGGTCCTGGAAATGCTCGTCGTTTAAAATTCCTGATCCCATTTTCAGGCATTTTCCGCTTCGTCTATAAAGATGCTTGACACAGACGTTGGTAAAAGGGATCGGGCTATTATACTGGAGAACGAAATAATGGTCAGGGAAGTTTTCCAGGACTTCATGCTTCTTCTCATGTCAGCATGCATATTCATTCACATTTTTCTTTCCAGAATTCGGCAATACCAGGGGCTGTTGGATTTCCTGCAAACAATCTACTAAAAGTAGTGGAGGGCAGGAAACCCAGTGGTTGGAATTGTATTCCGAAACACGACAAAAAGGCAAGTTTCTGCTCTTTCTCTTTCTCTCATTCTTCCAATGCTGAAACTTGCTGTGAGTTATTAGAAATGTCTTTATTGTGGTTGGTGTTCACACTGACAGGTCATGGGGCATGAGTATGAAGTTAAAACTGCTAATGAAAGAATGATCACAAAGCGCAGGAAGACAAGGAGGACTGGGATGATTGGGGTATTAAAACAGTTACCTCATCTCTACAGTTTGAATAAGAACATCCTTTCTGAACCTAATATTTTGGGATGTTAGCACCCTAATGCTTTTTCTATAATTCCACCTTATTTAGAATCATTTAAGCCACAACAAGATCAACATAGACAAGTCCATTGTCAGTAAACATCAACAAATCAGGAAAGGGAAGGTATAAAATATCTTTGACTTGTTCCCTTGATTTGTGTTTTTACATTTTATTCATGGTCGTCGAATCCACCCTAACAGGTAATCATTCACTTCACATTGTCTTTTCACAAGCTTATGCATTTCAAATTGTAGCCCATCCGTATGATTTTTGTGGTTGTCTTCATAGTTTATAGTAATTTGTCTGTCTCCATTCTGTGGTGACGCGACTTCTGCACCTCCTCCCTCTTTATTGTCCTTGTGATATGAAGAATGTAGAAATTACCAAGTCTAGTAAGACCTGAAAGTTATCAAGAGATTTATCAAGTTTTCTTATTTTTGATGGTTCTGCATAACTTGGACATGTGATATCCCCAATGATCGATGCTGTATGCGTATTTACTCAAAGTAATGCTATAATTTTAGTAATATGAGATATTTTCTAGGAAAAAAGTTTCAATATCCGCGATCTTGTTTCCCATCATCTTGGGAAAACTTGTTCCAATACAAAACGCTTAGTTAATTTAGTAAGAAGCTTACATCTTTTCACAAGTTTTGAATCCAAATAAAATGGCATTTTGCTGCTTTACATACTCAAATCTTTTTGTTCAAATACACACATTGTTGCAAATCTATTTTGTGCACATTGCACTATATTTTGTATTTGTAACTGTGGCCTACGGGACCCTTTCCATCTGCACGGAAAGAGTCGCAGAATTTAATTTTATTAATTGCCGCGACTTGTTCTGATGCTAACGAGTATATATTTTTTATATACTCATACATGTAAAAAGTACATACATAAAATATATACACACATCCACAAATACATACACATATAAATAAATACGTACACATTACAGTGGTAACAGTTTGTGCATACATTTTTTCTTCTTCTTCACGCTCTGCTATTTGGCATTTTTATTTTTTGTTCTGTTGCATTTGCGGTCAATCATGTTATTGATTGCTTTGCTTTATGGTAATACAGGGAAATCAGGGGACCCAGGTACACCCTTCAGGCATTGGTGACTTGTTCAAAGAGAGCTCTTTGGATCCTTATGCATTTGATTAGAAGTATTCATAATCCCATGTGTGAAGTATTTTAGAGAACAGTGGAACTTGGACACATAATGCAAGGACGGAGATTGTCTAGCTTCGATTCCTTCTGCTTTTAGGGAATGTCGCAAACACAACAATATCTTTCCTAATATTCTGTAGATGGAAGTCCCAACTCTACAATGGTTTTGATCTATCAGCTGAACAATTATGTGCGGTTTCAACCACGCCGATGATAGTTATAGCAAATTAGCTCGTGCATGGTATCCCGATGATAGTTATATCTTGCTCTCCTTCGACAGGTAGCATTTGGATGGTACCTTTTGCAACTTTACACTTGGTCCCTCTGTTTCATGATATTTCTGTTTTCTTACAGGAGTTTGGTGTTCTTCTGTCGTGTAAATAGCTATTCTTTTCTGTACTTTTGATTGTTTTGTATCACACCTCTTTGTGAATTGAATAAATCAGGAGGCACAACCTCCAGCAGGGTGGTTTTCGAGGATGACACCTCTAAGAAACCTGGTCTTGTAAGAACACTGTTTTGTGAAAACCTGGTTTTTTTTAAGCTTTCGAACCTGGATTGTATGTTTGGACGAAAAAAAAAAAAAAATTTCACTCTCTAGTACTTGGTTTTCGTTTGGATGACAAAAATGAAATTTCGAACGTAAAAATTTTCACAATTTTCTTTGTCTCACAGTTTGCTATCTTGATTTCAACTAGATACATACATTCACAAGAAGTGCTTAAAAACACCACAGGTTAGAGGTTGAAAAAACTATGTTTCTGGACATCTAAGATGCTTTCTAAATGCATTGAGAAAAGTCAGATTATTGATTTTAAAATGTTGCAAAATCTTATCTTTGTACTTTTAAAAAATTATCAGCCTTATGCCGTGTCCTATTCTCATTACAGTGTCCCATTATGATTATATTCAGATCCTACATTTTCAACTGGTTAGCAAGCTACAAAGGAAATTCTTTGGAAATGCCTATGAATAAAGCTTATTTTGCCTTAAGTCAGGAAAAGAATTAGTTCGAACCACAAGGGTCCTTGCTACAATAAACGCACCCTTTGTTTTTGTACAAGAACAAGGTCCGTGTTCATTGTAAATTTTTACTTTTTTATATAGCCCTCCCAAAGGACGTTTGGGCAGGTTTTTGACCCAGAAAGCAAAACAGCATTTTCTGCAATCCAGCCAAACACAAGTGAAATGGCGTTTTAGAGGCAAAAACAGCGTTTTTGCCTGTGAAACATTGTTTGGGGATGTCACCCAAACAGCCCCAAAATGTTGGTCCAATTATGTGCAGATCAGGTTTTTTGGATGGTAGGAATGGCCGGCTGAATATCTAGCTCAACTTTCTATCTGCTCTATTTTGGTATGTCTTCATCTGATTTGGGTCCTTGTGTTTAGCAACCAGGTTCTCTCCTGTGTTGGATGGTTGATGCTTAGCATCTCCTTTTGTATCTTTGTATATACATGTTATTTCGGCAACAAAGGTCGGGAGCTTACCTCCCTGCAACTCCTTACTGGAAGGATGAACGGAGCCAAACGCTCGGGGAGGAGATGCTCCTCAGAAAGGTGCCATTTCTTCCACTCCATATGTGCCATCAAGCAGTGGAAAGCCACGACATCCACAGAAATCTCCAATGCTTTGTCCTCGTCTACTGATCATAGGTCCAAAAATCAACTCCCCGATTGTGGAGGTTTCCCTTGCTTGAACATTGGGAACCTTTAATTTCTCGCGACAGATCCGCTGCATTACTTGATTGATTGTTAGTTTTGACAAACTTATTAGGAGAACTCAAACAAGTGGGTCTCGCTTTTTCTCCGAGAGATCCAGTTGTTATCAACAATGAGTTGTGGGGATATCTTTTCTACTGCTGAACTATGCTAATATGCTGAACAAGTCAACGTGGGCGGTGAATGACCAGAGAAGATGTAAATGTACACTGGAACTCTGAACAATCAGTATGCCTGAAAGCTTTTTTCAATTATCTTTCGGCGGCATTTATTGAATAGGAATCGTTTTGCAAGGAAACAGTGATCCCATGGAGAGAGAGAGAGAGAGAGAGAGAGAGAGAGAGAGAGAGAGAGAGAGAGAGAGAGAGAGAGAGATGGTCCATCAGAGAACCAAGACGATGACCAACAGAAGGAAAGAGATGGCCAACACGAGCGGCGACACCTCCCACTGTCTCTGCTCCGCTCCACCGCCAATTCCTCAATTCTCGACCATCTTTGCTTCCCTTCACTGAAAAGGTAGCCAAAACAGCACTTTCAGATACGTTGCGTTTCTCGTTCTTTGGTTCTGGGTAGGGGTGGGTATCGGGCCGGGCCGGGCCGGCCCGGCCCGCTAACAGTCGGCCCGGGACGGCCCGTCGGGCCTGAAGCCCGGGCCCGGCCCATTTATATTGCCGGGCCGGGCCGGGCCGGGTACCGGGCAGGTCCACCAAAAATCAGGCCCGGCCCGGCCCATGACGGGTCGGGTCGGGCCGGGCTTTATGAACAAATTCCATGCTCTTTTTTGTGTCATGTGAATATAAAAGAGCAGTACTAGAAAATGCAAAAAAAAAAAAAAGCTCATACCAGAAAAAAAAAAACATGCATTTGCATGTTCTTCAGTAGCCAAATAAACGTGTAACACACAGATAAGAACTTCTTATACTTACCAAAATGTCAAANGGAACGCCGGGAAGAGTCGACGACCTAATAAAAATTAAAAAATTATAAATTTCATAAACGGGCCGTCGGGCCGGGCCGGAGAAGTGACAACCAGGCCCGGCCCGTTAAGATATCGGGCCGGGCCGGGCCGGGTGAACTTCGGCCCGAGAACCAAAATTCTCAGCCCAAGCCCGGCCCATGCCGGGCCGGGCCGGGCCGGGCCGGCCCAACGGCGGCCCGGCCCGATACCCACCCTTAGTTCTGGGAATGCGAACCGTTTCCGGATCGGGTCTACTCCGGGTAAGCGATGCGTTGCATGCAGATGACTCGAACTGATAAATGGGTATGTCAATGGTTCCAGTCTGAGTCTGATTCAACTCTTACTGAATTTGACCCGGCCAGTTTCAATATATTCAGATTCAAATTCCGACTCTGCTTAGGATCCTATTCTTCAAAATCAAATACATTTAGAACTAGCATGAGTTAAAAAATTAAATGGGTTTGATTTTTAATTGATCCCAGTCAGATATCAGATTCAGACTTCGGGTTCAGATTCAGTTATAGAACTGAATACCGCATACGAATCTCATTAAATGAATTCGAAGTTGAATCAGCGATTGAATGTATTGGAATAGTTCTTTGCGTGCCTAGCTAGTCACAAGTTGCGAGCGTGCATATGCACCACATTCATGGCTGTGCTGAAGCTCTAGAAAGAGGAATTGTCCGAGTAGTTAGGCTCGTTACATTCCGTATAAGCAGATGAGTTGATTCCTTTCATCTGTCTATGTAGAACTTCTGTTCATTTGAGTTACCTAAAAGTTTTGTAGCAGAATCTCTCTCTCTCATATATATATATATATATATATATATATATATATATATATATATATATATATATATATATATATATATATATATATATATATATATAGCTGGATACCTTTATGGTCAGATGATTTTTTTTTAATCACAAAAAACTGTCGTAAAAAGGTGTATTTCCATGCTAAAAAATGTGACCAAGAAACTGGATTCGCAAATGCACCTTTTGGGATGGATTTTAACAATACAAAATAAAAAATAGCTACCCAGCGGCAAAGGTAGCTGACTGATTTTAATTCCTACATATGGGAAGAGAATCATAATATCTTCAGATGTCGTTGGATGGTGTACACTCATGGAAGGGGGTGAGGAGGAAGAATTGTAATATGTCAGATGTTGCCCGATGATTAAAAAAATTAAAATCTATAATTGAAAGTACCATAAACTACTAATATGACATAAATAGTTGCCATAAACTACCAGTATAACATAAATAGTTGCTAATCCCCCTGTAGAAATCAGTTAGAATTGTCAGATAGTGCACACGCATATGCGCATATACACACATTTTTTATATGGGGATGGGGATGCAGAGAGAGAATCCTAATCTATCCTATGTTCAAAAAATTTAAAATCTATAACTGAAAATACCATAAACTGCAACATAAACCGTCGCTAATACCTTTGTAGCTTTTTATCAAGCGATTTTTAACTTTTAGTCTTGTGGGGCTATAAATATAAATAAATAAATACATATGTGGGGAAATAAATGCAAAGAAAATTAGTTGATCAATAAATTGGCATGAGACGGGAAATAAATGCGAAGGAAAACAGTTGATCATCGATGGGAGTGCAATTAATTGGTCAAGAGCTGTAGCCTGTAGGACACAAATGCAAGATCCTGACGGCAGAACCGGAAGATCCATCGCCCTCAAAAAACAGATGGTGGCAAGTCGGCGTATTATCTATATGGGGACTAACACGATAAGAACAATTCCATCTAAATACAGTGGAAGCAACTCTTAGATTCTCACGTCAAATGCTATTTGCAATCTTTTTCAGCTCGCCACGTAATTGCTGGGCAATCTTGATGAGTCGCTCAAAGGATTGGCCAATCGGCCCATGCCTGTCCGGCTGTCCCACTAATTGAGGAAATTTAATTGCCCAAGACACGCTTAACGAGCTAGTTGACCGCAGTTATGGGTGCTTCAGGTTTATCTTATATATTGTATAAACTAAGTTTGTGATAAAACAATCTAACTTATATAGTTTTTTTTAAATAATATCGAAAATATGGCTTTTTATTCACCAAATCTTTTCGTTCTTTTTGAAAAAAAAATTCCCTAATGTTTATTGGTCAATGTATATATATATATATATATAGGGAGAGAGAGAGAGAGAGAGAGAGAGAGAGAGAGAGAGAGAGAGAGAGAGAGAGAGAGAGAAATATCTCTGAGCACGGTTTCAAGAACAAAATGCTAGTCATAAATAATTCTACTGGCTGTTTCGAACTTCAGAAGTCACTCAGTTTGTCACAATTAGAACCAAGTTTTGAGAAAGTTTGCAGTTTACCATACATATAGATTTTAAAGTATGCGTTTTATGTGCAGTACTAACTTCAACCATCTGACTTGTAGATCGGATGATAAAAAAAAACATTTTGTGCCAAAAAAAAAAAAATGCCATTGACTGCGTACTTGCAGGTCTTTCGTTGACAAATCTTTGAGTTTCCTCCTTTCCCCTAGAAAGGTACAGTGAAATACTAAGCTAATTGGTCTACGTGCTGCGAGATGCCAGAAACAGGTTATCCTGTTCACTTGAACAACTCAAGATCTCGAGATACAAAACAGGAGAATTTTGGAGCTGGATAATTTGGATGGTTATCCTGTTCACTTGAAAAACTCAAGATCTCGAGATACAAAACAGGAGAATTTTGGAGCTGAATAGTTTGGATCCTACGGCTAGATCATTGACGACTGAATGTTTTCCACGTTCTAATAATTTTGGTGGCAATCCATGCAATTACATAGTGGCATCAAGGACCATAGCATAGTTGGCCGGCTGACATCTGAAAGTACATCGTCAGTTTTATTCATGTGAGTACTATTTCTTTGAACTACAAACAGGTGGTGCTACAACCATTCAGGTTCTGAAGCAAGCCATAAAACCTGAGAACAGCGGATCAGGGAGGCTTGGGCTTCTCAGGTATTAGCCATTGATGCAGGTTTGTTGACTATTAGGTTTTAATTTATAGCATCTATACCACCAATTTTGAATAATAAATTCCATCATCCTAAGAGTCGAAGAATGTCTTATATTGAAGCTTGTCTTGGAGGCGATTAGGAGATTACATACTTTAGATTAGCTAGCGATCTACATAATAGTGATAGTCAATAGAGGTGGGGTTGTTCATTTGCCGCCTCATCCACATAGGATGTTGCGCTTCACCTCGCAGAGACAGGCTAATTACATGTGACTTCATATTAATTTAAAACCAATAATATACGAAGTTCAGCTAAAGGTACAATCTATACATAGTAGGAAGTTCAACATATGCACTTAGAAAGAGCTAGTCTTTACAACACAGAAGGCCTAGGCCTGGGCCTGGCTTGAACAGAGGACCATGGTCCTTCTGATCTAGAGGATGCAGAAACTTGCAGTTTGGGCACGTTGGAGAAGCCTTGCATAGCATAACAAGCATGTGGCACCTCATGCATGCAGCTGCAACCATCTCCTGCGCTTCTTTCTCTAAATCAGGTAACAACAACCGAGTCGGCCGCGGATCAGCGGAGGCTTTTGCTCGGATGTGCAGGTCATCTTGCTTCTCCTCTTTAACCGGCGCCGTGACCTGTGAATCATCTGATCTGCTGTCTGGAGATCGCCGTGAGCCGCTCTCCTTATGCATGTTGCTTTCGTTATCACTGAGTGAGTCATAGGGCAGGTTGAGCTCCAGTTCAAGTCTCATGGTCTTCTTGGGTGAGTGGTCCAGCTCTTCGCCTTCCTCCCTTGGGTCCTTGCATGTCCTCTTTCGGGTTCTAGTGTTATAGAAGTGAATCTGTCCAGACTGTGAGAACGCAAACAGAACAGCAAGTTTTTGAGATCTTCAAGTGGATTCCAAATTGTTCAGAACATTAACTAATGAAGTTTTATATGTATATATGTAGATATTCATATTTCACGCCATAACTGGTCGGACCCACCTATGCCGCATGACTGATTATGCTGCAATCTCATCTGTAGCTTTTGGGTCAGGACTGCCGATGTGCATGTATATTCAATAACCATCTCAACCAACCGAAGCTCTGACCAATATTATTGTGTTTGGGCCATACAGCCGGACCCAGTTCATAATGGATCTGAGTTGGACACTGAAAGAAGGAATACTTGACCTGGCCGGAAGTGGCCAAGTTGACCTAACCTGGATACTGAGTCTGGCTACGGATGTGGTTGAACCGTCACAAGACTCACAACCAAGTACGCAGGTCTCATCAAAATCCCCCTTGATTCCTTCCCGTCGTGTGGATATAGCAAATGGAATAAGCTCATTTTTATCTTTGCTATACGTTTGAGGAAACAAAATTTCATACTGTTGTAGTTTTCCAGACAAAATTTGTAATATGTTCTGCCGTGAAACCCCCCAATAATTTTAAACAGATGGATTTTCAGTGACTTCCGGAATTTGAAGCTTGAAACCAAAAGATGAAGAGTTGCCGAAGTATCATAAATGAAAAGAGGGAGTCAAAAGCAGCAAAGCGTGAAAAACAGTAAATGTAATCATACGTTTGAAGCCAAAAGGAGGTCCGTAGTAAAAGGGCGATGAATCTGAACCTCTAATAAATAGATTGAGATTACAAACCCGTATTGCATCAGAAGCAAAATTATTATTTTCTCTATTAATTTGCAGCATGACGGGAGTACTTTCTCACAGAAGAAAACAGCCTAAGATCACATGGTTCTTGCATGCTTTTTCAATATAACAGGGTAACGACCAGAAACAAAACATAAAAAGGGTACTGCCAATGCTTCCTACCAATGCTTAAACAGGCATAAAGCCACTGGCTTGAAAGTTGAAACTGCTACTTTTGAAGCTAGCTTAAACTGTATCTACTTTGACTTTTTGCCAACATATAGCAGCCTCATTGAAAAAATATTCACCAAGAAAACCATACCACGGAAGACTCAATTACGGCTCGATGAATTTCAATAATTTGATAGAAAAACCCTGGTTGGTATGACTTATTTTTCATCAACTACCACCTACTCCACGCTTTGTCCTATGAGACACTCGATATGAAACTCCAACTGTTCATGACGGTGATGACGATGAAGATGGCGGTGGTGCAGGGTGCAGGGACGACCATGATAAATTAAGATAAGATCACGATGGTGGTGGTGGTGGCGGTGGTAATGATGGAAATGATGAACGATGGGATACCTGAAGATCAAGACACTGCTGCCACTCCAGAGGAAGGGGCCTTTCCATTTGGAGCTCGACGTGGGTTGAGTCCTTAAGCAAGTCTCCAAACTTCCTCTTGAAGGAAGAGTTCTCCGCAGCGAAGAAGTTGGCCTCCTTGGGGGCTGGCGCGGTACGAAAGGAAACCATGGAGCCTTTTCTTTCTCTTGTTTCCTTCAGAGAGACACGAACCCAACTCATGCACAGATTCTCTTTGCAGGGGAACGTATGTGGGAGTTCTCTCTCTCTCTCTCTCTCTCTTCTTTTGCTGTCTACAATAGAGGGGAGGGTGTGCGGTGGTGGGCTGAAACGCCAATTTATAAAGCCAGAATTGTAGGGGATGGATGGGTGAGAACTGAAGCCAGAATCTGTCCACGGGCTCTTCGAAAACAAAGGGGAGAGAAGGGGTGGGAGGGGTGCCTGGGGGCCACGCCCTATTTAAAGAGGCATAGTGAGGTTGGTTTTGTTATTATGCACGAGCCTTTATGGCCCCCCCGCCCCCTTCCTCCGTTCAGTCGGCTTCGCTCCACAGTGGGTGACAGACGCGGCTCGGCTGAGCTCACCCGTTTCTGCCACTTGTTTGCGTTTTCTATCGCCGTAATTACTTGTTTCTCTGAGTTCGCCCGACGCCTCTCATCACATCTTCCTTCTTACAACGACAAGTCACCGCGCCTTGAAGATTACGGGTTATACGAATCAGTTCCACAGAGAAAATAGCAGTTTCGAATTATATATTGCGAACTGGTCATTTCAATTAATTTGTAACAGAAGATGGTCGTCCTTATCTGTGTTGATCGACGGAGCGAGGTGAGAGAGATTTAGTCTCTTCGATGTGCTAGAAGGAAGTATGGGGAAAGAGATATTGTCGGCATCGGTGATTCTAAGAGAAGTGACGACAGTGGAAGGGAGTGAGTAGTGTGTCAAGTCGTCCTGTTACGCCTTGCCTTAACGTTGTGTGCGTGTGATGGAAAAACCACACGCAAATTATGGCCAACAGAATTCCGAGCATGATCGGCTATACGTCTAGTAAGGTCGGTTTGTTGATTTCACTGCTTACTACGATGCGTGTCTATGCATTCTTGCATAAGCATATCTATCTATACCCTCTCTCTCTCTCTCTCTCTCTCTCTCTTTCAATTTTTCCTTTAATGGGGTTCATGCCTCTGCCTATGCCTCTCATGCATTTATTCAGGTAGGTGTGCATTACTATGCACGGCTACCTCATATTTTTTTAGTCTCAGCAGTTTAATGCGTGACTGCCGTATGCCATCGTCAGTTGCGTGCATTCCTGTGCCACAACACAGACACACACATATATTTATATCTAGAGAGACCTATTAACAGATGCAAATCATGTTAAAGCCACATTAGTGTAAGGATGCAAGCAACACTGTAAACAAAAGAACAGATATGATATACATGAAAAATAGGCACACATACATCGTAACTTGCGATATTTTAGGTTCGGTTGATTTATTAAATCTCATGAAAAAGAAAGGAAAAGCATCGGGCCATGTTTGACGAGTCATACATTTCATTATAGACATACTCCGGACATCTTCTTCAATAACTGGCCAACTGTTGACCTTAGCAGTTTTCATTAATTGAATTTTGAAATGCACTCGACTAGATCGAACCTACTACCATGGTAACCTTTTAAGGGCGAAACCGCAAATAACTGATTCTAAAATCATCTGATAGTTATACCCTGATATATGACCCACGCAGGCAAGTGTGCCTACCGTTATATCATAGACATCATTAATTAACCATATACATGTCCACTTATATATATATCTATATATATATTTAATTTTTCTCTTGTTACTCTGGGCACATCCACATACAGGATGTATAGTATATTATTTTTGCGCCATACATGTGATGGTGCTAGTTATATACTTAATTTCCATGTATGCTGTCATCCAATTCATCTATCCTGCTGTCAAACCATTGGCACCAGTGCGTGTGACCGACATTGAATCGATAGTCAAACTGTAAACAATGTGTATTTATGAACTTCTTGGGCAAGCATGCAGCTGATTGTGAAGGGAGAAGAACTCTGTTGAAAAAGTGGGTGGGCACGCGCACGGTTTGAAGGAAGGATGGCTCCAGCAGGCGGAGGAGGAAGAGGAGCTAGCCGATGGAGCTAACGAGACGGTGCAATAAAGAAAGGCACAGAAGGCCGTGGCAGAAGTTATCCAGAGAGGAAAACATAAGCACAGTGCAACTCATTAATGACCCTCCTGAAATACAGTTGAGCCATTCTTGAATGAGCCTTTAAATGCTGCCATTTGTCCTCCATTACTCTCATACCCATATTTGGCTACTCAAAAAAAGAAGTCTCTCTCTCTCTCTCTCTCTCTGTCTCTCTCTCTCTCTCTCTCTCTCTCTCTCTCTCTTTCTGCTGCAAGGCCTGCAGGCAACTACCACTTTGGGTACAAGAAAATATGGTTCTGGCAACCTTATTATTGCTCGTTTATTTCTGTGACAATCCACTAAAGTATCAACTGCTTGCCTTCAATAACTAGGCAGCTGTGAAAAATCTAAGACTAGACCAACAAATGATCTTACATGCATCCTTGCGAGAGTCAATAATTAGAAACTATCTACCACCTTTATTGCTACAACCATATGCTTAAGAAATAGCAGGAAAGATATTCAATGTTTCTCTAACCACACACATACACACGTAAGTAAATAATACATCCACACACACACACACACTCACACACACACACATTGTGTGTGTGCATGAGCGTCTGCGTATAAACATACTCTAGAGTTTTCGCCAACTAGCTGGAGTTTTCTGCTTGCGGCTGTTAATCAAAATAGAATAAAAGAACCAAATATACGCATGCATATAAATATTTGTAAAGTATACGTAGCTGCCAAGGTGTTTATGTACCGGATATTTTTGCTCATCGATCTAAGGCACTTCATTGATTACAAAAGCTAACCCGCTAGGTTCTACATGCATCATGGATGCTAAATTTAGCAGAGGAGCAGAGCGCTTTAAGGGTGTTAAAAGGAGAAGACGACAGGATTGTGGTTATGTCATGGTCATTAACTATGGTGTGCCCAAAACATAAATGCCTTCTATTGAGTCTAGAGATCAATGTTGAAAGGCATTAAAGGAGGAAACCAGGTGGCCATTGGTCTTAGGTCCGGTTACCTGCCCTGTCTAACCTTCCCCCATTAACTCCCCTTGAATTCAAAGCATATCTGCCTTCGTCTCCTTGATTAAATGTGGTATTCAAGGGCATTCATGGCATTGGCTTCCATTTTAGACAGAAGCCATTGCCCACCAGATGGAGGTCCTCACTGCTTCTCCCCTCATTCAATTAAAGGCATTACCATTCTCATAATTGGTGTACGTTAAATGCACAAACCAACTTACCCTTCAAGTCTCTTCCTTTCCTTTAATTTTCTTTTCCTCTACTTCACCCTCAATGTTATTACAATCTCTTCACTGCAGCCTCCTGTCACAATTTCCCCTTGTTTTCCTGTTCTTTTAAATGAAAAAACTGCTTCAGAGTACTGACATCGTCATTTTTTGTTAGACTCTCGCCTTCAATGCCCTTCACAATTTAATTTTCTAGGAATATGTCTTTTAGCTATATATGACGCGATTTAATTTCCTAGAACCAGAGCAAGAACAAGAAAAATAAGAAAAAGAAGACGACGAAGTAACCATGCATGTAGGATTATAAACGGTTCTGTTCTATGATGGAATAAACCCGATCCTTAGCTAAGTATTTAGCTGATTCAAATCTGGCTCATCCTGATATGGTTGGCATCAATCCATCATCATTCTGATATGGGGTAACAGATATCCTGATAAACTAATTCAGATTTCTTCTTGGAAAGCGTGAGGGCATATAATTGAAATGAAGAAAGATGTGATGAGAAATGCCGAAGTAAATAGTAATTACGTGACAAAAAACTTTGTGCAGTTCTTTCAACTGAAGTATTCTCAGTTTAAAGGCGCTTAATTGTATAGTGTTTTGCTTGATCACCACCCTCGATTAGCTTCCACTTCACACTGCTTTGCTTTATCTAGTGACTTATTGTAATGTAACAATCTCTTTCCCGCTAGCTAGCTTTAGGTTCTTGCACACTTTACTTTTCATTTACTGGCAATTCTATGCTAGGACAACCAGATGTTCTCAAGGCCTTCAATTTAGAAGTACAAGTACGTGATATCCAGGGTAGGCATCTCGCGAATGGGTTGAGACCAACGAAGAGAGAAAAAAAAAAAAGTCGATCAAGTGTAGGAACTAGGAAGTGAGTTCTGAAGGAATTTAGAGCGCAGAATTTGTGCCATCTACATGCTATGAATCTCAGTCGCCGTGGCCGATCTTATTGGAGACTACGACAAGTACAATATAGAATATAACAATGCCATTACCTTGTTAGCTTCCAATAGCGCACACTCTGGTTTTAATTTGCACACACAACTTCAGCAAACTTTAACTGTTGAATTTGTAACCCCAATTGCGTCCTTGTCTCTCTTAAATACTATTAGGGGTAGGTGCAGATCAAATTGCCGGATCAGCTACTGCATTCAATGCAGTTGGGTGGAACTGCTTGCGGTCTATTCCTTTATATTATATACAGTAAGCTATGATTTGGATCGGATCGAGTCCAGGTAAGGAAACAATTGTCATTTAAAGAAAAAGAAGAAGAAAATCACAGTTAGCTCATTAATAGCGAGAGCAGCTCAGCTGCTCCATTACGCAACCAATTAGTCGTTCCCTCCTTTATATAAAGCACAACTTTGTATGAAAAGATTAGGTCCCACATGCTTTTTGAACCCTTCAATGAATTGGAAGCCATGGTAAAACCTCTGAGTTATGTCTCTCCTCTTACCTCGACTGCATCTGTCATCTCGAAGATCAGCTTGTGGAATTAAAGCCAAATGATTTAAGCCACAACTGTCAGGACGGGTAACAGACAAGGCCAACCCCATTATATATGCCAACCGATTGATGTTTCATAGAGAAAACAGTTTCCTTAATATGTTCCCCATTATACATGAAACTCACCTTTATATGATCTGATGTACCGTCTTGCTTGCTTGTGAATCTTCACTTGACTTTGGGGGAAGGAAAGAAGCATAGTGGTTTTCCGCACTTGAGCATGAGATGATGCATCTATATAGCTGGGGCATGCAGTGGTGTAAAAAGAAATTATTTTATTAAAAATAAAACTACAACAATAATTTAAAAAACGTTAGAATATCTTTTAAAGAATCAACAGTTTGTCACATGACACTCCTTGATCAGCCCACAAAATCGAACGTACTTGCCGGTGATTTAATTGGAATAGGCCAATTCAGGCACCTGTGGGCAAGCGAAAGCTCTTAAATAAGAGCTAAAGTCTTCCTCCTTTTGGCATCAATTTTGAACCATCAAGCAGAGGCGGAGATACATTGTAGTTGGTGTGGCAATTCAGCGCACAAAAATTACTTTCTTTACATATGTAAATTTCATTAGTTTTTAGTTTTTTATAAATTAGTGCCTGAAATTTAAACTGAAAAATTTGCCAATTAGAGTGGTTGTACCTACAAATCTGAAAAAGAATATTGAAGTACGTTGGAACGTTTTTTGTGACAGCATGAAACAAGCTTATGAAAGCCACACGGTTCGGCTCGCTTGGAGCCCCAAAATGTCGGTCGAATAATGTCCCGTCCTTGGCTTTTCGACGTAACGACCAGGAGTTGTTCAAAAATTGTAAAAAAGGGTGGATGCCACGTGATATTTCTTGTACTTCAGGGGTGCGAAAATCGTATGCCGTTGCTTCAATCAAAGCCACATAACTTATTCCTTGTGGAAAAAAATTCTTTTAACTTTTTTTTTTAAAATAAACTAGATAAAAGAATATATTGGTATGCAAGGTTTTCACATGGATAGACTTTAAAATTCCGTCGTCAAAAATAGTCGCTAAATTAGCATTAGACATAGTTTATGACTACATGTTACTTTTAGTGACAATTTTTAAAATAGAATATAAGAAGTTTATTAAAAGAATCATTAGCCACGGTTCTATTGAGTGAGCATCTTAATGAAAGGTTTCGCTATTCCCAAAGCAGATCCATTCTTCAAAATATTGTGCTTAAATTTTTCTAAAATATTGGATTATGTAAAATATTTGATTCATGAATTGAAGAACAATATTCCTAATGCACGTCCTGCCTTTTATGGAAACAAGAATATGGATGTCATCAAAACACTCAACTAATTACATAAAGACAACTAAATGTATACAGAAGAACTTATAAGCGAAGCAAAATTAGCAAGCTAACATTTGTAATAATATCTAAAAAAAAAGTTAATGACGCTAGTGATAACATTCAATGAAAATGTATGAAGAACAAAAACCAAGCTAAAAAACATAAAAGCTAGTTTTGGAAAATGGAATTGTCCCATTTTCTTATTGCCTGTGCAAATAACAATGTCTTGGGTTGAGTTGGTATCTCGTTAGAACATTATCTGAAGTTCTAAACACCAAAATCCTAAATCAAAAGAAAAAAACTAAGTTTTAAACAGTAAAATGGTAAACCAAAAGTAAGAACCAAGTCCATACAGTTTAAAGGACATCTGAAGCGCATTGAATGGTGGTCGATGGTATCAGAAGCTAAGCTAGTCGCATCTTTACCCTCGATACACTTCTTCCGACGTCTTCTTTCTCTCATCTTTCTTGACCACCAACTTTTCATTGCCAGAAAAAGGGCCATCCATAGATTCCTTCTCGTGTTTGAAGGGAAAAACTGTCCCTTTCTTCTTCACACGCGTCCCGACGGACAAATCTAAAGTACAAAACAGCTTCCGGGTCCACTTCAGGTCGCACGGGATTAGAAAAATTTTTACCTCACCAGTCACCACCGACCGCTGATCATGGACCGTCGTTTGAGATAGCAAACACGCAGAAAATTTTCCGGCCTCGTCCATTCCGGCTTCAAGATTAAAAGCCACATACAAACAGGTAAAAGCCAAAATCGTTTGCAATTGAATTGCATGTGACAGCCAACCTCTGTTCAGGATTAATTATCAGTACCAACAGGGGAGACGATCGATCTTAATTATCGCAATAATTATGAGGGAGAAAGAAACGCCGGGAACGGTCGTTTGGGATGACGAAAACGGCATTAAAGTCTTGCCGGACACTTAATTCATCGACGTCAAGCGTTAGATGAGCAGAGAAAAGAGAAAGGGAAAAGTAAGGGCGGAGTTATTTCTTCATTTACTGCTGGACGAGGCCGCTTATCTACGCTTTTATTAATCGATTGTCCACTTGATGAGAGTACCGAATCCGCCGATCATCCAATATTTTAAGCCTCTGCTGCAAATGCATACGGAATGGAATCAAGACCCGCTGATTCCAAGCGTATCAGCCTGATGACCGATCCACTTGCCACCATATATATTAATTGTGGACGAGATGTCTGCATTCAATCCGGGCTGGCTGCCCCATTCTTCTTGCAATGTGCCCAACTTCATTTCCTCTACCATTAATTTCTCTCTCATATATATAATATGCCATTGCATGAAATTTGGACACAATTCCCAAAGCATATCATAGATTACCCAAACCACTAGACCTCATTTCATATCAGAAAATGCAATTAGGAATTTGGATCTCCATAGCTCAATATTAAAAATATATGTGTTTTTTAATGCAGCACAACATGTACATCTTTATTGCACAGATTGTGGATCTCCCTAGGATGGCAAAGGAAACTTAATGTCCAACTAGTTGCATGCATGCACCACACAAGTTGTCACATGTTTCACCCGATAAATTTATATATATGGTACAATTGCCATATGCATCTCATAACAAATGGCATGTTGCATGCAATGTGTCACCCAACTGGTTTGCATGTTTCGTAGAATTTCACATTTTTTTGCACAAAGATTTGCATGTTTCGTATAAATATCGGTTTTTTAGGCCACAAACAATATCAGTTTACTTGATTCGTACAATATATAAATTGTTAACATGTGCATTTTTTATATATCTTGTTGCACCAAACATGATATCCTACACTGAAAATAATATGTTCCTCGTGTATATATCAGCAAAGTACATTATTCACACATTGTTTCACTACTCTTAAGAGCATCGTATGTGTTGAAGAGATGTATCATACAGGTTCCACTTATGTACGAATGTTTCTCTCTCTCTCTCTCTCTCTCACACGAATATATATATATATATATATATATATATATATATATATATATATATATATATATATATATATATATTTTGCAACAAAAGAAAGGTTCATTCTTTGTAAATAAAAGAATGTTTCCCTTTTCGTTCTCTACCGTCTTCATTGGCCTTTCCAAATAAATATTTTTTAATTAATCTTTTGTTACGAGAAACACAACTTTTCTTCGAGGAAAATGAGTGAAAAGTACTGAACATTAAACGCTCTCATGATGATGGTCATTGAAGATTATTTTTATCTGCTATCATTAACTTCAATTGCAACATACAAAAATTAATTTTACCTTTCACTTTCATGACTACTTTTTTCAGCCCACGTTCCTTCCATTTAAGGTCTTTAATTTCTTTTACCCATTTGACCAAATATAGTATTTTTACGGATTTGAATTTACATATCGTTATGTAGTCACCAATATGCATTTATATTCAACTTACCAATGTTTTAATTTAATTACTTATTTGCTTATTTTATGCAAGGAAAACATGGGGCCTTACAACCACTAAACATGTTGCTTCTCCTGCTTTGAGTTATCTAATATTGTGCTTCCTACTGCCCATCTCTCGTCGGTGCTATTTTTTCAAATCATATAGAATAAACTGATACAGAATATCTAATTTATTGGATTTTTTAAAAAAATCATGAAAACAAAATGTTTAAATCAGATTTTTTTAAACTTTCGTTTTATACTGTCATATCCTCCGATACTTTAAAGACATGTTGACGATATATAGGTTTAGGATAACACCCTCATCTATCCCAATTTTAGAAAAACTTATTTTTATAAAATAGAGTCTTTATCAATCTAAAAAACTTGGTTTGAACACACGCAAAACCTGGCTTTTTATAATTAACTCGAAGGGGGTCAGATTTTTACTTTCTTTTACAAAATCGAGTTTTGTCAAATTGGATTTTCTTCAAACCCAATTATGATGGCATCCAAATATTCCAAAAACTAGTTTTTGGGTGTCATCCAAAAGCGATGACAGGTCGGAATTCGGAAATAACATCTCTCAAGAGAATCAGGGCTTCTAAAGCATTTCTTGGACAAGTGACCTTTCCCTTTCAATGTTACTAACACCATAATTAGGTTCATTCTTGTTCTGTCATTGTTATCGTTGAACGGCAACAGAAAAAGGATGATGATAACTTCTAACTAGTTCTGGTTGGAAAAAACGAAATATGAACATAATCTAAATTAAACTCTCTGGTTCAAAATTTTAAAACTGTAACTTGACCCCTCTCATGAAAAATTTCTTGTTTCACTCATGATCAAGGGTCAGTTGCCTCATACGCGATTTGAATTGGCCGATTCAAGCCGATTTTTCCAACACATTGATGCAGCCATATAGATTAAGTTGTGTCCCTGTTGATCTTACAAGTTACAGTGGTTTTGGTTCCCGATCGTGAAGTCTCCGTTAAGTTTCAATGAACAGAACAGATGGGTAGCTTTTTATATATGATTCATAAAACAAGGTTGCAGTCTTTTTGGCAATTCATTTATTTTCTTTCTAATGGCATCAACATCTGCTGCCCATGACAGTAATTGCATAAACCTAACAACATGAATGCTTGATGGATATCCGCCTCTGGCTGCTTTCATTCTGATACTTTCAATCTGTTGGGATTAAAAATCTTTCGGTAGGGCCAGAAATATCCTACATCCTTCAAATTTCTCTCTAGTTTCACCTCCATCAAGAACAAGCATGACATGAGTAAAGGGCTTCAACAACTGCTTTAAATACAATGGCGCATCTTCTGAGACTTCAGCGTCTATGGATATGGCAATTAACTTATTGCGTGCGCTTCTCGCTGATTTTCGTAACAGTGCTGTCTTGATGCAAATGAAATAAATGCGAAAAAGAAAGACAAAAAAAAAAATGAAGCAATCATCTGTTCCCTTGGCAAAGAGAAAGTAATGAAAACTTTGTGAATGCCCTTTAAATGGGTTAACCTCACGAGATCGGGCAGTGCATGCAATAAATATGCACCAAAGGAAAAAAAAAAACGGGGATTGAGGTATTTTAGGATTTTTCTTTATGAAAATAACTTTTTCATGACCAGCAGGACTGTGTAATGACAAATATTCTCAGTAAAGTGAAAATGAAAGACTTTTGAAATGATAAAATAAAAATTATAAAAATATCAAAAGACGAAAATGTACATAGCTTTAAAAAAAAAAAATCTAAAATGCCACTGCCTCTTTTTTTTTTTCCTTGATGCATATTTGTTGACGCAACTCAATCTTGTTTTGTTTTGTAAGAGCACATTAGTTGGTGTGCACGCAACTCAATCTGCTTTTGTAAGCGCTTGAATATTAAAACAAAAAAGGGTACAATTAAGTTGGAAGACTTTATATGGAAGAACCACCTAAGTTGGCTGCCTGTTTTGTAAAACTTTTGATCATCAACAATAAGAGAAAATAATTTCCACTTTTTCATATAATCTAGACACATAGTTGGACTTACGTGGCATATAATTCATTAATTTCTTGTTCAGCTGTACCAACCCTTGAAATTTCGATGTTGGAAGCATTTTACAAAATGCATGCGTCTTCAATATTTCAAACAAAGCTAATTTTTCATCAATCTCTTTCATGATAAAAACTTTAATCTTTTAGATAGAGGAGGATAGCTTGGGATAACATATCCTTGGGGGTTAATTTATCACTTTTAGCCGCTTATAATACCCAACATGAACTTGAATGTCAATGTATTCAGCTCATCTACATTGTATTCTTTATCATCGAGATGCACCAACTAATTATAAGTAAATGTCCATATAAAACATCAACCAGCTATGGAATTGGACAAAGTAGAAGAAATTCTGTCCCCAAAGTATACATCGGAAAATCTGATCATCCTTTGGAGAGAAACACCCAACAACATAGATCGATCTACACTGAATTATCTCAGCTCAAACTCCGGAAACGGACGCAGTGTTATGGATCTCCAAAAGAGGCCCGACCATTTTTTTCCATGGATCATCTGGAGATGATAATCCAATTAGGCGTCAAACAACCCTTTGAATTGATTCTGCTCTTAGGTCTATGGCATAAAAGCTTTAACTTCTAAGTGTGGCCAGTGATTATCCAACAGGCAAACTGTGATTATCGAGCAGGCAACAAAAAGAAAGAACTAGTGTTGTAAAAATTGAGCCATGAATGGAGTCGGTAGAGCAGCTGCCCGTGCGGTGATTAATTGATAAGAGATTAATAAAAGCTAAAAAGTAAAATAACCAAGGATGGATTCACGGAAAAGTGACCGGTTATCTGTACTGCAAAGAAACATGCGATATAAGATCCGATTCGTAGTGCAAAAACAGTTGAATATATATATATATATATATATATATATATCTCCAAGATTAGGTGTGCTCCACCTATTATTTAGATATTTGTTACGATCACTAAGATTTGCACCGACGGCCATTCCGCTCAGCAGGGTTTATATGAGAATTGCAAAGAGAAATTAAGTGGAGCTGCCGGTCCTTATATAGTTGCCTCTTGTATAAAAAAATGCGTATTATCATACAGCAAACAGACATTCATGAAGCAGACGAAAGTAGGTGAACAGTGAAGAAACCATAAGAGCAGGGGTCCATTGGCCGCGGGTCCACACGATATCTGCCCTAAATGAAAGGGAATTTGTCTCCATAAATGGCTTCTAGCCGCTACCTAACATGCATCCATGCTGCGTTCGATATATATTAAATTGTGGTCTGTGGTTGAGTTAGAAAGTTATAAGAGGGCACAGACTAAGATACACGCGGGTCCAGTTAGGTCAACCTGTGTGTTGACCCCAAGATCCAAGTCGATTTTGTATTTAAAACCTGCAGGTCCGTGTGAGCAACTGCCCACATGTAGTTCTGCCACTAATTATGCACAATAATTTATGTGTCAAATATTGTTCAAATTCTATGTCAAGTACTTGATAAAGAAGATATCCAGAAGTGATCGAAGTATGTTCTCCTTTCTTCCTGACTTGAGTTTAAGACTGTTTCTGAACCTTGGTAGGGAGTAGCATACCCATCAATTAAAATATCGTAAATCCACTGTTTGCAATCAAGAGAAGTAACATTCACAAAAATCAATTAATTGATAGGAAATGGAATGAAAAACAACTGTCGGTTGTGCGTTCGGGTTTCAACTCTCATTATCCTTACTTTTGAGGCATACAAATCCAAACTTATATAAGGAGATCTTGTAACTTAACTATCCATAAATTCATGGAGCGAGGGGCCCATCTCAATGAGTATCATAATAATCACTCCAGGTTATAAACAATATCTGCAGGAGGGTTTGAATAAAGTATCTTAATTCTAACTCTTCATGAGTATCATAATCATAACTCCAGGTTATAAACAATATTTGCATGAGAGTTAATAATTCCGAACTCTCTGCCCAAGTGATATATATATATATATATATATATATATATATATATATATATATATATATATATATATATATATATATATATATATATATATATATATATATATATATATAGAAGAGAGAGAGAGAGCCGATAAAATGAGAATGTATATCAAAATTTGAGGACAAGAAATCCCCTACTTACAAAAATTGGGAACAAGAAGTCCTCTAGTTACAATAACAAACCGCGAGAAAGAGAGAAAGAGGGAAACCAATACTCTGATTACCACATGTAGCGAGAAGGTGGCAAGGAAAAAAAATATGTACAGTACTCTGTAGATCAAATGCCTTGTTGATTTCATGGGGAACTCACATGATGAGTGATGAACGCATCCAGCTTCAGTTCCTGCTTGCACAATACACGATATAAAAATTAACCGCTCTTATATCAACATTCTTTATATATCATTTGGATTTTGCTCGAGCCAATCCACATTCATTCGTGAAAGAACAAATGGAGAGAGACAGAAATTGAAATCAGCTCCAGATGACTTTTTCCACATTTTATGATGCTAAATAGTGTCCAAAATTATGCATTTTCAAAAGTTAAAAAATCAAAGCCAATCAGTTGCCGTCGTGGAATACATCATTTGGAACAGTTTTTACCGTTGGAAAATGTTTAAAGCAACAACTACTGCAATGAATTTTGTCCAGCTGATTTCAGTTCTTCTAGGCTGATACTAAATATAGGTTGGCACAGGTCCGTGATTCATTGCCCAGACCTATTGTTTTTATCAGCATTAAGTTGGACACTGATCTGCAAATCATCATCACATAATCCGAGTTCTGGGGTTGATACAAGTGTCTGGAATTCACGATCACAAGTCCCTTAAGAAGAATTTGGATTTTTTTTTTGGACTCTGGAGGAGGGTTTGAGTGAAAATTATGAAAAAACTTTTCATGATTTGGTAGTCATGGGAACAATTTTTCAGGCAACCAAACAGGCCCTTGAGGTGCAAGTCGGATTAACCTTTGCTAGCCAGTCGAGGCACGAAAGGACCAAAAGAAAAAAAACAGCGTAAGATCTTTCCTTTCTCGAATTTTCTCGGGTTAAATCTTTCCCGATAATCCGTGATGCGCCGTGGCTTCTAGCGTCCATTTCAACTTGAAATCGGAGATCGGTGATTTATTAAAGTACAGCAGGTAGTTGAAAAAAACGTAAATTCTTACCTACAAAACAGGACTTGAATTATTTTTTCTTTTCATTATCGAAAGCTTGGGAAACCTTCCGCACTGTGCGGCCAAATAAGCTTGAAAAAGTCAGCCTTTGACAACCATGATACCATCATACTTTTTATTCGCTCTTCCTATGATAAAAAAAAAAAATCTAGATAGATTCATACAGTTCTAGCAGGCGCAAAGTAGCTCTTTTTTTAACTAGTGAGAAAATACCTTAGGTAAATAACCAGACCTAATAACGATTTACCAACTTAAGAAATTTGAAAATATCCAGAAACAATGGGAATAACATGATCAACACAACCAGATCCATATCGTTAACGTGGATTGATTTGGGTTGGATACTGGACTACTTTTTGGAGACAAGGTGGCCGAGATCCATAATGTTGGTTCAGGACATTTCCGGGTTCTAATATTTGAGAAAGGAGCTACTGAATGTTCAGCAGATCTAGTGACAAGTATTTGAAGCCAATCGGACACATTTACTGATGAACTGAATAAATTTCCATCCTTATCTTTAACGTCTTCAACATATTAATTGGGGATAACTTAAGAATGTTGCGGTCTTCAATTTCTTTGAAAATAAATTTTGCGAATGAATAGAAAAGAGAAAAACAAAGAAGAACTTAGTTGTTTAGCGATAGGGATGGATACTTTGTATGTGTCTCAATTGGTATTGTATCATTTCCTTCTTTTTCATCCATTGCGGAGCTTAGAACTGTTGTTGCTGGTGGTGGAGCCACCACCGAAATAAACTCTGCCACCACTCCCGGAAGGTCCCTTTCTTGATCTTGTCAATCGGTCTTGCCACTCAATCTCTCATTGTTACTCTTTGTGTGTGAGTGCCGCTGGCCCTCTCCCTCTCGCTCAATCTACAAACTGAGGGAGAGAGAGCAGCAGTCGGCCATAGAGGAAAATGGACAGAAAGCAGGCGCCCGACCATCACAACGCTTATTAATTTTTAGGAATGACCCAAAAGGTGAATTAGTAAAGTGCTGATGCTAACTATGAAACTGATTACTTTTTTATAAAAGTTTCGCCAAAAAGCCCAGCCTTGTATTCTCTTTTGCACTTGTTCCGCTCCTTGCCATCAATTTGTTTCAATTATCAACATTGTGACGTATATGCATTAACAATTTATCAATGTTTGAAATTTATACTATGCAAAGAGTTGACTTTATCAATTTTAATGAAAGGGAATATATTCTCAAGTTGGTTTGTTTTTAGTGTCATGTACATTACTGGCATATAATGCATATAGAATTAACAAGTAATCGTTATTATCACATTTTAGTTGTCATTATTGCTGTCATCAAGATTGTCGAGAGATACTACGGGCGCTTGCAAAAATGCATGCCAAAATGAATGAAAACTTAAACTTACGATATCTCTGGTGACAATGTGGGCAGCATGTCATGGATTTTTGCATCTGCACACCTCTTCTTAGCATGCCATCCACTCGCATATGATATGATGTTGCCTAGAGTCTGTTTTTTTTTTTAAATATTTTTACTATTTATTAATGAATCTGTTTTTTAAAATATTTTTACTATTTATTAATGAACTTTGCCGATCTATGTAGAAAAGAGCCTTCATCCGGAAAGGTTTCCCCTGTACGAGCTTCATATCGATCACCCACTCGAAACAAGTTCAAACAGCACTGGACATAGATCTGAGCTTCCTCAATCTTTAAAAAGAGAAAATATGAAAATTCCATGTGCCCCAGACCACACTCGGTTGTGTATCTCGTAGAATAATATCTCATAGAACAGTACATTTTTTAAAATATTTTTATTTCCCTTGGCCAATTTGTGGATTTTCAGCTGAGATTCAGGTCGGTGCTTGGTTTCATATCAAATTTCCTAGTATAGACCCGGTCTCCTATTGAAACCGACTAGTTAATTGGACCGGTTTATTTGGCACAAAATCTGGATCCTAATTTAACACATAAGTGGGGTTCGGTGATCGGACCTGACCCATTGAGGTCACTATAAAGGCCTCAAGCATCTCTTACAAAAACGTAATAAAGGGCATGAAGGCTGAAGTCTCTAGCATTGGTTGCAGATCTTTTGTGGGTGAACGATTCAAAGATAATATCTGAACCTTTTCTTTGGTTTCCTGTGAAGCTGAGAACAATTTCTTTATATTCTACTTTGGAAATGGAAAGAAATCCCTTAATGAGATTTGATAGCATTGGTGCGAATCCAAATCCTAATGCTTGGTTGAATACTTCAGGTAAATGAAGGTTATTGCACACAACATGCACTAAAATCCTATTAGGCAGATATTTGAAAAAGAAAAGTCATTTCAAAGATCAATAATTTGCAAAGAAAAGTTGACGTCTTTTGCTATGTTCCTCAGTATGTCATGCAGTACTAGTCCTCTTTAGATTTTGAAAGTTGCCACCATTTAACTAATGACCTGTTAGTCTGTTCTTGGAATAGATGAAAACCCTTAAAACCAGTATAAACATAGAGTGAAGCAATTCCTACGATCCCTATCTTAGGGGGTAAAATCCAAATTCATAGTTTAGTCTAATTAATCTTAGGTAAAACTGCCGTTCTCTTGAGTCCTATGCACATAAGACCTAGGTCTACATGTCATATGCGAAATATACATATGATCTAGCCTAGTTCTACATTGAACCCACTCAGTTGACCCACTTGGTTTGCCCTATGTGGACTTCAGACTTAGGTTACATCCCTAGACCCTGGTTTAACCCAAGTCTTTCTTAAACCAAACGTAGGTCAGCTTGCTCTAGGTCTCCCAAACCTGGTCAAACCTATTTTCGTCAAACTAAGTGTCTCAAGTTTAAGTTTAGTTAACCCTGGTCTGAGAGAGCAAGTTTAATTGAATGTGTTTTACATGAGCAGGTCATAGAGCTGTCTTGCATGGATGTACTGTTGAGGATGAGGCCTTTGTTGGTATGGGTGCAACCTTGTCTGATGGCATGGTTGTTGAGAAACAAGGGATGCTTGCTGCAGGGGCGCCTCTGAGACAAAACACTAGAGTTCCCTCTGGAGAGTTTTGATCATCATCTCTTTATTCTGGTCTTTTTTTCACTAAATTAGTGCAGTAGTTAATGGTGAAACCTGTTATCTGTGGCCATGTAAGACTGTAACATGTTCATGCCGGTTCTCGAGGCTCTAAAATCACCGAGGGTGAAGAGGTGAATGAGCTGATTGCCTCGTCTTCCTCACCCGACGTTTCATCACCATACTCAGAGCAATCACCAACTTCCTTGTCCTTCTTTAATTCATTACCTTGGCCCGATGTGATTGAGGAGAAGGTAATCTTGTATTACATTTAAACTGGTCTCCTACTCGCTTTTATTTCCTCCAGCTCTTCTGTTTTTATTTCCTCTCTATTCTTTCTTCTATGATCTCTCTGAGGTGTGTGTTCCTGGTACCCGACAGGACAGGACAGGTCAGGTCAGGCCAGGCCAGGCCAACTTTAGGCTCGATCAAGTTAAGCAGGCATATTCTTTAAATGCTAACAACGAGCGCGGTTTTTGTTATTCCACCAAAATTTGAGCCTGCTTTTACAAAAGGGATTCAGGTTGGTGGTTGCGAGTGGTTCTGGTAGCTAGGCGAGTGGCTCCCACAACATTAAAAACTTTTATATCTTTGGCAAATCGTGTAAGAAATGGAATCCTTGCATGACGCTATTTTGCATTCTCATCCGAGAGGGTTGGTTGGAACGAATTGAAGTTGAGATTAACTTCAATTCTCTCTCTCTCTAAAAATGTATAATATATATATTAATTAGAAACAGCTGGGTACCGATCTTTTAGGCAAATAACAAGGTACTCTTCAGCTTTTCAGAGTTAATAAGTAGGTGGTGGAATTTTTTAGAGAACAAGCTTGTGGGGAATGTCTAATTCCATTGGAAAGGATGAATATAATTGGCTGCGGTTGTTTAACCTGAAGCTGCATCTTGATAATGGAGTTTTGTGGCAAGACCTCAAGGGCTTGATAAATGCACAATGTGCAGAGCGCAGAGACTTGGGTTAAGAAGAAGTTTCTTAACGGTCCTTGCTCATATGTATAATGTCGAATCATTATTTCCTTGTTTGATAAGGAAAATAGTACTGGGCGCTTTTTTTTTTCTCGCAACGCTGATATAATAAGAAAAAAGTAATTTCTTTTTCTTAGAATATTCTGGTTGTATGTTCGGGCCCCTAATGCATCACGTATGTTCGGGTGCTCGGAATAGAGAATTGCCGGAAAACGAAGAGGCAAGTATCGGAACGGACTCCAAACACGAACCAAGGACTCTTGTTCTAAATACTGTAAACTTGGGGACTGACTATATGCAATTTCTGCATGATGGGTTCTTTTTCATAAGGTTTTCACAGCAATAATATTTCATTATATTGCAACAGAGTGGGGAGAGAGGGAGAAAAGCAGGGAGAGAGAGAGAACAGGGGATGGCGGGCGGAGCTCTGCCGGCCGTTGGGGAAGACTTCGGCGGTAAGCTCACCTTCTCCGTCTACATCATGTGCATAATCGCGATGTCGACCTTCTACGAGGACACGATCACCATAAGCAGGCGAAAAAAAAAAAAAAAAACGATACATGTCAAGTTGAGAACTGCGTGATCAAGTACTGACTTTTTATTGTTTGATTTTTTTTTTTTTTTTTGTATAGTGTTGTCCTTAGAATGCTTGCAGGCTGTGATTCAACTCTCTCATAAGAACAAATGATGCACTATGCGTGTGGGTTTGCTGTTTTAACGTTCATTATTATATAATATTTAATAGTTGGTGAAGAGTTTGAATTTCTCCTAGCAATACTATTCTAGCACTGCCACACCCCTAGGCCGATTGACCTGAGAGAAAACCAGAGTGGGGGCTAGAAGGGGCATAAAATTTAAAAAAAAATGCAAATTTATTTTGGATTTTAGAATTTTATGTTTACACCTGCAAAAATCTTGAAAAAAATGTCTTCCAGCTTCATAAAATTTTTGAAAAATATTGTTTGGATCCTCCAAGAAGAAAATCTTAGCTCTATCCCTTGTGATAGAAGTCGATTTGACCTACTGTTCAATCACATCATTAATACTAACGCTAATATTTCACGTTAGCCCAATGTTTGAAATGTGCAGGTCAAATATTGGAACTAGAGGGTGATTAGAAATATCAAAATGCATATTGCAGTAGACTGATTGTATGCAAAAAAAGACATGGGTATCAAGTTGACTACGATTAATAATAAATTTCTTATGGCATTCTTTCCGTAGGACTTGCAACATTTTATTATTGAAAGGTTGCATGCCATTAATTAGGAAAACTAAAAAAAGAAAAAATCATGGGGATTAATTTATATAAGTGCAAATAAAGAATTGAGCCTAGTCAAATAATATTTCGTGTCTATATAAACTCGACGTTGCGTCTCTTCTCGCAGCCTCCAACACTGCGAGGGAAAGGGAGAGTGGAGGGAGGGAGAAAAAGAGAGAGAGACAACAGGAGATGGCGGGCGGAGCTCTGCCGGCCGTTGGCGCCGTTGGAGAAGACTTCGGCGGGAAGCTCACCTTCTCCGTCTACATCACCTGCATAGTCGCGGCCAGCTGCGGCCTCATCTTCGGCTATGACATCGGCATCTCAGGTACTCTCTCTGTCTCTCCGTTTGATATTGGAACTGATGGTGAAGCTGGTTAAGACGGATGAAACGGTCACCTGTACGTATCGTCATCTTCAGGGGGCGTGACGACAATGGAGTCGTTCTTGAGGAGGTTCTTCCCTTCCGTGCTGAGGAAGATGAGCCAGTCCAAGCAAAACGAGTACTGCATGTATGACAGCCAACTCCTCACTTCCTTCACCTCCTCCCTCTACATAGCCGGCCTGATCGGTTCGCTGGGAGCCAGCCGAGTCACTCGGGCGCTCGGGCGCAGAGTCAGTATGCTGCTCAGTGGCGCAACCTTCCTCGTCGGCGCGACCATTAACGGCGCCGCGGTCAATGTGGCCATGCTCATAGTCGGTCGCATTCTGCTTGGTATCGGAGTCGGCTTCACGAACCAGGTAATTAGCTCTTCTCATCAATGAATTCTGGTAGTCGTAATTCGTGAATCTATTTAAGACCCAAATGTAAATAGGGCCGATCAATCGGCGCAGTACTTTGTAGTGAGAGCCTTGGCTGTCATATGGCTAAGGTGCCACAGAAGCTATCGGTATACAACTTCAAAAGGACAGAAAGCTATACTCGTCGAGTTTTTGCGGCTGATTTAAAAACTAATAAAGATTGAATGTTTCATAAGAACTTCGATAGCAATGAACCAAATAATAAGAACGTAATTTTTGGTCATGAAGAACATTGATATTAATTTATCTCAGAATGCAATGCCCTATATTTTTCGAACACAACGTTCGGATCGCGCTCTCTTCGGCAACTGATGATCTAACAAGTCATACTCGAGAGATCAGAGACAACATTCAACCCATAACTACGATTGTTTAGGTGGAGCTTTCAGGTGGAAGGACGTGCATGAAAGGTTTGGCTTCAAAGTTATAGGCGCCGGCCTTGTACAGAAATCAAGTCCTAGACGCCCGTGCCAGTACTTGATACGATATGATATGAAAGATTTAATTATAAATGTAAATCCATGTGCATTAATCATGTGTGTGCAACTCATCTCTATGGGGTGGCTGAAACATTAAGAATTCTGCGGGAGAAATTGGATCAGGTAGCTGGAGTACACTATTCCTGCTAAAATACCCTATCGTCATTTCTCTATTTTTACAAGGGATAGGATTCTCCAACCGCTTGGTTGTCCTCCACGTTTCTCTCTCTCTTTCTTTTTCTATGTGGAAAATTGAATGGTGATTCTGGCTATCTACTGCCACCCACTAATGAGAACCGTCAAATTTATTATGATGGACGGTTGAGAGGAAAAAAAATCAGTATTATTGCTTTTATTTGCTATGTGTGGTGGACATCCAAACACTTTGGCGGGCATTTTAAAAAATTTAGGATGATTATGATTGAAATATAGAAAAGGTATGTTTAAAAAACAATCATAAGAATCTGATTTATAAATAGATTTCAAATTTGACTTTCAAAGTTATATAGTTTCAAATACAAACTTATAAATTTGGATAATCTGAGCAACTACTGAATCCATGTATATAGGTGTGCTCATGTGAGGCTCATATTTATGCCGTTGATTTTCATTCTTAAATTGAAAGTACATGATCTGATGCCAAAAGTATTGGAAAAACTAATCCGTTAAATAAATAATTTAAATCACATTCATTTGGGTAGTTTGATTATATGATCATCTAATTTAAGTTCTGTTCCAACTGAAAATTCAAAAGAATTCCCTTTCTGTTTTTAATTTTTGGATAGTGATGCTGCCATTTAAATTTACGCATCGTGTGTTGCATAGTTTAGGCCACCCCACTTTATCTCGCCGAGATGGCACCACCAAAATGGCGCGGCGCGTTCATCTCCGGCTTCCAGCTCTTCTTAGGCATCGGTGTGGCGGCTGCTAACCTGATCAACTATGGCACGGCTAAGATCCATGGCTGGGGCTGGCGGCTCTCGCTTGGCCTCGCCGCTGTCCCGGCGTTAATCATGACCGCCGGGACGCTGCTCGTGCCGGATACCGCAAGCAGCCTAATACAGCGGGGCAAAATTGATGAAGCAAGGCGAGCCTTGCAGCGGGTCCGTGGATCTGGAGCCGATGTTGAAGCCGAGCTGCAATGCCTAACTGAAGAAACTATGAGGTCCGAAGCCGTGGAAAAGCCGTTCAGGGACATATTCAAGCGCCGGTACCGGCCTCAATTGGTGATGTCCATCGCCATCCCTTTATTCCAGCAGCTCACCGGCATCAATGTGGTCGCATTCTATGCACCGGTTCTATTTCGGAGTGTTGGCTTTGGAAGCGACTCGTCGCTCATGGCTGCGGTCATACTCTGCTTGGTCAATTTGGGCTCCATCCTTGTGTCCACTTACATCGTTGATCGGTATGGCCGGAAAGTTTTGTTCATGGAGGGCGGCGTTCAGATGATCCTCTTCTTGGTAAGCGATTAACTTCCTCTCTCGATCGGCCATTAATTGTAGCACTAAAGAAAACCCACCAACTTTTTGATGACTTAGATGACTCTGCATCATCCTCAACCTTTTATCATTCATTTGCGGTCTGATGCCTGCAAAAAACCCAAAATTGCCTCACAAAAGGCGTGTTATGGAACGTAAAATGGAACGGTAGAAGTCCACATGTAAAGATCAAGTTACAGAAAATAGAGGCTCACCTTTTAGGCGCTGTCTGCTAGCCATTCCAAAGAGTCATACACGGTCATAATATACTTGCCGGTGTTCATAAATGCGGAAATATAATCACCCCCTCCTTGATCGCACAATGTTGAAAAATCACCATTAATGCTGATCTTCAATATTACATCATGATTAAACATCCAGCGAAACTCTGTTTATCAACAACTTCTGGATCTACTCGGATCCCATGAAACTAATCTATTTGATTTGCTCTTGTTTTTCATTATGTGGCTTCGTTGGTTTTGGCGAGAAGACAGCAGTTGCATGTGTGCTTGGTGTAAAGATAGGGAGCTCAGGAACAAGCCCACTGTCAAAGGGCGACGGGGTGTTGGTGCTGGTGCTCATGTGCGCGTACGCAGCCGGGTTCGGGTGGTCTTGGGGTCCCCTGTGTTGGTTGATCCCAAGCGAGATCTTCCCGCTGGAGATACGCCCCGCCGGTCAAAGCATAAGCGTTGCCACTAACTTCGCGGTGACCTTCGTGCTCGCTCAGGTCTTCCTATCCATGCTCTGCCATTTCAAGTACGGAATCTTCCTGTTCTACGCCGGATTTATCGCCATCTCGACCGTTTTTGTTGCCGTCTTCCTGCCGGAGACTAAGGGAGTGTCACTAGAGGCCATGGACAGAGTCTGGGAGAAGCATTGGTACTGGAGAAGATTTGTGGCATCGGAAAGGACCGCACCAACAATGAATGGCTACACCAACAGTATTTGATGCCAGACTTCTTTCTGATTGTTTTTGTGTCTTTGTTGTTCACTCTTTTCTAAAATAAGATAAATTTCTATAGGATGGCCCACTCGGGCCACTGCATATAAGATGGACCACCCACACATGGGTGGAGGCAGGTGTTGGCCCTCCCCTTATATTTTTAAAAAATAAGAAATTTATATATAATTTTTTAAATTTTTATAGTGTAATTTATAAAATAAATTGAAAGGTAAAATTTTGAAACTGAACTCCCTTGCACCCTGGATGAATGTCAAAATTGCCAGAGTACTTTTTATGATATACGTGTAAGCAAATGCCTTCCTACTCAATTAGTTTGTTTAATAATTTTAACAAGAGACGCTGCGGACATGTTGACAATTGGGCTCCTTGGTTTTCCCTTCGGCCCAGTTTTGAGCCGTCGAAAAGAACAAGAGTTATTATAAGGATTAAGGGCCCTCTCACTCTTTACATTGGCCAATGGCATGGCTCAGGGAGTCAGGGCACGAACCCCACACGCGCTTAATATAAGGCAGCAGAGGCAGAGCTCTGAGCTCTCTCTCCCATAGAACAATAGAGAGAGAGTGTGTGAGAATGGCGGGGGAAGCACTGCTGGCCGTTGCCACCGTCGGAGATTCCGGTGGGAAGCTCGCCTTCTCCGTCTATGTCACATGCATTGTCGCGGCCACCTGTGGTCTCATCTTCGGCTATGAGATTGGCATCTCAGGTAGAGCCCATACTCTGTCTTTCTCCCTTTTGGAGCTCGGAAAAACAAAACCCCATGTCTGGAGGTACGTAGCGTCATGAAAACGCAGAAGCCAAGATCACCCCGCCTTGAATTGGACAGCCCAGTTGCCCAACGATTCCCGTGGCTTAAGATATGCTAGCCATTCATCTGCGTCAATGGACGGCGGATGCATGGTGGACGATTAAATTACCCGATCTTCCTGCTTCGTCCCGAATGCTTTGCCGGGAAACGGTGAAGCCTTGCTGATGATAGTAACCGTTCATCCCTTTACTGTGCGGTGGAGATTTCAGATCAGCTTGACCGTTTATAGCCATAGGCCACTCGATCTTGTCTTGACATGGACGGCGGTACGTGGAAACATAATATGTTTCAGAAGTCGGGACCGGACGTACGGTCCACGGGATCACATTGGTGGGTTTTTTTTCTTTTCTGGGGTTTTATTTACTCTTCAAAGGAGGTGGGAACAAAGGGACCATGTCTTCTTTTTCCTATCCAAATTTTTGAAATGGTTTGGTCGAATAATCGAGTTTACTAACATCCCCTGGCCGTCGCATTGACAACTCTTATGAAAATGCACTATCCATACGCCTCTCGTGGATATAACATTGTTCTTTTTGTTTTGTTTAAAGGGAGCATTTTATAGCCTCAGATTTGATAGTCTTAAGATTCGATAACTGTGCATTGAAGACCAGACCCTGCCTCTCTAATCTTAAGTAAATATTTTTAAATTCACAATGTTTAAATGGTAACGAATTTGGGTAAAAGCTGCCCAATAAAGCTCCAAATCTGAATTGGAGAGGATTTTATCGATTCTCAAAATTCAGATGGTTCACAGCAATGTTGTTTATCTGGGCATCAGTCTTCAAGATTCTTGAATCTTGATGTAAGACAGAAACTTTGATCTATAACATTGGTTCGTAGATCTCCAGTCCAAGCTCAGGTGGGATCATCTACTGCTTGGACGTCCAAGTCAATCGGAAATTTAGGAGTCCCAACTTCTCCCGCCATTTCGACAGCCTCTGCTTCTGGTGCAGGAAACTCCAATTTATCTCTCAGAGATGGCACCACCAAAATGGCGCGGTACATTCAACATCAGCTACGGGCTTTTCATGTCCATCGGCTTGGTAGATGCCAACCTCGTCAACTATGGCGGGGCTAAGATCCAAGGCTGGGGCTGGAGGCTCTCACTTGGCCTCGGCACCGTGCCGGCATTGATCAAGATCACCGCCACACTGCTAGTACCCGACACAACCAGCAGCCTGTTAGTTCGTGGCAAGGTGGGTGATGCAAGGGATTCGCTGCGGCGTGCTCGTGGACCTGGTGCCGATGTCGAAGCGGAGCTGCAGTGCCTACTCGAAGATAGTATGAAGGCCCAGGCCGTGGAGAAGCCCTTTAAAGAGATACTTAAGCGCCCTTACAGGCCCCAATTAACGATGGCGATCGCAATCCCTTGCTTCCAGCAGCTCACCGGGATCAGTGTGGTTGCGTTCTACGCACCGGTTCTTTTCGAGAGCATCGGCCTTGGAAGCGACTCCTCACTTGCAGCGGGGGTGATACTCGGCCTGGTCAATCTGCTCTCCAACCTCATCTCCGCGTATGTAGGTCACAGGCTTCCTGGAAGGTGGAATTCAGATGATCTCGTGCTTGGTAGGCTTGGATGTTCTCTCCTCTGTCCTCTCTCTCAGTCGCTCACTGTTCTTGTTTCTAAAGTAGGGAGCATGCATGATGCTTAAGAGCCCAATTAATTTAGACACCTTGCAAGTATGCCTTCTATTTAGAGATGTGGGACAGTAAAAGCTAAATCAGTAAAATCAATGGAATGCTAGCACACAATAGACTTCATGTATACCTCTAAAAACCACCCATTAATGGGCCACCCATTATTAGGATTTTAACCTTTTAAGGGCCTTACGGTGAAAGAACAGACCAAACTATAGATCCATGTTTTCTTACATGGTGAAAGAAAAGCTAGGGGTGCATATGAGTCGACCAAGCCTGAATTTGTAGCTTAAGCACAGCATGAAGATTATAAAGGCACAATCTCAGCCAAGCCATCGGCGGTCTAGCCGGTGATATTTGAATTTAAGACCTGCCTTATATCGGAATCATATGTCGTATATGAACTCACCGGTTTGAGCCATGATATGTATGTGGTAACACAATTCTAAACTATTTTTAACGCTCCAGCTTAATCAGGACAGAAAGAACTTCCTTGATTAACTCATTCAGCCTGGTTTTCAAAAAGCTCAATTAGCTAGCATTTGACCGCTTGTCAGTCAAGCTCGAGCTGAGCTTATGCTGGTTGATTTTGGGTAGATTAATGAGTTGTGCTCGAGAAGGGAAAAAAAGAGCACCTTCCAACTGTCTAAGACATTCAACTTAATAAAAGGTTTCAATATCTGGTGTTATATTTAAAAGATTGTTATGTATGAAGTTCATTAATGAAACTTGAAACATTTTGGTTTTCTTATTTTGTTTGGCTTGGACGCTGGTGAGAAGGCAGCAGTGGCGTGTGTTCTTGGTGTTAAAGTAGGGAGCTCTGGCACAACTTCACTGTCGACGGGTGACCCGGTCCTGGTGCTGGTGCTCATGTGTGGGTACGGATGGTCTTGGGGTCCTCTGAGCTTCTTGGTCCCAAGTGAGATTTTTCCACTGGAAATTCGCTCCACCGGTCACAGCATAAACACGGCGGTCAACTTTGCCACCACATTTGTGCTCGCCCAGATTGTCCTCCCGCTGCTCTGTAATTTGAAGTATGGCTATTTCATCTTATACGCCGGATTTGTCGTGATCATGACGGCATTCGTCGCTGCATTCTTGCCGGAGACCAAGGGAGTGCTGCTGGAGGCCATGGACAGAGTGAGGTCGAAGCACTGGTACTGGAGACGGTTCGTGTTGCCGGACCCAGCACCATACACAAATGAACACGCGGCCATTTGTATTTGATGCTTGAACACTTCTCTGTATTATGGGTGTCCCCTTCCTTTTTTTTTTCCTTATCTCCTAGTCTTGTTCATGCCATTTGATGCATGTCCTAGGCTACCGTTGCGAACCTTTCATCTCAGACTTGGATGGCTGGAGCTCTATTTCCTAATTTATTCAATCTGCGATATGAGGTGACCAATTTAGTCTACGTTTCCCTTTTTCATGTATGCAAACCTGTGAGAAATGTATGTGCAAGCTGAGATCAACAGTCGTGTGAAGGCACCTTTACTATGAAGTATGAACTGATCTTGAACCTTTTCCAAATGGCGGCTTCAAGGGTCTGAGAATGGTAATGAGTTAGCTTGAACTGAAATCTGGTGACCATCACTCCTATATATTTGTTTTGAGGTTGGTTGCTGCAATGGATAAGGTGAGAATGTCTCTCTCATCCCAAGGCACCAAAGCATACCTCATGTCCTGGGGATAAGGGAAGGATGAGGTTGCATTATGACAAAACGTCGTTGATTTTAAGACAAATAAGTCTGCTTTGCAGCTCTGTATTGGTGTTAGTTCCATTATGGATTTTGTTCAGGGTTTTCATCGGAATTCTGCTATAATTGAGCTTACTGTTTCTCAGGTCATGAATTGACCGTCTCATAAGTGCAGGAGATGTGAATAGCGTCAGCATTGGTTCAAGAAAAAATATGCAGGACAATTCTCTTGGGCATGTTGCAAAATCAAATCTGAGTGGAAAGGTCCTACCTACTATCTGGGGACAATGTCACTGTGGGTAAAGTATCACCGTGGGACAATGTCACAGTGCTGTCTTGATTGGATGTACTGTTGAGGATGAGGCCTTTGTTTGTATGGATGCAACCTTGTTTGATGGCATGGTTGTTGAGAAACAAGGGATGGTTGCTGCAGGGGCGCCTCTGAGACGAAATATTAGAGTTTCCTCTGGAGAAGTTTGATCGTCATCTCTTTATTCTGGCTTCTTTTCACTAAATTAGTGCAGTAGTTAATGGTGAAATCTGTTATCTGTGGCCATGTAAGACTGTAACATGTTCATGCCGGTTCTCGAGGCTCTAAAATCACTGAGGGTGAAGAGGTGAATGAGCTGATTGCCTCGTCTTCCTCACCTGAGGAAGAAAAGAAACATTGGTTACAAGAGACCCCTTTTTAACAGGCACCTCTTGAAAGTAATATTGGTTGTCGAAGAAAATAATCTCAAAAGTAACTTTTGGATCAAAAGTCAAAGCGGTTTCGAAGTTTTTAACCATGTCTGGTTAAAACAGAGTTATAAAAAAAATTGTTTTAAAAAATTAGTTAAAAAAAAAAAATCTCCCCTCTCCCCAGCCCTTGTCGTGAACTCTCTCTCTTCCTCTCCAGCCTGCTGCTTTCCTGCCGGAGCCTCACCCTTTGGGAGAGGGAAGGGAGCCACGCGTCATGGATAGAGGTAACAATGGGCTTGCATAGCCGTCTGCTCTGCTATGCGTCGGCCATCGGCTCTCTTTCGCTGCCGACGCAACAATGACTCAGACCCCGCACGGTTTTTGTTATACCATCAAAACGTGAGCATGTTTTTACAATTTCTTTATTAAAAAAGGTGGGGGACTTACGGATTCAGGTTGGTGGTTGTGGAGCTGGTGGGCTGGTAGCTAGGCGAGCGGGATCCCACAACATTACACTTTTATTATTTCTGGCAAATCGTGTAGAAATGGAATGGAGTCCGCTATTTTGCATTCTCATCCGAGAGCGTTGGTTTAGAACGAATTGAAGTTGAGACTGACTGGTGGAGCTCGTGTTGCTGTAGTTGTTGCACTTGCACCCTCCTCTCTCTCTAATATATATGAATAATATATATTAATTAGAAGCAGCTAGCTACCGAACTTGTAGGCAAATAATAAGTTACTCGTCAGCTTCTCAGAGTCAACGAGTAGGTGGGTTGAATTTTTTAGAGAACAAACTTCTGCTGGGGTTAAGTTTAAGTGGGTAAATGTCTAATTCCATTGAAAGGATGGATATAATTGGCTGCGGTTGTTTAACCTGAAGCTATATATTGAAAATGGAGTTTTGTGGCAAGACCGCAAGAGCTTGACAAATGCACAATGTGCAGAGCGCAGTGAGTTGGATTCTTTTTCATAAGGTTTTCACAACAATAATATTTCATTACACTGCAAAAGAGTGGGGAGACAGGGAGAAAGGAGGTGGGGAGAAAAACAGAGAGAGAGAAAACAGGGGATGGCGGGCGGAGTTCTGCCGGCCGTTGGCGCCGGTCGAGAAGACTTCGGCGGGAAGCTCACCTTCTCCGTCTACATCACGTGCATAGTCGCGGCCAGCTGCGGCCTCATCTTCGGCTATGACATCGGCATCTCAGGTACTCTCTCTGTCTCTCTGTTTGATCTTGGAATGGATGGTGAAGCTGGTTAAGACGGATGAAACCATCGCCTGTACATATCGTCATCTTCAGGGGGCGTGACGACAATGGAGCCGTTCTTGAGGAGGTTTTTTCCTTCCGTGCTGCGGAGGATGAGGCAGTCCAAGCAAAACGAATACTGCATGTATGACAGCCAGCTCCTCACTTCCTTCACCTCCTCCCTCTACATAGCCGGCCTGATCGGTTCGCTGGGAGCCAGCCGAGTCACTCGGGCGCTCGGGCGCAGAGCCAGTATGATGCTCGGTGGCGCAACCTTCCTCACCGGCGCCACCATTAACGGCGCCGCGGTCAATGTGGTCATGCTCATAGTCGGTCGCATCCTGCTTGGTATCGGAGTCGGCTTCACGAACCAGGTACGTAGATCTCCCTCCCAAACCACTGCGTCGTGCCCGCGAACCTGGTTACACGCGCCACCCGATGATTTTTCTTGGGTAAAATACATTTATTCAATCCATAACTACGATTAGTTAGGTGGAGCTTTCAAGTGAAGTGCGTGCATTAAAAATTTGGCTACAAAGTTATAGGCGCCGGCCTTGTACAGAACCCAAAGTCCCAGACGCCATAAAAACTTGTTTATTTGGACAAGTGGAACCCCTCAAACTGCTTGGTTGTTCTTTACATTCCACTCTCTCTCTCTGTGGAAAATTGAATTGTGATTCTGGTCAGTTAGTGTCATGAACTGTTAGATTCATTAGGATAAATGGTTGAAAGAAAAACAAAAAGAAAAATGTGATGAACATCATACATTAATAACTGTCAAAGTCAATATTATTGCCTTTATTTGTTCATAATTTAATCATCTAGCTTTGGCTATGTGGTGGACATCAAACACTTTGGCTGGCATTTTTAGCAATTCAGGATGCATATGATTGAAATGTAGGAAATGTATGTGTTAACGAAAAACATAAGAATCTGATTCATAAATAGATTTCTAATTTGACTTTAAAAGCTATGTAATTTCGGGGACAAACTTATGCATTTGGATAATCTGAACAACTACTGAAATTATGTATATCGGTGTGCTCATGTGCGCCTCACATTTATGCCTTTGATTTTCCTTATTACATTGAAAGTACATGATCTGATTCCGGAGAAACTAATCTGTTAAATAAATAATTTAAATCACTTTCATTAAGTTCGTTTGATTATACGATCATTCAATTTACATACGGATCCAACTGAAAATTCAAAAGAATTCCCTTTCTGTTTTTAATTTTTGGTAGTGATGCTGCCATTTAAATTTACGCATTGTGTGTTGCATAGTTTAGGCCACCCCACTTTATCTCGCCGAGACGGCGCCACCAAAATGGCGCGGCGCGTTCATTTCCGGCTTCCAGCTCTTCATAGGCATCGGTGTGGCGGCTGCTAACCTGATCAACTATGGCACGGCTAAGATCCACGGCTGGGGCTGGCGGCTCTCGCTTGGCCTCGCCGCCGTCCCGGCGTTAATCATGACCACGGGGACGCTGCTCGTGCCGGATACCGCAAGCAGCCTAATACAGCGGGGCAAAATTGATGAAGCAAGGCGAGCCTTGCAGCGGGTCCGTGGATCTGGAGCCGATGTTGAAGCCGAGCTGCAATGCCTAACTGAAGAGACACTGAGGTCCGAAGCCGTGGAAAAGCCGTTCAGGGACATATTCAAGCGCCGGTACCGGCCTCAATTGGTGATGTCCATCGCCATCCCTTTATTCCAGCAGCTCACCGGCATTAATGTCGTCGCATTCTATGCACCGGTTCTATTTCGGAGTGTTGGCTTTGGCAGCGACTCGTCGCTCATGGCTGCGGTCATACTCTGCTTGGTCAATTTGGGCTCCATCCTTGTGTCCACTTACATCGTTGATCGGTATGGCCGGAAGGTTTTGTTCATGGAGGGTGGCGTTCAGATGATCCTCTTCTTGGTAAGCCATTAACTTCCTCTCTCGATCGGCCATTAATCGTAGCACTAAAGAAAGCCCCGCAACCTTTTGATGACTTAGAAGACTCTGCATCATCCTCAACCTTTTATCATTTCATTTGCGGTCTGATGCCAGCAAAAAACCCAAAAATGCCTCACAAAAGGCGTCTTATGGAACATAAAATAGAACGGTAGAAGTCCACGCATTAGAATCAAGTTACTGAAAATAGAGATTCACCTTCTAGGCGCCGTCTTCTAGCCATTCAAAAAAGTCATAAACGGTCATAATCTACTTGCCGGTATTCATAAATGCGGAATTATAATCACCTCTTCCTTGATTGCACTATATGGAAAAACCACCATTAATGGTGATCTTCAATATCACATCATGTTTAAACATCCAGAGAAACTCTGGTTATCAACAACTTCTGGATCAATTCGGATCCCATGAAATTAATCTATTCGATTTGCTCTTGTCTTTCATTATGTGGCTTCATTGGTTTTGGCGAGAAGACAGCAGTTGCATGTGTGCTTGGTGTAAAGATAGGGAGCTCAGGAACAAGCCCACTGTCAAAGGGCGACGCGGTGCTGGTGCTGGTGCTCATGTGCGCGTACGCAGCCGGGTTCGGGTGGTCTTGGGGTCCCCTCTGTTGGTTGATCCCAAGCGAGATCTTCCCGCTGGAGATACGCCCCGCCGGTCAAAGCATAAGCGTTGCCGCTAACTTCGCGGTGACCTTCGTGCTCGCTCAGTTCTTCCTATCCATGCTCTGCCATTTCAAGTACGGAATCTTCCTGTTCTACGCCGGATTTATCGCCATCATGACCGTTTTTGTTGCCGTCTTCCTGCCGGAGACCAGGGGAGTGCCACTGGAGGCCATGGAGAGAGTCTGGGAGAAGCATTGGTACTGGAGAAGATTTGTGGTTTTGGAAAGGACAGCACCAAAAATGAATGGATACACCAACAGTATTTGATGCATGCAGACTTCCTTCTGAGTGTTATTGTGCCTTTCTTGTTCACTCTTTTGTATATTTTCAAATGGTTCTTAAAATATTTTGGTGAGCAGGAGGCCAGATAGGATCCTAGATTGAGTCGGGACCTGAGTAAGGTATGGTATGTTCTTCAGGTTTACTGTCACGATTCCACCTTGGATGGTTTAAAAAAGTAACACACACAGTAATTGAATAGGTGACATGGTATCAATACGGCTGCTTACTATGATATTCCCATTGAAGCAATTGAAGGGAGGTTATTTCTTGTACCTAACTTGCGTACTCATGAGATTGAATTATCAATGGCCAATGGAGCGTTCAAGTTGGTGGGCCAACAACTGCCCTCCTTAGGTGAGTCTGCTCGACCCTCCGTCTTCCATGGTGACCGTTAGTTGGGTGAGGTATCAAATCGCTAGGACAGATATATTGGAATTTTAAATACTACGGTAAATTTTTCTCTCATTGTTAGTGAATTCAAGATTTACATAGGTTTTACTAAATATTTGGTAAGAGAGTAGACATGAGAACTCATGAATGTTTTACCCCCAAACATTGACAAATGACTGGTAAGGATTTTTACTTCTCATTTCTTCCTTCATTTTCGTTCCTAACAGTCTGCTTGGCAGCAATAACAGTCTGCTCCAAACATTTGAGTAGAGTCTTACTCCAAAGTTTGAGGTAAATACATTACTATTGTCAAAACACCCTTCAGTGAGCAAATCTCACCAAATCTGCTTGATTTATGCATAAAAAAAGGCGAAGGCAAAGAAGATATATATATATATATATATATATATATATATATATATATATATATATATATATATATATATATATATATATATATATATATATATATATATATATATATATATATATATATATATATATATATATATATATTAGGCTTGGAAAAAAGCGTTGTCCTAATTCTCAAAGAGTACAAAATGTCATTCATTTACATGTATAGAAAATAAAAGTTTCCTGAACAGGCTTACGCATTCAAAAGTAATTAACGAGTGAAGTACGGGACTATATGTTCCATTAAAAGAACACTATTATGTGCTAAGCGCCCAGTCACATTGCATATAAGCCCCCTCACATACATTTTTCGTTTAGTCCGTACTTTAATAAGAAAGCATTGGGGTTTGTGCCTTCTTTTATAAGAATGTCAACGAGTGCGTGCTGCATCTATTCCAGACTTGGTTCTTTAAAGTGGACTTAATTTGATGGCTCAAGTAGTTTGATGGCGAAGTCAGAAATTTGTAATCAAAGGCCATGAACACAAATAGTTTAAATTTTAAATTTGAAGAGCCACTGAAATAAACAAAATTAAGTGTATTTATGTTTATACAGTGTGAATGGGAAGAACGAAATATAGCTAGTTGAGAGAGAAGGAGAGTATATGCTTTAAAACTTGTCCCAACATATATACTCTCTCCATTTCTCGTTATCAACGACAAAATGAGAAATTGACAAGATGTCCTCTTTTTTCGGGTGTGTATGGTGTGCATGTAACCTGGTTATGTGCACCATAATGGTGCATGAAATTTTTATGCACCATAATATTTTCGTCATGTTTGGCGTCCGTACAGAAACGTGCATCTCATGTGGTGTATATATATATATATATATAAGAGAGAGAGAGAGAGAGCGAGGGAGAATGTGAGAAAGAAAGACTGTTTCTAAAAAAGATTGTTAATTTTTTCGTGAGATTTTCAATTTTGCTGTAAAAGACCGGTGAACGATATTTATAACAATGCTTTTACCTTGACCGATCGATGTGTTATTGTACAGGTAATTCTTGAGTTTGTCTTAGACCCATCCTAATTGTTAAGTCTGTTTTAAGGAGGAGACTAATGGCAGCCATATGAGCACTCTTAAGTTACACAGAAGCTATTTATATTATACAACTTAAGAGGTCAGAAGGAAATATAATCGATCACAGGCCCAATTAAGCCGGTGCATCAAGGTTCTGTAAAATGTTTTTCGTTAATTCTCAGGCCAACAGAAGATTACTTCACCTTCAAAAAAACTCATTTTAAGTAATTTGACCGTGAGAACGGGCATGGCACATGAGAAGCACGTTTGCTATGAGAATAGATTTGGTATAAATTTGTTTTATTTCTAAAAATCATGTTTCCAATCACATTTTTTAATGAACAAGAAGATTATTTTTTAATCCTTTAGACTTTTATGCGTTGCGGTTAACTTCGCGGTGACCTTCGTGCTGGCTCTGTTCTTCCTCTCCAAGCTCTGCCACTTCAAGTAGGGAATTTTCCTGTTTTATGCCGGATTTATCGGGATCATGGCAGTCTTTGTTGTTGTCTTCCTGCCTGACCAGGGGAGTTTCGCTAGAGGCCATGGACAAAGTGTGGGAGAAGCATTGGTACTGGAAAAGATTTGTCGTGTCGGAACCGACGCCAAGGATGGGGGATTGAATGGGTAGACCAAAAGTATTCGTCGATCTAATGCATGGATCAGACTTCTTTGTGATATTTTCTCTCTCTTTTGCTTTAGATCAGCATCTGAAAATCATATATTCAGCAATAACCATAAGAGGTCTTGTAAGGACCCTGTCCACAAAGCTATAAGGTGTCAATAAACCTCATTAATGCTTTTCATACACGTCATTTTGGTCGAACTAGGCAGGTTTTAAAGTTTCAACAGCAAATTGCCTAACCAGATCCATGAATTCAAGGTTTCCATATATTTGAAGGAAGAACATAGAAGAACTCCTGAACTTTCATGAATTTATCCCTGACGACATTAACGAATGTCTGATACGTGGTGTTCTAGAGATTAACGTTGCACCTCATTGATTTCGAAGTTACTGTTAAATCTTTCTTATAAGAGCAAGCACATGCCGAGGCCAATTCAATGAAGAGACTTTTCCCGTAGGCTTGATGAACATGCAGTATCCAATCCCCAAAGACATGGTAGTTTCACTTAAACAAATATGCAACATACATGCATGTCGTCCAGTAGATGAAGGGAACAGGGTTGTGTAGTTATCACCTGTGAGAACTTGAGCAACGAGATCAATGATAGGATGGGGAGTGACGAAAGGAAGGAAGGAAGGATTGCTAATTTCGGCAGCAATAAGTTCGATCATGGGTTCTGATTGTCACAAAAAACACCGTTTTTTTCAAAAAAACATGTATTTAACGCCAAGAACAGGTTTGCCGTATAATACCCGTCTTATTCCCGTTTTTTTTAAAAAAAAAAACAAGTTTGCCGTATTATACTCGTTAAATACCTGTATAATACCCGTATTATACGTTTTTTTCCCTATTTTTTTTGGTTTTTTTCCCTTTTTTTATTAATTATTATTTTTTATAATTTTTAAGATGTATTAAATGTTTAATTTTTAAAAAAAATTTGCCGAACTTTTCCCGTTTTATTCCCGAGATATAAAATTTTGCTGTATTATACCCGTTTTTTTCCCCGCCGTTTAATACCCGTCCCCGTTTTTTGTGACAATGTCTGATCCTGATAAACCATTGCTCGATGGAGGCTTAATCGATGATAGCCGTCGTTAGCAGCCATGACTCTGATACCAAGTGGTGTACAACAGAGGTTTGAAGTTGAAGAATGAAGCGGTCGAATGGAAGCAAAACATGTAAAGCAGAAGTTTGACACAAAACTTTGTGTAGAACAGAAGGAAAAGTCTACGTTATTCACCTCGGAAAGGTAGAAAGAGAAGATCACAACAATTATATTGCAAGAGAATCGCCTGTGTTATTCCATAATCTTCTAAACGCTAGATGGGAAAATATCTCATCGAAAACGCTAGATGGGTACCTGGTACTGGCCCGATCGGACCCGGATCTGGGCCAGGGGGTGGGCCCGGCCCGGCCCGGCCCAACGCATTTATGACAAATTTGCCTCCTGAAAAAACATTTAGATGTCATTTGGCTGTAAAGAAATTTGTGAGTGTTTTATAAATCTACTCAAAGATTATGATAGACTCATCAAACACTATGAAACATTTATGAGATATCCATGCCTATGTTTACCACACAAAAGGAGGAGGATATAAAGATCTCACTGTCATGCTGAAATAAAATGTGTGCATTCGAACTCCTTTTTCCATTTTTGAATATATAAACTCAATGATTAACAAACCAACAAGGGGCATTGAGATGTAAGTAGAGATGCAAACCGTTCAAGCGTTACCAAATTACATGTAAAGAGATTGTATTTAGATTCGAGTTCAGACTTGGACTTGGATTCAAACTTGGTTTTGAACCAAGTTCAGATCCGACTAACGTACGACCCAATATCTATATGAAGTACCTTGGCATGTAGTTGAGAATTCATTTCTCAACCAGGTGCGGGACTGTAATTCCTTAAATTGGTTGTCGTGTCTCTGTAGACCGCAGTTTCACGTACTTATAAACCGCAGTCGAGCCAGAAATTTCTGGTTAGGGACACTAATAGTTGAACTTTTAATATTTGAAGGACCCTTATACAATAAAAAAAAATTAATATAGATATATCAATGTGTAAAATAAGACAACTTTCTATAGGATGGTCCACACGGGCCACTGCCTGCCTCAGCTAATGATATAAGAATTAAGATGGACCACGCACACATGGGTGGAGGCAGGTGTTGGCCCCTCCCCTTATATTTTAAAGAAATAAAAATTTTATATATAAATTTTAACTTTTTATAGTTTAATTTTTTCTTAAAAAAATTGAAATCTGGTGCTTTTCATGAACGTCCAACTTTGTTGTTTTAGGTTTTTTATTGGCATTTGATATTTGATTTTCTATCTTGTTGTAATTCTAAACAGAGAGAGAGAGAGAGCTGATAAAATAAAAATTCAATAAAAAATAAAATGTAATAACAATGCTGCAACTAGGGCTGCACACGAGCCGAGTCGAGCTCGAGCTTGCCCAGCTCGAGCTCGACTCGACTCAACGAGCTCGAACTCGACTCGAACTCGAGTAGAGCTGCCTAACACAAGCTCGAGCTTGACTCGTTTATACAAAGTCGAGCTCGAGCTCGACTCGATTAACTCGATTCGTTTAGCACTACAAACAAGCTGGGCAAGCTCGAGCTTAATCATGCTTTACTAAAACGTATGAGCATCAGACATTCATACAATTCCAGAACCTGTTTTACATTCACAATTCCAAAAATACAGAACAACAAACATCAAAAAGGGAAAATCAATATTTAAGTAACTTTTGAATTGGTCATTTAACTTTGGCATTCGTATAATTGAAAGATAAAGCAGATTATCTTGTGATTACAGATGTTTCAATGAAATAAAATCAAGAGGCAATTCAGGTCATCTTGTGGGTAATCTGTAACACTGCCAGAGACTACACCTCATGTGTTTCATAGTTGAAGACAAACATAATGCTCACTGTAAACTAAACCACTGTGGATGCTTTAGTCGGATGGAGTCGGTATCACTGGTTTTATAAGAGGCAATTAACACCTGAATCATAGACATAGTTTGCTGTATCAAAAAACGATGATAGAATCCAATTCCGATCCATTGTTCCTCCCCTCCCAAGAGTCAGTTCCCTCCATTGCCTTCTTCATATTCATCATCATCATCATCTGCAAAATACATGATTGATAAATTAATAAGCTCATCATCATCATCATCTGCAAAATACATGATTGATAAATTAATAAGCTGATTGTCTGAACATCTAGTTAAAATAATGTAAGTAGCAGGCAAAGGCTCAAAGAATACTTTATAATGCTAATTTCTAAATCAAGCTTTGCAAGTTGCAACACTTGCACACACACACACTACACTCGTATGTGGTGAGTTGGACGGTGTAGTTCTCTTGACTGACTTCCCATTTTGATAACTAAGAATATTCCTGCACATATATTTCTGATTTTATATATAATTTTCTGCATATATATAAGTGGCAACGTATACTTTAATAAACATTCAACAAGAGAAACAGCTGTAATAGATTAGGTCCTATAATGCTAGGGTGGAAGAGAAGAAGTAAACAGAAAAAGAAAACAACTATGCAACATTACAGCTGTACGTTAATAAAAAACCACATCATTCCACTAAGGTCAAAGCTAAGCCTTTTAATGCACATTAACAATACTGCCCCTGCATTAAGACAGTGAACCATAATAAAACAATATATATAATTCAAGCTAGAATATTCACCAAGCACGCCAACGTAAATTCTGTTCTATCAGAGAAAATTATACACATGCTTACAGTCACAAATTTTCAGAAAGCTCAATACTAATAAGCCAACCTCCGTGTGGAGGTTTATCCATTCTAAAGTTTTCAGTGACATTACTTGTTAGTGCATGATATCAAGATGTAAAAGTATGCAGTAGAGAAGCAAAAAATCACCTCAGTCTGTTCTGCAGTTTGCTCCCACGTATGACGTATCTGAGACAGTAAACATAAAACAAGTTGAAAGTTAAAACCAAACATACAAGAAATAAGCACAAGATAAAAATAATAATAATAACAATAATATAAATTAAAAGTGTTTCAGGCTCGTCAACAAAATCATGAATCTCAACCATGATTAATGTATATAAAATGAAATGTGTAGGAATTACCAAAATGTGAGGGAAGAAGCAAGGATTCAGGCTTGGGTGAACCTACAAAGTGCAAAAGCAAAGGTGCAGTCAAGAAAGCTAGAGGTTGGTTCTTCAGTTGGAAACTTGCAAAGTATTTTCCCTCTAAAATAAAATCTGTATATATCTTTTTTTTCTTATCTACATCGTTGTTTGCCTCAAAATAAAATCAAGTATCTAAGAAGGAATTAAAGACATGCAACCAACAACAACGCACAAACATAAAATAAGAAAATACATAACAAAGCATGATATACATCTAGTCCTAGGATAGGCAATTTTGTTAATCACTGACTTTTCAACCCATAGAAATTTCTGAAATTTCAGAAATACATATATCAAAATAAACTCAATTTGATTGCTTTTTTTGACTCGTTTATAAATGAGTCAAGCTCGAGCTGAGCTTTGTCGAGCGAGTTCGAGTCGAGCCCGAGTTGGCTCGACTCGTTGTGCAGCCCTAGCTGCAACCAATGCACAGACGATAAAAGTGACATAAAAGAAAAATTAGCAAAAACAAAAACCAGAGAAAGAAGAGAAAGTAAGAGGAGAGAGGAAGAAGTAGTAAGAAGCAGAGGTCATTCAATGTGGAGAGCGAGGTGAGAGAGAGAGAAAGATCTGTAACCTGATTTTTTGATATGGGGTCCTTTTCATGTAAGACCAACTTTATTGTTTTAGACTCTTGATTGGCATTTGGTGTTTGATTTCCCTTTTCCCTTTGTGGTGTAATTCTTTGTTGGGCGCAGAGTTATATTTCCACAATTCATAGTTATTTTAAAGACAGAGTGGGCCCTCTCACTCTTTACATTGCCCAAAGGCATGGCTCAGGGCCCTAACCCGACACGCGCTTAATATAAGGCAGCAGGGGCAGAGCTCTCTCCCATAGGAAAATAGTGAGAAAGTGTGAGAATGGAGGGGGAAGCTCTGCTGGCCGTCGCCACCGTCGGAGATTCCGGTGGGATGCTCGCCTTCTCCGTCTATGTCACATGCATTGTCGCGGCCACCTGTGGTCTCATCTTCGGCTATGAGGTTGGCATCTCAGGTAGAGCCCATACTCTTATCTTTTTTTTTCTCTCTCTCTCTCTCCCTTCTGCAGGTCGGAAAAACAAAGCCCCTTGTCTGGAGGTACGTAGCGTCATGAAAACGCAGAAGCCAAGATCATCCCGCTTTGAATTGGACAGCCCGGTTGCCCAACGATTCCCGTGGCTTAAGATATGGCCTCCAGCTAGCCGTTCGTCTGCGTCAATGGACGGCGGATGCATGGTGGACGGTTAAATTACCCGATCTTCCTGCTTCGTCCCGAATGTTTTGCCGGAAAACGGTGAAGCCTTGCTGATGATAGTAACCGTTCATCTCTTTACTGTGCGGTGGAGATTTCAGATCAGCATGACCGGCTAGGTTCGCGAGAACAACCATTTATAGCCATAGGCCACTCCACTCGATCTTGCCTTGACATGGACGGCGGCACGTGGACACATGCTAAGTTTCAGAAGTCGGGACCGGACGAACGGTCCACGCGATCACATTGCTGGGTTTTTTTTCTTGGGTTTTATTTACTCTTCAAAGGAGGTGGGAATGAAGGGACCATGTCTGCTTTTTGAAATGGACTTTGGTCGAACACCGGATCCAAATCGGGTTTACTAACATCCCCTAGCCGTCTCTTATGATAGCTTTTTTTTTTTTGGAGGGAGCATTTTATAGCCTCAGATTTGATAGTCTTGAGATTTGAGAACGAACATCAGACCCTCCCTCTCTGATCTTAAATCAATATTTTTTCAAAAGAAAGAAGTAAAATAAAGATTTAAATTGCAGATTAAATGGATCTGAGCTCTATGTTCAGGGGGTGTGACTACCATGGAGTCGTTCTTGAAGAGATTCTTTTCTGTGTGGGAGAAGAAGAGCGAGGCAGAGGAAAACGATTACTGCATGTATAACAGCCAGATCCTTACCACCTTCACCTCATCCCTCTACTTAGCGGGCTTAGTCTCTTCACTTGCAGCCAGCCGAGTCACAGTGGTGCTTGGGCGTAGAGCTAGTATGCTGCTCGGCGGCCTCCTCTTCTTGGTTGGAGCAGCCATCAATGGGGCCGCCGTCGATGTGGCCATGCTCATCATCGGTCGCATGTTGCTTGGCTTCGGAATCGGCTTTACCAACCAGGTAAACCAGCCCTTTTGCATCTGCTCACTCCCTTATCTGATTCCATATAAAAGCTGCTTCTTTTAGAAATATTAAGCAGCAAAATATACGAGAACTCATAAAACTCTTGTTGGTTAATGAGCAGATGGGTCTTAACCAAATATATTCTTTCAGATAACTTGTTTAAAGAGTTGGAGTTTTTTTTTAATTTTATTGAATAACTAACGATGTTTATCATATTAGGCACCCTCCTTGAGCTGGTATATTGTATTTAAGAGTGTCATATCATACATTCTATTTATTTGGATCGAATGATTGATATCGGTGGTTATCATATTACGAATCCTTCTTCTAATGGCATATTTTAACAAGAAAATTATGATGAGGTGCTATTTAATTTGATTAAACGGCTCTCAATGGTAATCGTGTTATGAGCACTTCTTCATTTGGTATATTGCACTTGCCCTTGGATGTTTCTGATTTCTCACCTTTCGTGCATAAATTAATGAAGGTCGTTCAACCCTGCTGTGAGGAAGCCATTAAGTTCACAATGTTTAAATGGTTACGAATTTGGGTAAAAGCTGCCCAATAAAGCTCTAAATCTGAATTGGAGAGGATTTTATCGATTCTCAAAATTCAGATGGTTCACTTCACTGTTATTTATCTGGGCATCAGAAACTTTGATCTACAACATTGGTTCGTAGATCTCCAATCCAAGCTCAGGTGGGATCATCTACTGCTTGGACGTGCTCGTCAATCGGAACTTTAGGAGTCCCAACTTTTTCCGCCGTTTCTACAGCCTCTGCTTCTGGTGCAGGCGACTCCAATTTATCTCTCAGAGATGGCACCACCAAAATGGCGCGGTACATTCAACAGCGGATACGGGATTTTCATATCCATCGGCGTGGCGGTTGCCAACGTTCTCAACTATGGTGCGGCTAAGATCCAAGGATGGGGCTGGAGACTTTCACTTGGCCTCGGCACGGTGCCGGCATTGATCATGATCACCGCCACACTGCTAGTACCCGACACAGCCAGCAGCCTGTTAGTTCGTGGCAAGGTGGATGATGCAAGGGATTCGCTAAGGCGTGCTCGTGGACCTGGTGCCGATGTCGAAGCGGAGCTGTAGTGCCTACTCGAAGATAGTGTGAAGGCCCAGGCCATGGAGAAGCCCTTTAAAGAGATACTTAAGCGCCGTTACAGGCCCCAATTAACGATGGCGATCGCAATCCCCTGCTTCCAGCAGCTCACCGGTATCGGTGTGATAGCGTTCTACGCACCGGTTCTTTTCGAGAGCATCGGCCTTGCAAGCAACTCCTCACTTGCAGCGGGGGTGATACTCGGCCTGGTCAATCTGCTCTCTGCCCTCATCTCCGCGTATGTGGTTGACAGGCATGGCAGGAAAATTTTGTTCATGGGAGGTGGAATTCAGATGATCTTGTGCTTGGTAGGCTTGGATGTTCTCTCCTCTGTCACATCTCTTAGTTGCTCACTGTTCTTGTTTCTAAAGTACCGTGCATGCACCTTGCAAGTATGCCTTCTATTTAGAGATGTGAGCCAGTAAATTCAGATTTGATATCTGATCAAGTTTGGAGCTAAATCAGTAAAATCAATGGAATGCTAGCCAACCATAGACTTCATATATACCTGTAAAAACCACCCATTAATGGGCCAACTACTAGCTTCTTGCCAAGAAGATGAAAATACATCATTTGATCATGAATCGAGAGAAAGTAGGATTTTAACCTTTTAAGGGCCTTATGGTGAAAGAACAGACCAAACTATAGATCCATGTTTTCTTACATGGTGGAAGAAAAGCTAGGGGTGCATATGAGTCGACCAAGCCTGAATTTGTAGCTTAAGCACAGCATGAAGATTATAAAGGCACAATCTCAGCCAAGCCATCGGCGGTCTAGCCGGTGATACTTGAATTTAAGACCTGCATATGTCGTATGTGAACTCACCGATTTGAGGCATGATATGTATGTGGTAACATAATTCTAAACCATTTTAAATGCTTGAGCATAATCAAGACAGAAAGAACTCCCTTGATTAACTCACTCATTCTGGTTTTCAAAAAGCTCAATTAGCTAGCGTTTGATCACTTGTGAGTCAAGCTCGAGCTGAGCTTATCCTGGTTGATTTTGAGTAGATTAATGAGTTGTGCTCGAGAAGGCAAAAAAGAGCTCCTTCCAACTGTCGAAGACATTCAACTTAATGAAAGAGTTCAATACCTGGTGTTACATTTAAAAGATTGTTATGTATGAAGTTCATTAATGAAACTTGAAACATTCTGGTTTTCTTATTTTGCTTGGCTTGGACGCTGGTGAGAAGGCAGCAGTGGCGTGTCTTCTTGGTGTTGAGGTAGGGAGCTCAGGCACAACTTCACTGTCAAAGGGTGACGCGGTCCTGTTGCTGGTGCTCATGTGTGGGTACGGAGCAGGGTACGGATCGTCTTGGGGTCCTCTGAGCTTCTTGGTCCCAAGTGAGATTTTTGCACTGGAAATTCGCCCGACCGGTCAAAGCATAAACACGGCAGTCAACTTTGCCACCACATTTGTGCTCGCCCAGATTTTCCTCCCGCTGCTCTGTGATTTGAAGTATGGCTATTTCCTCTTATACGCCGGATTTGTCGTGATCATGACAGCATTCGTCGCTGCGTTCTTGCCGGAGACCAAGGGAGTGCAGCTGGAGGCCATGGAGAGAGTGTGGGAGAAGCACTGGTACTGGAGACGGTTTGTGTTGCCGGACGCAGCACCACACATAAGTGAAGACACGCGGCCAATGGTATTTGATGCTTGAACACCTCTCTGTATTATGGGTGTTCCTTTCGTTTCTTTTCTTATCTCCTAGACCTGTTCATGCGATTTGATGCATGTCTTAGGCTCTACCGTTGCGAACCTTTCATCTCAGACTTGGATGGGTAGAGCTCTATTTCCTAATTTATTCAATCTGCGATTTGAGGTGACCAATTTAGTCTACGTTTCCCTTTTTCTTGTGTGCAAACCTGTGAGCAATGTATGTGCAAGCTGAGATTAACACTCGTGTGAAGGCACCTTAATTATGAACTGATATTGAACCTTTTCCAACTCGCGGCTTTATGGGTCTAAGAATGGTAATGAGTTAAGTTTGAACTGAAATCTGGTGACCACCACTCCTATATATCTGTTTTAAAACTTGTCCCCAAGCATATATACTCCCTCCATTTCTCGTATCAACGACAAAATGAGAAGAAAAATTAACTGTTGACAAGATGTCTTCCACTTCTTTCTTGTGTGTATGGTGTGCATGTAACCTGGTTATGTGCGCTATGATGGTGCATGAAATTTTCATGCACCATTATGATTAATAAAAATACCGTTAGTTCATAGAAAAAGAAAACTTTTTGTAAAGATAAAAATGAAAATAAAAATTCAAAAAAAAAAAAAACTAAAAACTTTTTGCATTTGAGTTGCGTGCACCTACGCAACTCACTCCCGGTGCATTCGGTTATATTAGCACAACGCCAAAAGAAAAACTTTTTGTAAAGATAAAAATGAAAATAAAAATAAAAAATATATATAAAAACTTTTTGCATGTGAGTTGCGTGTAGGTGCACCTACGCAACTCACTCCCGGTGCGTTCAGTTTTATTAGCACAACGCACCGGCATGCTTGCTAAAAATGATGTTTTAGTAATGATACACAAAAAACAGCATTTTTTCTCCTTTTACCATGGGGCAACTTATAGAAATTCTCTGAATGGCACAAACATATATGAATAAGTAAATAATTGTAAGAAATCTATATAAAAATAAGTAAAAATATATGCATTTACTGCATAGGTTCCACTGCTGCTATTTATATTATGCAACTTAAGAGGTCAGAAAGGAATGCAATCGATCACAGGCCCAATTAGGCCGGTGCATCAAGGCACTGTGTTAATTCTCAGGACAATAGAAGATTACTTTACCTTCAAATAAAGTAATTTGACCGTGAGAATGGACATGGCACATGGGAAGCACGTTTGCTATGAGAATAGATTTGGTATTTTTCTTATTAAAAATCGTGCTTGCAATCACATTTTTAATGAACAAGAAGATTATTTTTTAATCCTTTAGACTTTTATGCATCGTGAGTGGTCAACTAAATTATTTATACTTTGTTCTTCTTTCTTATAAAGCGAACTAAAGATATTTCGGAATCTTGAATTTGTGAAATTTGTTAAATAATTACACACATCAGGTTCATTAAGTTTTTGACTATCTGATCATTTATTAGCAAATGGTCCACCGTCCATATGAAAATCCCGCAATCCAAAAGAATTCCCCCTTCCCTTCTTAATTTCTTTATAGTTGAAACTCCCGTTATTTATATATTTCATTGTCCATAATGCAAGCTCCCCACTATACCTGCCCGAGATAGCGCCACCAAAATGGCGGGGCGCGATCATCACTGGCTTCCTGCTCTTCTTAGTGGTCGGCGTGGTGGCTGCTAATCTCGCCCGGCCTCGTCGCAGTGCCGGCGTTAATCGTGACTGCGGGTACGCTTCTCGTGCCATCCCCTTCTTCCAGCAGCTCGCCCGCATTAACGTGGTTGGATTCTTTGCACCGTTCTATTCCAGAGTGTCGGCTTTGGGAGCGATTCGTTGCTCTTGGCTGCAGTCATACTCTGCTTGGTCAATTTGGGCTCCGTCCTTGTGTCCACTTACATCGTTGATCGGAATGGCCGGAAAATTTTGCTCACGGAGCTGCTTGGTCAATTTGGGCTCCGTCCTTGTGTCCACTTACATCGTTGATCGGAATGGCCGGAAAATTTTGCTCACGGAGGGTGGTGTTCAGATGATCCTCTTCTTGGTAGAAGATTAACTTCCTTTTTTTTGTCATTAATTGTTGTTTCATGCACCTAAATGGAGAAATCGGCCAATTAGGTCCACTAACTGAACTAGCTTGAGGCATAAAGAAGAAATAACTTTGACCATCTTCAGCCTCTAACCGTTTCAAAGGTTTAACTTCATCACTTTTAGCATCAAGGCAACATATGCATAGACTATAGTTACAGATATTCAAATTTTGGATAATCAATTTGAAAAATCGTCGTTAATGGTAATCTTCAACATTACTTAAATATACATTCAAAGAAGCCATTGATGTCAAGTTCTCGATCCAATCCGATCCCCTGTAATCTATTTGGTTGTTCTTGTTTTCCATTTTGTGGCTTTGGTTTTGGCGTGAAGACGGCAGTTGCATGTGTGCTTGGCGTAAAAATCGGGAGCTCGGGAGCAAACCCACTGTCAAAGGGCGACGCAGTGCTGGTTCCGGTGCTCATGTGCGGGTATGCAGTTGGATTCGGCTGGTCTTGAGGTGCCCTATGTTGGTTGATCCCTAGCGAGATCCTCATGTATCTCATGCATGGATCAGACTTTTGTTGGTGTATGGAACTTGATCCATACTAAACACTATTATGGAAGGGCATTTACATTATTTTGTACAAATATGGGTTTGTCTTAATCCTTATGTTGTGAGGGGGGCCGCCGTTTTGGTCTTCTCTCTGAGAGTGTCTGTGTTAATCTGAGAGTGAATAGTGAAAGATCTATGCGACCGTGGACGTAGGAGATTATTGCTCCGAACCAAATAAATCTTTGTTTTCTTCCTTGTTGCTTCTAACTCCCTCTTGAGAGTGCAAGAGGAGAGTTTTATATGTTGTTCCTAACAACTTCTTTGTGATATTTTCACTTCCTTTTGCTTTAGATCGGCATGTGAAAATCATATGTTCACCAATAACCATTTCAGGTTTTGTAAGGTCCCTATCCCCGTCGGTATAAGGTGCCATTAAACCTCACTAATACTTTTCATACAGGTCATTTTGGTCGAACTTGGCAAGCTTTAAAGTTTCAATAGCAAATTGCCTAACCGATCCATGAATTCAAGATTTCCATAGTTTTGGCTAAATATTTGAAGGAAGAACATAAGAGAACTCATGAACTTTCGTGAATTTATCCCTAACAACATTAACGAATGTCTTATACGTGGGGTTCTAGAGATTAACGTTGCTGCTCATTAATTTCAAAGTTACTACTAAATCTTTCTTATAAGAGGAAGTACATGTCGAGGCCAAGTCAATGAAGAGACTTTTTCCGTAGGCTTGATGAACATGCATTGTCCAATACCCAAAGACATGGTAGTTTCACTTAAACATCATGTCGTCCGGTAGATGAACACAAGTTTATTTTTGGCAGACAAAGTCATAGTCATTGCGCTACTCCTGGTTGTGAAGTAATTGTTAGGAACAACACACAAAACTCTCATCTCGCACTCTCAAGTGGGGGTTAGAAGCAACAAGAAAGAAGATAAAGATTTACGTGGTTCGGAGGAATAATCTCCTACGTCCACAGTCGTACAGATCTTTCACTATTCAACCTTAGATGAACACAGACACTTTCAGAGAGAAGACCAAAATGAAACGGCGGCCCCCCTCACAACATAAGGATTAGGGCAAACCCGCATTTGTACAAAATGACATGTTCAGTATGGATCAAGTTCCGTACACCAACAGTAATCGCCTGTGAGAACTTGATTAACGAGATCAATGATAGGTTTGGTAGTGATGAAGGAAGTAAGGATTGCTAATTTCAGCAGCATTAAGATCAATAATGGGTTCTGATCCTAAGGAACCATTGCTTGGTCGAGGCTTAATGGATGATGCCGTTGTTAGACGGCACTGCTCTGATACCAATTACCAAGTGGTGTACAACAGAGGTTTGAAGTTGAAGAATGAAACGATCGAATGTAAGCAAAACAGGTAAAGCAGAAGGTAGACACAGAGCTTTGTGTAGAACTGAGAAGGAAAACTCTACTTTATTCATCTCAGAAAGGAATATATACATAGATTTGTTACGAAGGGTAAAAAGAAAAGATCACAACAATTCCATTGCAAGAGAATCGCCTGTGTTATTCCATAATCTTCTAAACGCTGGATGAGAAAATATCTACTCGAAAATACCTTATTTCAAGAAGAGGTCTTCAGAGTTACAGCATAATGCTGAACAGAAACCAGACTCCCTTCTCTCACTGCAATGCTAAATATAACTGAAATGAGTTCCTCTTTTAACAATGATGCTTAAGAGCCTAGTTAAGTTGGACATTTTATAAATATGTCTTCTAACAGTTGATCAATGCTTGTCAAAATCAGGCTGGGGCTGACTCGAAGCCTTTGCTGCCATCTTAAGCCCGGTCCACTTAATTATTGGGCCTTATAATTGATTTTACAAAAGAAACCGATGGGTCTTTTAAAGTAAGATCATAGAAAAGCTTTGGTGGTCCTTGCCTTGAAGGCTTGAAGCACGTTTCATACGGATTCGCTTCCTTTTGGTCGACAAAAGCTGGAAGAAACAGTGTGGTAGGGGGCTGTACAAACTTTCCCTAAACCTAAATGATGGGTGCAAATCGGGCTACTCATCTTGTTCAATCACCCGATTTTCTATGAACTTGGAATCTGCTGTTGGAGGCAACAGGGAGATGACCGATTCGATTTGAATCAGCCAATTCAGGCAGATTCACGCCGATTTCGAACACTGCTGTAATGCTATTACTTGTCGGCTGGTTAGACTCCCTTTAGCATCAACCAAGTTGAAGAGGAATAGATGGCGGCGGCAGAAGTACTGCACTGCCGCGGAAATCACAAGGCTTGGATGCAATTTTCCAATGTCCACCAAACGGAGGTGCAAGACCATCAATAGATTGAAAGGAGAACGGCGGTTGTTGACCTTCTAACGCTCTACGCTCGTGCATGGAACTATTTGCTTTTCCTTTTCGTTTTTGTATGGTAGTTAGTCAGAGGGTGTTTGATGAGGCAGGAATTCTAGAATTAAAATCTTATTTTTAATAGAACGATGACTAAATTATCGAACAAAGTTTTGATTCCAAAGTTATAGGCTCCTTCTTGAATCAAAATTGGAGGTTGAAATTATGATTCCAAAATTTTTTTAGTTTTTCTTTAAGGCACATGTCATGATGTTTTTAATTGATCAATTTTACAATTTTAATTCTTGTTTTTATCAACCCATTATTTTTAATTCTCCAATGAAAATTTTAGACTAGTATTAAATACAAAGAAAAACTTGGAATTGAAATTTTCATTTCAATTCTATTTTAATTTTATAACCAAAGTTCACGGCCATCAAACGTTCCGTTATTAGTCGGCTAAAATGTTATTAAGCAACCAATCCAATAGAGGCTACCCCTTGCTTCACATACTTATGTCGACTCCAGTCGAGCCAGAAGTTTCTTGTTAAGGGACACTAATAGTTTAACTTTTAATATTTGAAGGGCACTTATACAATATAAAAAAAAAAGGTAAAAAAAAAATATAGATATATCAATGTGTAAAATAATATACCTTTGTGTAGGATGGGGGACTGCCTGTCTCAGCTAATGATATAAGATGGACCATGCACACATGGGTGGAGGCAGGCGTTGGCCCATCCCCATTTGATTGTTAAAAAATAAAAAATTTATATATAAATTGTAAAATTGTTCGGTTTAAGTTATAAAAAAACTGAAAAATAAAAATTTGAATCTATACTAAAATTTCTAGCTTCACTCTCCATGAATGCCAGCAAATTGCTGATGATATACGTGTAAGCAAATGTTCCCATACTGAATTATTTTCCTTTAATAATTTTACCAAGACATGCTGGGCATATGTTCAAAATTGCTCCCCTTGCTTTTCCCGACGGCCTAGGTTTGAGCGGTCAAAAGGACAAGAGGTTTAATATTTTCATTCATTCCTGTTATATTTCCATAATTCAATGTTGTTATAAAGAGAGTGGGCCCTCTCACTCTATACGTTGGCCAAAGGCATGGCTCAGGGCCCTAACTCCACACGCGCTTAATATAAGGCAGCAGAGGCAGAGCTCTCCCATAGGAAAATAGAGAGAGTGTGTGAGAATGGCGGAGCAAGCTCTGCTGGCCGTTGCCACCGTCGGAGATTCCGGTGGGAAGCTCGCCTTCTCCGTCTATGTCACATGCATTGTCGCGGCCTCCTGTGGTCTCATCTCCGGCTATGAGGCTGGGATCGCGGCCTCCTGTGGTCTCATCTCCGGCTATGAGGCTGGGATCTCAGGTAGAGCCCATAAGGCTCATACTCTATCTTTTTGTCTTTCTTTCTCTCCCCTTTCTGCAGCTCGGAAAAACAAAACTCCATGTCTAGAGATACGTAGCGTCATGAAAACGCAGAAGTTTAACACATAGAAGTTTGATCTTCTATCTATCAAAGATTGTGAGGGATCTTCAAGGGCTTATGAAGGAAGGTCATTAATGAGATGATTCTCCTAGTTTCTATTCTTTTTAGGGTTAAAGCTGAAACCACTAGAGGCGAGTTGAAAGCCTCCGAACCTAGAAATGAGTCCGGATTGTAATGAGTGGTATCAAAGTCTATTCAAAACTCGGACCTGGGGTCCCACATGTGCGGACCTGGACCCTATGCCTTGAGGGGGGTGGATTGTAACATCCCAGAAGTTTAATCATGTATCCAAGATTGTGAATGATCTTCAAGAGCTTATAAAGGAAGTCATTAATGAGACTATTGTCCTTGTTCATAGTTTTTTTTAAGGTTAGAGCCGAAAACGCTAAGGGGGCGGGTTGGGATCTCCCAAACCAAGGGCCCGAACCTAAGCATGAGTAAACTTGTTACACAAGCCAAGATCATCCCACTTTGAATTGGACAGCCCAGTTGCCCAACGATTCCCGTGGCGTAATTGGACGGCGGATGCATGGTGTTCGAGTGAATTACCCGATCTTCCTGCCTCTTCCCATCTCCAGCTATCCGGCTTCATGTGATCACATTTCTGGGTTTTTTTCCTGGGTTTTATTTACTTTTCAAAGGGGGTGCGATTCAAGGTGTCAACAGACCATATCTGCTTTTTCCTATCCAATCTTTTGAAATGGTTTGATCGAATACCGGATCCAAATCGGGTTTACTAACATCCCCCAGCCGTCGCATTGACAACTCTTATGATAATGCACTATTGATACGCCTCTAGTGAATAATAACTTTGTTATTTTTGTTTTGTTTAAAAGAAGCATTTAATAGCCTCAGATTTTATAGTCTTAAGATTCGATAACAGTGCATTGAAGATCAGACCCTCCCTCTCTGATTCTAAATCAATATTTTTTTCAAAGCAAAGAAGTAAAATAAAATTTTAAATTGTGGATTAAGCTTAGTGTAAGATACTTGGCTTGATGAACCATAAATACATATATGATGGATCTTTTATCACATCAGCGAACGCCTGCCATATCATATTCACAACAGACCCATGGATTTCAAATTCGAGTAATCAAACACCACCCAAGGACATAACTTCTTTTATCTTCTGACTTTGTCTTCAAAAGTGGTGCCTTTTCTTTTTTTTCCCCCTTTTTTCCACTTTTATGGTTAAGGGCATCTTTATCTTTTAGACCCAAGTAGCGGTACTTATCTTTTGAGTAAATGGATCTGAGCTCTATGTTCAGGAGGTGTGACTACCATGGAGTCGTTCTGGAAGAGGTTCTTCCTTTCTGTGTGGGAGAAGAAGAGCGAGGCGGAGGAAAACGATTACTGCATGTTTAACAGCCAGCTCCTTACCACCTTCACCTCCTCCCTCTACTTAGCGGGCTTAGTCTCTTCACTTGCAGCCAGCCGAGTCACAATGGTGCTTGCGCGTAGAGCTAGTATGCTGCTCGGCGGCCTCCTCTTCTTGGTTGGAGCAGCCATCAATGGGGCCGCCGTCCATGTGGCCATGCTCATCATCGGTCGCATATTGCTTGGCTTCGGAGTCGGCTTCACCAACCAGGTAAACTAGCCCTTTTGCATCTGCTCACTCCCTTAACTGGTTCCTTATAACTAGCTGCTTCTTTTAGAAAGATTAAGCGGCAAAATATATGAGAACACATAATGCTCTTGTTCATTAATGAGTAGATGAGTCTTAACCAAACACATTCTTTCAAATAATTTGTTTAAACAGTTGGTGTTTCGTTTAATTTTATTGAATAACTAATAATGTTTATCACATTAGGCACCCTCCTTGAGGTGGTATATTGTATTTAGGAGTGTCATACATTCCACTAATTTTCATCATATAACTGATATTGGTGGTTATCAGATTAGCAATCCTTCTTCTAATGGCATATTTTAATGAGAAAAATATGATGAGGTGCTATTAATTTGATTAAACGGCTCATAGGAGTAATCGTGTTATGAACACTTCTGCACTTGCGCTTGGATGTTTCTGTTCTCTCTCCTTTCGTTCATAAAATAATGAAGATATCCACGAAATGTTAGATAGAACTGCAGGTGAATACCCAGCTGTGAGGAAGCCATTAAGCTCACAATGTTTAAATTGTTACGAATTTGGGTAAAAGCTGCCCAATAAAGCTCTAAATCTGAATTGGAGAGGATTTTATCGATTCTCAAAATTCAGATGGTTCACAACACTGTTGTTTATCTGAGCATCAGTCTTCAAGATTCTTGATATAAGGCAGAAACTTTGATCTACAACATTGGTTTGTAGATCTCCAATCCAAGCTCAGGTGGGATCATCTACTGCTTGGACGTGCAAGTCAATCGGAAATTTAGGAGTCCCAACTTCTCCCGCCGTTTCGACAGTATCTGCTTCTGGTGCAGGCGACTCCAATTTATCTATCAGAGATGGCACCACCAAAATGGCGCGGTGCATTCAACATCGGCTACGGGCTTTTCATGTCCATCGGCGTGGTAGCTGCCAACCTCGTCAACTATGGTGCGGCTAAGATCCAAGGCTGGGGCTGGAGGCTCTCACTTGGCCTCGGCACGGTGCCGGCGTTGATCATGATCACCGCCACACTGCTAGTACCCGACACAGCCAGCAGCCTGTTAGTTCGTGGCAAGGTGGATGATGCAAGGGATTCGCTGCGGCGTGCTCGTGGGCCTGGGGCCGATGTTGAAGCGGAGCTGCAATGCCTACTCGAAGATAGTGTAAAGGCGCAGGCCATGGAAAAGCCCTTTAAAGAGATGCTTAAGCGCCGTTATAGGCCCCAATTAACGATGGCGATCGCAATCCCTTGCTTCCAGCAGCTTACCGGGATCAGTGTGGTAGCGTTCTACGCACCGGTTCTTTTCGAGAGCATCGGCCTTGGTAGCGAATCCTCTCTTGCAGCGGGGGTGATACTCGGCCTGGTCAATCTGCTCTCCGCCCTCATCTCCGCGTATGTAGTTGACAGGCATGGCAGGAAAATTTTGTTCATGGAAGGTGGAATTCAGATGATCTTGTGCTTGGTAGGCTTGAATGTTCTCTCCTCTGTCCCCTCTCTCAGTTGCTCACTGTTTTAGTTTCTAAAGTGCATGTGTGATGTTTAAAAGCCTGATTAACTTAGACACCTTGCAAGTATGCCTTCTATTTAGAGATGTGAGCCAGCAAATTCAGATTTGATATCTGATCAAGTTCGAAGCTAAATCAGTAAAATCAATGGAATGCTAGCAAACCATAGACTTCATATATACCTCTAAAAACCACCCATTAATGGGTCAACTACTAGCTTCTTGCCAAGAAGATGAAAATACATCATTTGATCATGAATCCAGAGAAAGTAGGATTTTAACCTTTTAAGGGCCTTATGGTGAAAGAACAGACCAAACTATGGATCCATGTTTTCTTACATGGTGAAAGAAAAGCTAGAGGTGCATAGGAGTCGATCAAGCCTCAATTTGTAGCTTAAGCACAGCATGAAGATTGTAAAGGCACAATCTCAGCCAAGCCATCGGCGGTCTAGCCGATGATATATGAATTTAAGACCTGCCTTATATCAAAATCATATGTCATATGTGAACTCACCGATTTCAGACATGATATGTATGTGGAAGCAAAATTCTAAACCATTTTAAATGCTTGAGCTTAATCAAGACAGAAAGAACTCCCTTGATTAACTCACTCAGCCTGGTTTTCGAAAAGCTCAATTAGCTAGCCTTTGATAACTTGTGAGTCAAGCTCGAGCTGAGCTTATGCTGGTCGATTTTGAGTGGATTAATCAGTTGTGCCCGAGAAGGGAAAAAAAGAGCTCCTTCCAACTGTTCAAGGGTTTGATCCCAAGACACTCAACTTAATCAAGGAGTTCAATACCTGGTGTCACATTTAAAAGATTGTTATGTATGAAGTTCATTAACGAAACTTGAAACATTTTGGACTTCTTATTTTGCTTGGCTTGGACGCTGGTGAGAAGGCAGCAGTGGCGTGTGTTCTTGGTGTTAAAGTAGGGAGCTCAGGCACAACTTCACTGTCGACGGGTGACGCGGTCCTGGTGCTGGTGCTCATGTGTGGGTACGGAGCTGGGTACGGATCGTCTTGGGGTCCTCTGGGTTTCTTGGTCCCAAGTGAGATTTTTCCACTGGAAATTCGCACCACAGGTCAAAGCATAAACACGGCGGTCAACTTTGCCACCACATTTGTTCTCGCCCAGATTTTCCTCCCGCTGCTCTGTGCTTTGAAGTATGGGTATTTCATCTTATTCGCCGGATTTGTTGTGATCATGACAGCATTCGTCGCTGCATTGTTGCCGGAGACCAAGGGAGTGCAGCTGGAGGCCATGGACAGAGTGTGGGAGAAGCACTGGTACTGGAGACGGTTTGTGTTGCCGGACCCAGCACCATACACAAGTGAACGCGCAGCCAATGGTACTTGATGCTTGAACACTTCTCTGTATTATGGGTGTTCCCTTCCTTTTTTTTCTTATCTCCTATTCCTGTTCATGCGATTTGATGCATGTCCTAGGCTACCGTTGCGAACCTTTCATCTCAGACTCTAAGTTATTCAATCTGCGATTTGAGGTGACCAATTTAGTCTACGTTTCCCTTTTTCTTATATGCAAACCTGTGAGCAATGTATGTGCAAGCTGAGATTAACAGTCGTGTGAAGGCACCTTAATTATGAACTGATATTGAACCTTTTCCAACTCGCGGCTTTATGGGTCTAGGAATGGTAATGAGTTAGTTTGAACTGAAATCTGGTGACCAGCGCTCCTATATATCTGTTTTGAGGTTGGTTGGTGCAATGGATAAGGTGAATGCCGGTGAGATGCCACTGTTGTTTCCGCTGTTGTGGCGATAATCAGGTACCATCAGTGGTATGAGAGCCATGGTTCATCCAAGTAAGTCTGTTCGACCTCTTTGGTGCCCGTGCTGTCTACACTGTCCGCACATCCAAGTATATCGACAGATATCAATCTGCTAATTTAGATAGCGTCTTTCGAAGGTATTCTGTTTATCAACAACTTCACATTGTTGTCGTCTTCCTGCCGGAGACCAGGGGAGTGCCACTAGAGGCCACGGACAGAGTCTGTGAGAAGCATTGGTACTGGAGAAGATTTGTGGTATTGGGAAGGACAGCACCAAAAATGAATGGATACACCGACAGTATTTGATGCATGCAGACTTCAGATTGTTATTATGTCTTTCTTGTTCACTCTATTGTCTATTTTCAAATGGTCCTGGCAAGGTATATGTCTATTATAAACATAATAGAATAGGTAGCATGCTATTAATAGGTCTGCCTACTATGCTATTCCCTTTGAAGCAATTGAAAGGAGGTTATCAATTGTATTTCTTGTACCTAACTGCATCCACATGAGATTGAATTCTCAATGGCCAATGGAGCGTTCAAGTTGGTGGGCCAAGTACTGTCTTCATTAGGTGAGAATCTGCTCGACCCTCCTCCTTCCACGGTGACCCTTAGTTGGATGAGATATCAAATCGCTAGGACAGATATATTCGGATTTTAAATACTACTGTGCAAATTTGTTTGTCATTTTGGATGATTTAAAGTTTAGTGAATTCAAGATTTACATAGTTTTTACTAAATATTTGATAAGAGAGTAGACATGAGAACTTATGAATGTTTCACCCCTAAACATTGAACAAATGACTGGTAAGGATCTCTACTTCTTATTTCTTCATTTTTGCTCCTAAGGGGGATGCTTGGCAGCAACGACAGTCTGCCCCAAACATTTGTGTAGATTCCTACTCCAAAATTTGAGGTAAATACATGAAACAGTTACATTACATGTACCATTATCGTCAAAACACGCTTCAGTGAACAAGTAGGTCCTGAACTGATCTCACCAAATCTCTGCTTGATTTGATTTATGCATAAAAAAGGTCGAAGGCAATCTCTGAGAAAAATGAAAGAGCCCTGACGGGTAATAAAGAAATCTCTGAAAAAAGATCGGCCCCCCTGGGTTCGACGTTTTTTCTGCTAAATTTACCCTGGATTGGCGTTTTCAGCAACTAAAAGTTTCACGCGTTTTACCCTGAATTGGCGTTTTCGGCAAGTGAAAATTTCACGGGTTTGATGAGACCGGTTGAAGTCGTACTAATCTGAAAAAAACCATTGGATGCACCAGTCCTTTTCTGCTTGGGCCCCTTGGTTTTCGGCAAGTCGTACAATTCAGAGTTAGTGTAGAGACAGAGTAGGCCCTCCCACTCTTTACGTTGGCCAAAGGCATGGCTTAGGGTCCTAACCCAACGCGCGCTTGATGGAAGGGGGCAGAGCTCTCCGATAGGGCAATAGAGAGAGTGTGTGAGAATGGCGGGGGAAGCTCTGCTGGCCGTTGCCACCGTCGGAGATTCGGTGGGAAGCTCGCCTTCTCCGTCTATGTCACATGCATGCGACATATGGATAGTGGCCATTGAGCCTTATCCGAATATACCGTAACTGTTACGAGAACAACCCAAAAATCTCTCGTGAGATAAAGGGAACCCCATCCTAAAATCTCTCACCCCTAACCGCAGCTAGGGCATGGGAAAAACTAAGGGGCTAGGGTATAATTTCCTAGCAAGCTCTCTTGAAAGAAATACATAATTCGTGAGAAGCCCCTTGGAAGTAAACCCCTAAATCTGACATATACGACTGTCTTCTTCTTCTTTTCCTTTCTCTTCTTCCCTTTGCTCTGCTCTATCGTTTGTGTTACAGGGGACATTTGTTGTTGCCTCAAGTGAAAGCTGGAGCCTCTGGTGAACCGACTGCGTAGGCAAAGA
>JAANDH010000038.1:378292-392203 GCA_011799765.1 Nymphaea thermarum
TGAATCGTCGGATTGGGTGAATGCTATGGATGAAGAAATTGAATCCATAGAAAATAATAAAGTCTGGGAATTAGTAGATCTTCCTAATGACAGAAAGCCCATTGGATGTAAATGGGTGCTAAGGAAGAAGTATAAAGCTGACGGATCAGTCGAAAAATTCAAAGCCAGACTAGTGGCGAAAGGTTTTTCCCAAAAGGAATGAATTGATTATTCAGAGACCTATTCGTCGGTTGCAAAGTTCGCATCAATCAGAATAATATTGGCCATCGCGGCATTCTATGACTTGGATATTTGTCAAATGTATGTTAAGACTGCTTTTCTGAATGGTGAGTTGAAAGAAACCATATATATGACTCAACCACAGGGATATATCATCAAGGAAAAAGAAGACAAAGTGTACAAGTTGAATAAATCGTTGTATGGACTGAAACAGTCCCCTAGGCAGTGGTATTTTGCTTTTCACAAAGCAATTACAAAACTTGAGTTTATTGCAAACCAACTTGACCACTGTGTGTATGTTTGGAAAAATGGGAGTCTTTTCTGTATTCTATCATTATACGTTGATGACATATTACTAACAGGAAATGATAATGACATGATTGTAAAAACGAAGACTTGGCTGAACAAAAACTTCGAAATGAAGGACTTGGGTGAAGCATCCTACATATTAGGAATAAAAATCACTCGAGATAGAAACTCAAGAATCTTGAGTCTAAGCCAAGAAAGATATATTGATTATATCTTGAAGAAATTTCGTATGTTAGACTGCAAACCAATTGGGACTCCTATAGCGAAAGGAGCAAACTTAAGCAGGAATGATTGTCCTGGTGAAGGACAACAAAAATTAAATGTTCCATACGCACAAGCAGTTGGCAGTCTGATGTATTTAATGCTTTGTACCAGACCAGACATAAGCTTTCCCATCGGTTTGGTAAGTCGTTATGAAAGTAATCCTGGATGGCCTCATTGGCAAGCAGTCAAAAGGATTTTTCGGTATATTAAAGGAACAAAAGGACTGAAATTGTCCTACCAAGCTGATGAGTTGACCTTAGTTGGCTATTCGGATGCGAATTTTGCAGGATGCAAAGATGATAGTAAGTCTACTTCTGGTTATGTGTTCCTCTTTGGAGGTGGGGCAATAGCCTGGTCCTGTAAGAAACAGGGATGTGTTGCTCAGCACACTCAGGAAGCAGAGTATGTAGCATGCAATGTTGCAACTGCCTTTGCTGTCTGGATGAATCGGTTCCTGAAAGACTTGAAATTAAATCTTGTTCATGAACCTGTTCAACTGTATTGTGATAATCAAGCAGCGATATCTCTTATGAAAAATGGAGCGGTTAGCTCAAAGAGTAAACATATAATGGTGAAATACCATTACGTTCATGAAATGATTGAGAAAAATGAAATCTCTGTCGATTATTTGCCTACCAATGATATGGTGGCTGATCCCTTAACAAAGGGAATATCTGAAGACATGTTTTCAAAACATGTAGCCCATATGGGGTTAAGATATATTTGAAAAATTGCGAAGGAAANCTTGGAAGTAAACCCCTAAATCTGACATATACGACTGTCTTCTTCTTCTTTTCCTTTCTCTTCTTCCCTTTGCTCTGCTCTATCGTTTGTGTTACAGGGGACATTTGTTGTTGCCTCAAGTGAAAGCTGGAGCCTCTGGTGAACCGACTGCGTAGGCAAAGACTTGCCACTTCCGCTGCGTCTTCTCATTCACCAACATCATCTTCGGCTATGAGATTGGCATCTCAGGTAGAGCCCATACTCTGTCTTTTTCTCTCCCTCCCTTCTGCAGCTCGGAAAAACAAAACCCCATGTCTGGAGGCACGTAGCGTCATGAAAACGCAGAAGCCAAGATCCTCCTGCTTTGAATTGGACAACCCAGTTGCCCAACGATTCCCGTGGCTTAAGATGTGGACTTCAGCTAGCTATTCATCTGCGTCAATGGACAATGGCAGGGGCGGAGGGAGGGGGGGCCAGCTTAGGCCATGGCCCCACCCTCGCCAGTGAAAAAAAAAAAATTGTATTAAAAAAAATATTATTTTTTAATCACTCTATGTATTTTTAGGATTTCAATTGAGTTTGACCCTACCCAGATCTAAAAGCTGGACTGTCCTGGCTCCGCCACTGGACAATGGACAGCGGATGCGTGGTGTTCGAGTAGATTACCCCATCTTCCTGCATCTTCCCATCTCCAGCAATCCGGCTATCATATTGCTGGTTTTTTTTCTTGGGTTTTCTTAAAGGAGGTGGGATTAGAGGTGTCAACAGACCATATCTGCTTTTTCCTATCCAATTTTTTGAAATGGTTTGGTCGAATACCGGATCCAAATCGGGTTTACTAACAACCCCTAGCCGTCGCATTGACAACTCTTATGATAATGCACTATTGGTAAGCCTCTCGTGTATATAACTTTGTTCTTTTTGTTTTGTTTAAAGGGAGCATTTTATAGCCTCAGATTTGAGAACTGTTCATTGAATATCAGACCCTCCCTCTGATCTTAAATCAATATTTTTTCAAAGCAAAGAAGCAAAGCAAAGATTTAAATTGTGGATTAAGCTTAGGTAAGGTACTTGATTTAATGAACCAGAAATACATATATCATGGATGTTTTGCCACAGCAGCAAAAGCATACCATGTCATATTTAAGGACATCACTTCTTTATCTTCTGACTTTGTCTTCAAAAGTGGTGCCATTTCTTTCTTTCTTTTCTTTTTTTCCCTTTTTTCCATTTTTATGGTTAAGGGCATCTTTATCTTTTAGAGCCAAGTAGCGGTACTTACCTTTTGAGTAAATGGATCTGAGCTCTATGTTCAGGAGGTGTGACTACCATGGAGTCGTTCTTGAAGAAGTTCTTCCCTTTTGTGTGGGAGAAGAAGAGCGAGGCAGAGGAAAACGATTACTGCATGTTTAACAGCCAGCTCCTTACCACCTTCACCTCCTCCCTCTACTTAGCGGGCTTAGTCTCTTCACTTGCAGCCAGCCGAGTCACAATGGTGCTTGGGCGTAGAGCTAGTATGCTGCTCGGCGGCCTCCTCTTCTTGGTTGGAGCAGCCATCAATGGGGCCGCCGTCCATGTGGCCATGCTCATCATCGGTCGCATGTTGCTTGGCTTCGGAGTCGGCTTCACCAACCAGGTAAACTAGCCCTTTTGCATCTGCTCACTTCCTTAACAGGTTCTTTATAACTAGCTGCTTCTTTAAGAAAGATTAAGCAGCAAAATATATGAGAACACATAAAACTCAGTCTTTGCAAACTGTTGATTAATGAGTAGATGGTTTAACCAAATATATTCTTTTAAATTATTTGTTTAAAAAGTTGAAGTTTTGTTTAATTTTATTGAATGACTAACAATGTTGCGCCCTCCTTGAGCTGGTCTATTGTATTTAAGAGTGTCATACATTCTATTTATTTTGATCGAATGATTGATATTGGTGGTTATCATATTAGGAATCCTTCTTCTAATGGCATATTTTAATGAGAAAATTATGATGAGGTGCTATTTAATTTTGAATAAACGGCTCACAATGGTAATTATATTATGAACATTTCTTCACTTGGTATATTGCACTTGCGCTTGGATGTTCCTGATCTCTCACCTTTCGTGCATAAGATAATGAATATCTTTCAATCCATGAAATGTTAGAATTGCAGCTGAATTCCCATCTGTGAGGAAGCCAGTAAGTTCACAATGTTTAAATGGTTACGAATTTGGGTAAAAGCTGCCCAATAAAGCTCTAAATCTGAATTGGAGAGGATTTTATCGATTCTCAAAATTCAGATGGTTCACAACACTGTTGTTTATCTGGGCATCAGTCTTCAAGATTCTTGATACAAGGCAGAAACTTTGATCTACAACGTTGGTTTGTAGATCTCCAATCCAAGCTCAGGTGGGATCATCTACTGCTTGGACGTGCAAGTCAATCGGAAATTTAGGAGTCCCAACTTCTCCCGCCGTTTCGACAGTTTCTGCTTCTGGTGCAGGCGACTCCAATTTATCTATCAGAGATGGCACCACCAAAATGGCGCGGTGCATTCAACATCGGCTACGGGCTTTTCATGTCCATCGGCGTGGTAGCTGCCAACCTCGTCAACTATGGTGCGGCTAAGATCCAAGGCTGGGGCTGGAGGCTCTCACTTGGCCTCGGCACGATACCGGCATTCATCATGATCACCGCCACACTTCTAGTACCCGACACGGCCAGCAGCCTGTTAGTTCGTGGCAAGGTGGATGATGCCAGGGATTCGCTGCGGCGTGCTCGTGGACCTGATGTCGATGTCGAAGCGGAGCTGCAATGCCTACTTGAAGATAGTGTGAAGGCGCAGACCATGGAGAAGCCCTTTAAAGAGATGCTTAAGCGCCGTTACAGGCCTCAATTAACGATGGCGATTGCAATCCCCTGCTTCCAGCAACTCACTGGGATCAGTGTGGTAGCGTTCTATGCACCGGTTCTTTTCGAGAGCATCGGCCTTGGAAGCGACTCCTCACTTGCAGCGGGGGTGATACTTGGCCTGGTCAATCTGCTCTCCACCCTCATCTCCGCCTATGTAGTTGATAGGCATGGCAGGAAAGTTTTGTTCATGGAAGGTGGAATTCAGATGACCTTGTGCTTGGTATGCTTTGATGTTCTCTCCTCTGTCCCCTCTCTCAGTTGCTCACTGTTCTTGTTTCTAAAGTAGGGAGCATGCATGATGCTTAAGAGCCTAATTAACTTAAGACAGCTTGCAAGTATGCCTTCTATTTAGAGATGTGAGCCATCAAGTTCAGATTTGATATCTGATCAAGTGTGAAGCTAAATCAGTAAAATCAATGGAATGCTAGCAAACAACAGCATTCATATATACTTCTAAAAACCACCCATTAATGGGCCAACTATTAGCTTCTTGCCAAGAAGATGAAAACATCATTTGATCATGAATCCAGTGAAAGTAGGATGTTAACCTTTTAAGGTCCTTATGGTGAAAGAATAGGCCAAACTATAGATCCATGTTTTCTTACATGGTGAAAGAAAAGCTAGGGGTGCATATGAGTCGATCAAGCCTTGAATTTGTAGCTTGAGCTCAGCATGAAGATTGTTAAAGGCACAATCTCAGCCAAGGCATAGGTGGTCTAGCCGGCGATATTTGATTAAGACCTGCCCATTCAAAATCATGTCATATGTGAACTCACCAATTTGAGCAATGATATGTATGTGGTAACATCATTCTAAACTACTCTAAATGCTCGAGCTTAATCAAGGCAGAAAGAACTCCCTTGATTAACTCACTCAGCCTGGTTTTCAAAAAGCTCAATTAGCTAGCCTTTGATCACTTGTGACTCAAGCTCGAGCTGAGCTTATGCTGGTTGATTTTAGTTCAATACCTCGTGTTATATTTAAAAGATTGTTATATATGAAGTTCATTAATGAAACTTGAAACATTTTGTTTCTTATTTTGCTTGGCTTGGACGCTGGTGAGAAGGCAGCAGTGGCGTGTCTTCTTGGTGTTAAGGTAGGGAGCTCAGGCACAACTTCACTGTCAAAGGGTGACGCGGTCCTGATGCTGGTGCTTATGTGTGGGTACGCAGCTGGGTACGGATGGTCTTGGAGTCCTCTGAGCTTCTTGGTCCCAAGTGAGATTTTTCCACTGGAAATTCGCACCACAGGTCAAAGCATGAACACGGCGGTCAACTTTGCCACCACATTTGTTCTCGCCCAGATTTTCCTCCCGCTGCTCTGTGCTTTGAAGTATGGGTATTTCATCTTATTCGCCGGATTTGTCGTGATCATTACAGCATTCGTCGCTGCATTCTTGCCGGAGACCAAGGGAGTGCTGCTGGAGGCCATGGACGGAGTGTGGGAGAAGCACTGGTACTGGAGACGGTTTGTGGTGCCGGCCCCAGCACCATACACAAGTGAACACACGCGGCCAATGGTTTTTGATGCTTGAACACTTCTCTGTATTATAGTTGTTCCCGTCCTCTTTTTCTTCTCTCTAGTCTTGTTCATGCGATTTGATGCATGTCCTAGGCTACCGTTGCGAACATTCAATCTGTGATTGGAGGTGACCAATTTAGTCTACGTTTCCCTTTTTCTTGTATGCAAACCTGTGAGCAATGTATGTGCAAGCTGAGATTAACAGTCGTGAGATTAACAGTCGTGTGAAGGCACCTTAATTATGAACTGATCTTGAACCTTTTCCAACTCGCGGCTTTATGGGTCTAAGGATGGTAATGAGTTAGTTTGAACTGAAATGAAAGCTGGTCACCACCACTCCTAAATATCTATATCTCTCTTGAGGTTGGTTGGTGACAGGGGCGGAGCCAGGATTTTGTTGTGGGGCGGGTCATGTTGGTGTATGGAACTTGATCCATACTGGACACCCATGTGCCATTGTTGCGAGTTGGCTGGGGGTTGCAGGGGGGCAGCGCCCCCTTGCTCGGGGGTTCGGGGGCGGTAGCCCCCAAAGGAAAATTTTTCTCATATGTAAGGGCATATATGTCTTTTGTACAAATGCAGGTTTTTGCTCTAATCCTTATGTTGAGAGGAGAGCCGCCGCTTGTGTGGGTTGTTCTGTGTGTGTTCATCTGAGAGAGAATACAAGAGTTCTGTGCGACCGTGGACATAGGAGATTATTGCTCCGAACCACGTAAATCGTTGTCTTCTTTCTTGTTACTTCTAACCTCCTCTTGAGAGTGTGAGCGGAGTGTTTTGTGTGTTGTTCCTAACAGGCTAAACCATCCGCGGGTCGGGCCAAGAGGAGCGACGGTAGGGCCAAGAGGAACGATGGGTCGGGCCAAACTAAAAAATTTTGATTTTTTTACATATAAAAAAAAAATTTTGCTCACCCGGGCCATGGCCCGGGCGGCCCCCCCCCCCCCCCCCCCCCCCCCCCCCCCCCCCCCCCCCCCCCCCCCGCCCCTGGTTGGTGCAATGAATAAGGTGAATGGCAGAGATTGTTGTGTATGATTGTGTTTAAGAACCAACAATGGAACTGAACTTTTTTGCGAAGAATTTTAAACCAAAGACAGGACTACCCTCTTGGATTAAACTCGAAGGCGGTAGAGCCAGAAGTTTTCAGCCAAGAAGCACTTGTTAAAAAAAAAAAGTAAAGGGTGTTTGAAAAATAGTTAAGGGCACACCTTATAATAGAAAATTGTCCACACATGTCCACATGTAACTAGGCTTTTGACTAAGCTGAATTCTTGTGTCTTAATTTTCTTGTAGCTTTTGAATATATAAATGTAATTTGAAAATTATTAAAAGTATAGCAAGCAGATCAAATTATAATTTTTAAAAAAAAGTGTAAACAATTTTACTTCTATATCTGTGCCTAGTAATTAAGAGTAGGCGTAGTCAACAAGGCCTTGTATGCATCCCTAAGCAGGTGCAATGGATATGGTGAGGTTTGGTGGTCTCTCATGCCAAGGCACCGAAAGTATACCCTATATCCTCTCAAGGCACCAAAAGTATACCCCATAATCATGGGGATAAGGGGAAGAATGAGGGCTTCAGATCCCAGCATTATAACAAAATATTCTTCTTAACTCAAAAAAAAAAAAGTTAGTATACCAATGAGAGTACTTGAACAATTTAAATAAATAAACCGCTATTACAACTGGGCAATATGAGAAAGTAGAGAAGGGTGGCATCGCCATCTCCATTCAGGATGGCACTTATTAATCCCAAGATTAAAACAAACTCCTATTACAAAAACAGTAAAATATCTTTAATCTTGCACATTCCACACAGGACCTGGTCCTCCCCGTCACGCGGCAAGAAATGAAAGAAACTTGAGTGGCATAAGAAACTGCCGGCAAAAAATGATCATCCAACGTTGCCACAATCATGTTAAAGACCGAGTTTAAACCATAAAAGGTTAACAGTGAGAGCCAAACGTTACCACTATCATACTAAAAGACCATCTTTATACGAATAACGGAGACGTCTCTTTTTTATTGGGTCTGCTGCCCTTGAGAAGAAACTTGGCGTCGATATTTCAGATCGCTACTTAAAACCAAGATGCAGTGTAATGGAAATTGAGCGGGCTGCAAGGCCGCTGGAGCTCGCGCTCGATCAAAAAGGTGGGGAGGAAGGGCTCTTGGTGGGCCTACTCGGCTCCGCGCGGACGACGGAGAAAAATAGTGGAACACCAAGAAAAAAAAAAAAAAAAAAAAAATCTGAAGGAAGGAAATTTTCTATCTCTCGCTCTCTCTGTTTGATATAGGCCCAAAATGTGGTCTCCGCGCACCCGTGCCCAAAAGGAGTGGAGGAATGGAGAGTGTGATCTGCGGGAGGATCTCCCTCTCCCCCTTCAACCCTAAATCTGGTGCGCCAACTCTGTCTTTTCTCTCTCTCTCTCTCTTCCTATTACTTTTGAGGAAGCTAGATTTCGTTTTTAAGAGTTGTTATATTGTGTCATCCGATGGTTGATTTCGGTTTGTTTTTTCCGTTTCATCATTGATTTTGGTTTCTCGTTTGGCTTTTCCGTTTCCCGCTCCTTCGTTGGCGGATTGTTTTGTCATGCGGCCTATCGGTGGTGGCTTGGGTATATAGACTATAGAGAAGAGACATGAAACGTGAACTCGTTGCAGAATCGGAAGAAAGCTTGGCAACGATGGATTTCCCATTGAGAACATGAAAATTTATTGAGCAACCCAACGTTTACATTTGGTGGGATAGATGCAGAGTTATCTTCTTGCTGCTTGTGTAGATTGGATAAGGCTGATGACTGACGTTTTAAGTGGACTTGAATTACGATCAGGACTTTCCTGATGCCAACGGTGTTCTGGGTGGTCGACTTCTACGACGAATAGGTTTCTTCTGGCGTGATTCTACCATGGAGTTGCTTCTTTGCCTTTCAGGCCTCTAATTGATAAGTAAAAAGTAGAATCCTTGAAGTGCCCCCTGGCCGAGAGTATATACCCCGGCTTGACCTTTGCGACCTACGTTCCCTTATGGCCTTCGAACTTGTGACGACCTTTCAGCTTGATGGAGGATGTTGGTCACCCCTACCAGATGAGCAGTGTCCTATCGAGTCTGCCTATTGGAAACAGAAACTCGTTTCTCTTGCTTGGCTTTTAAGGAACTAATACTAACATTCACATGAGTGACCTCGGCTGTGTGATATCCTTCTCATTCGTGGTATTTGACCTCCTAAGATTCCATTTCGATATGAAGGTTTTATTGGAGCGCCTTGGCTGATGTTTCATGTGGTAACGCCTGCCCTTAGGTTAGTGATATTGAATTTATGTGGTCTTGGTGTTTGGCTGATGCGCATATGTTAAACGTAGCTAATCTTTCCCTAACTCTGAACTTGAGATGTGGATTTCTTTATCTAAGCTCTAGAAGCTGGTAAAATGCAAACTTTCCCCATGGCCGTTTTCTAAACCAGAATATGCATGATATGCTTCAATGCGCACGTTAGTGTCTGTTCTTTTGTTTCTTCCTTTACTGAAACATCTGAAACCTTTTATCCAATCTGCAGAAAGGAAGGGCATATAGACCCATGAGCTTGAGAATATAACGAACTTTGGTCATTATGTGGTCTTACTTGCTTTGAATTTTGTAGTCAGATGGAGAACAAAAGTTTTTCTACCTGACCCATAAATTTCTTTGGAAAGGAATTCCCTTTAATGAGGAAAGCATTGTGTTTTGTCTAGGTGTGTGTGCTACTGCATCCAACCCAGAAGAACTTCAGTAAATATGTTCAATTGGCTCACGTCATGATAATACATGCAATAGCATTTTCCTTTTTTCTTCCTTTTATCAACTTGGGTCGGGATCATTCTGGTTATCTGAGCCTGCTCATACTGTCATTATGCTAAGATACTTTTTGATTTGTGATATTAAGGTTGTGAAGGTTCAGAAGGTAAAATAGTGACTTTATTGATTTTCTCTTTTGGCATCTTTAAAATTTGAATGAATCCTATTCTTGTTGCTTAAGCATAAAAATTTCATTAAGTTCTATATGCAGCAACCATCTTAGGAATCTGCTGTTTTATGTCCTTCCCAATATTTCTAGTTGTACTTATTTGGTTATATGATCTCTATGTAGGGGACAGACTGCCTTCTCAGGGAATATGCCTAAATCGGGTCACTTTCATGACAGTATCAGCTACAACACCAGGCAAAGGAGGTGGGCTATTGGAAAGGCCAACCATTGAAAGGACCACCCCTGGACGTGAATCTGAATTTGACTTGAGGTATGAATATATCCTGTGTTTATGTATCTATATCCAGAAACTGCAAAAATGCTGCTTTTCCCTGCAAGAATAGTTTCAGCATTTACCTGTCTGTTTCTATCTTGTTGTTGATTTTGTCTTGCTGGCGCATCTTTTCCTACCTAGTGCTGGTTCATCTCATGAGCAGGCCTTTATGCTCTCTTCTTACAATGCTTAGGTGATGCTGAATCTGTGTTAGATGGAAACTGGAAAGGTGTAATTTGAACAGTTGGGTCCCCGCTTATAATTTCTCCAATGCTTTTGAAGTACAACAGATTTTTTCAATAGATTTTGTAAGTGTACTTTCCAATGATTAGCTTACTTTTAAGCAACTGTCAGATCGAAGTGGTCTATGCAAAGTTATTAACATCACAATGCTGTTTTTTGTAGTTCCAGGTTCTGATTTCTCATTTTTTTCCTTTTGATTTTTCGTAAAACATTTCCTATAGAAAGAACCTTTTCAAAATCTCCTGATATATTTGTTTTGCACATTCATTGCAGCAGTTTGATAAATGGTGGCCAGTGCTAATAGAATTGATCAATAGCATTTTCTATTGTTAAAGGCATATAGTTTAACAGTAAGGAGTACTTGACCTTCTCCAATCATCGTTAAAGTGCTAATGGTAAGCTACTATTATCTATGTATACTTCATAGTTCCCTCTTTGAGACAGTTCCGATAGAGGTCAGTTTGACAGTTCCAAAAGTAAAATAATTTGATTGAAGTGAGAGATTTACTTAAGTATCTTCAGAAGCAGACATTTTTGAAATTGGACCTAGAATTGTTTATATGTCAGTGGAAGATCATCCTTTCAAGAACATTTGATTATCTCGTTAAGGAGTTGCGATTCTTGAATTTGGAACTGAGTTTCATAGCTAAAAGTTGATGGACTATCAACAAATGCTTTGAGAAGATGAGGAAACGTATTCACTCACTCACAGTTCGCAAGCATAGCTTTGTCTTGTTTATTATCAACACAAGCGTGGAGTCTCTATAAAAAGACATCAGGCATTTCCCCTTGATATTGGTAGCACCCATGCGTATTCATTCGCGGATTTTCTCTTATTATTGCCGGTTCTTTTCATTTACTCTGAGTAACTTTCCCCAATTAAGTATTTTTTGCTATAGATATATTACTTCTGTTTCTGGGGTAAGGCTGAACATCACCTCTGTTTTAGCTGTCTTGGTTGTCTCCTTTTTGTGGCCACTTGAGGTGAATTATTTATCTTTCAGGAAATCAAGGAAAATTGCACCACCTTACCGTGTACTGTTGCATAATGATAACTACAATAAGAGGGAGTATGTTGTTCAAGTTTTGATGAAGGTTATTCCTGGGATGACACTGGATACTGCTGTCAATATCATGCAAGAGGCGCACTATAACGGGCTTGCTGTAGTAATCATTTGTGCTCAAGCAGATGCTGAAGAACACTGCATGCAGCTCAGGGGAAATGGGCTGTTAAGTTCTATAGAACCAGCTAGTGGTGGATGCTGATGATCTTTTGTACTGTTATGTTACAGTTGTAGCTGTTAGGAGTCTGATTTATCTGTACATAACAATCTGAATATCTGCTGCCTAAACTTTGATGAAATTATCACATAGGAATAATAGAGTGCTGTTGGTCTGCTGGAGAAAAAACTTCATTTCATTTGCTTAAATTAAGCTGAAAAGTCCCATGGTACTTTCTTGTTTTTATTATATCTAAGGGAGGATCATTATAGGAGATATGAGCTTAATCACTACTAAGACCATGACTCAGGTTAATGGGTATTCCATTGAATTATATGTCCAATCGACAGGCTGCTGGGAGATGGACTCTCATCCTTTTATTAACAAAAAATAAGTGGATGCACAGCATCGGAGCTATCTACAAACCAAGCAGCCTAAATTCAGACGCTACGAACAGGTAGAAAAAGAACAAGAAAGAACTATACAGCAGCAGAAAAGGTACCGTTACACTGTTAGCCAATTTCATATTTGCCATCTTCATCTCTACATTTCAGGAGTCTACGCCTTGCTTCTATTAGTATACTTGTATAAAACACTGGAAGCTGCTACTAAAGTTAAAAATGAGAGGCCATTTAGCTAGACCCCTATTCTGCTTTTAAGCAACACACGTAATCTTCTGACCCAGATCTTGTTTGTTCTGCTGCCGCAGAATACTGATCCCCCAATGGATGCTTTAGACGACTCCTCATCTTGATCGCCTGTGGCGTCTCCCCCACCAACAGTAACCTTGGTTTTGTGGGGGATAAACAAAACGAATGACTAGATTTGTCAAGTTTCTCCTCAGATTAACGATGTGTTATTGAGTGACAAATTTTCTGTCCGATACAATATGAATAACAGACTACACCTGTTACCAACCACACCCTGACAATTTCACCCTCCTGGTCATTCCAACAGGCTTCGTTGCATATATACCAAAAATGCTGAATTTGAGTTGGGTAACGAATTTTGAGGAAGGCCTTATGGCGGCTCCATCAAAGAAACCAGCAAATGACATGAAAGGTAATCAGCCGGCTTTTAGTTAACCATGCATGCTCCTGAAAACTTAACCTTTCGCCATGACTGAAATGCAGCTTTGATATTCTTCTGCCAAGGGATTCGCTTCCTGTTAAATCTCTTAATCACCCAGGCCCAGACTGACTTAGCAGCATTACACTAAATAATAACATGCCATTTATAAAGAAGGAAAAAGTAGTCGTTGCATATATACGTACTTAATGCTCGATTCTTTTTTTCTAGTTTATTTTTTTCTGAGAAAATTTGATCGGATTAACTTGGCTGACCCTTGCACTTAAGCGTTTCATAATAAAAGGAAAAATTGAGCACGATTATTAGGACTATTGCCCAAATTGTGGTTCAAACTCTGCACAAATTGTGCAAGGTAGAATAATCAAGGTTCACAATAATTTGTGGTCTTAAAATATGCGTGCGGATTATCCAAGGTTGGTGTTCCAAGACGGTATTTCACGATGAACGTATCAAAGACTGTTAGATTTCTCGGGGGACCAATTTGGAGTTGAGAAACACGTCTTTGTCTAGCTTTAAAGAGGCTTGGACCTAGAATTCTCGAGGATGATCATACACTGAAAGGTCCTTTTCTAGGATCCGGACCAGATCTTTTATCCACGCTGTGCCATCCAAATTTGGTAAAACGGATCCGATGCAGGTTGTATCAAACCTGCTCATAACTTAAGCTCCTCTAATCATTCAATCCGAACCCAATCTGGCGAGATTACGGATCCACCGTATTGAATTGAAGATGTCAGGTCAACATCGGGGATTTGGATCCAGTTCATTGACGTGCTAATGTAGACATATGGATCCATCACCGCAGATAATGTGAAAATTTCATCACAACAATCGCCTGCCACAGGACGACCCGGTGGTCCAACCGAGTCATACGTTGAATAATCTGAAGCACAAATAGAAAAAATGGTTCTCTGTGGTTCAAAGTGACCACCAAAAGTGAGAGGGATGAGAAATTGTCATATTGAATATTGACCATACATGTGTCATCTCAGTGACCCCAATTTCCGGCAACCTCCAGCATCCAGTAGCGACCACCTAGGGTGAGTGTGCGGCCGGCATCAAATTATGAGCAGTGATGTGTGAAATTTGCATACAAAATCATCGAATTCTGATGATATAGAATATGATCCGATCATTTCTATGCCCAAGCACAGACAT
>JAANDH010000038.1:392303-538872 GCA_011799765.1 Nymphaea thermarum
TATATATATATATATATATATATATATATATATATATATATATATATATATATATATATATATATATATATATATATATATATATATATATATATATATATATATATATATATATTATATCATGTGTAGTCAATGTAGCTCTAACCACTGTAGTATGTGTCAGTGATTTTAACGTCCCATCTTTAAATATGAGTTATCTTGAGCCACAGACTTGCCTCTCGTTGCATTTACTTCTAGTCGTTCATCCCAATCAAAACCACTGGTTCTTGAAACGTTAAATACAGAGAAAGAATGGGATGAACTTCACGGTCTTCTTATGGCCCTATAAGATATCATGAGAAAGGGCTCTCCGGCAGTCGGACCGTATAATTCTGGCACCAAGTTCACAATCTCCGCCCATAGCAAAGCCATAGATCCTGCAAAACCCTCAGCAAACAACCGGCATTTTGAAGGCAAATCGTGGTATTGCTTGCAAAACTCTTCTGCATCATGCTGAACATGTGCTTTCCATAAGATCAATTGATCATTATTTTGTCTTAAATTATATTTTGATGACATGTTCAGCCTGCATTTTCTTCCTTGTTCAAGAAGACTAAATGTTTTGTTATGAGAATTGTTCGTATTGAACAAGATGATGTGCTTCTTAGAATGACATGCATCTGATAGGTTTATCAAGAGTTCTGCTCCAACGGATTTGACGATTAGAGTGCACGGCGTTGCTTTCCACGTTCACAAGGTAAACGTATGTTAGGAGACATCAGTCTCTTCTACAAGAAGAACATTATACTAAAACTCGAGGCCCAAGCATGATTCTTTCTACCTTGTCCTTCTCTTCTCTTGTTTATAATACTTGAAGAGGCAAATTAACAAGCACACAAGCTTCTATTTAAAAAAAATGGATACAAGTATACTTCCAGATAGATCAACGTATTAACATGTATTTCGCTTTGGAAAATATCAAATAAACAAACGTGAAACTGTTTCATTTCTCCCACAACATCGTTTACAAAAAGAACTCCAGATATTTTGCAAACAATGACGATGATGATCGTTGCCTGCAGTCTGCGCTACTCTCTCGAAGCGGGTACCTGACGCGATACGAACACGAGACGTCCGGATCGGAAGGGAGCGAGCTCCTGATCGACGACTTCCCGTGCCAGCCGGGCGTGTTCAAGATGGTGGTGAACTTCTGCTACGGCGCCGGCGTCGAAATCACCGCCGGCAACGTGGCGGCTCTCCGGTGCGCGGCGGAGTTCATGGAGATGACCGAGTCAGTCGCGGAGGGCAACCTTGTGGCAAAGACCGAGTCGTTTCTCTCCCTCGTCGCCCTCCCCTCGTGGCGCCACTCCTTCGCCGTGCTCCGCTCGTGCGAGACGCTCCCCCCCTCTGGCCGAGACTCACCTGATTGTGAGGCGTTGCTGCGAATCGATCGCTTCGAAGGTGCGGTGCTCCGCCAGCCAGGACGGCGTGGGCTCGGATGGTTGGCTGGAGGACCTGTCGAGCCTCCGGATCGAGCATTTCTCCCGGGTCGTCACAATGGTCGCGGCGAAGGGAGGAAACCCAGAAATCGTCTCGGTATCGATCGCGAAATATGCCGAGAAACGGCTGACGGATGGCAGAGGAACGGCGACCGGCGACTCGGAACTGAATAATTCCTCGAGAATGGGATTACCCGAGACGGCGAACGAAGAAACCGGCACGTCTCCGTTCCACAACCACCGGTTCCTCGAAGAGATGCGGCATGCCCAAATCGGCCGGCGGAAGGAAAAAGAGAAGGAAAGCGCGACCCTGCACCATACCGGTTCGATGCTCGGCCTTGACAGCTTCGGGACCGAGTCGGTGACCGAAAAGAGGAGGATGGTGGAGAGTTTAGTGAGCCTCCTTCCCGCGGCGAAGGAGGTGATCGACGTGGGCCTCTTGCTGGGGATGCTGAAGGCGGCAATGCGTCTGGGCGCCGCTCCGGCGTTGGTGGGGGAGTTGGAGAAGAGGGTAGGGATGAATCTGGAGAAAACTAGCGCGGAGGATCTCGTGTCGTTGGTCTCCGGTGGGGAGGACGGTGCCGATGGTGGCGGCAGTGGTGGTTGTGGCGGTGGTAACGATGGTGTGGAGATGGTGCAGAGGTTGGTGGAGTACTTCCTAATGCAGGACGATCGTGAGGGGAAGCTCGCAGTGGTGGCGAAGATCCTGGACGGCTACCTTGCGGAGATAGCAAAGCGGCCAGACCTCACGCCTGCCAGGTTCCAAGTCATAGCCGAGGCGTTGCCGGAGTTCGCCAGGACGTGCGTCGACGGCCTCTACAGAGCCATTGATACGTATCTCAAGGTCGTCTTCTCCTCCTTTTTCTTCCTCTCGTTCTAGTTTTCTTCCCTCCCTCCGTCGCGCTGGACGCGGTGCTTAACTCTTTAGGTGCACGGTGCACTTGCATATCCAGAAAATGCGGGATATTGTAGGATCTTGCCTTGCTTAACACTATGGTTTGATCTAAATGCTTCATGGGACGAGTTTCTTTCATATATAGTCCGATTTGTCGGATATCTCAAAACAAGTTCACAAGATGCTGAGAAAGAAGCTGATATGTAATTATATATAAGGGTCTGTGTCATGCGTGCAGGCACATCAGACGCTGACTGAGCATGAGAGAAGAAGGGTGTGTAGAGCCATGAATTGCCGGAAGCTCACCGTAGATGCACGCCTTCACGCGGCCAGGAATGAGCGGCTTCCTCTAAGAACAGTCATAACAGTAAGTTTCACAGAGAGAGAGAGAGAGAGTTATATTGATCTCTATAGACTATAGTACAAGACAAGTTAGTGAAAACAAGCGCCACTTGAAGATACCAAGAACAGTTTGGTTTCACCTGGCTAGTCGCTATGGAGTAAGGCTCTGAAAGTTGAAGTTAAAAGAGTTCAGTACTAAGGTTGCATCTCTATTGGTATCTGTTGGTGATTGGCCTAAACTTAGCTTTTGGCGAAAGAATTTTCTTCTTAAATACCAACCATGAATACTTCACTCATCCCCTGATCCTGATTTAGTAGTGAATTAGCCAAATTTCAAAGGCGCAAAAAACTGTAGTACTTTATATAATCGACCATAATCTCAACAAGATTACAGTGCTTAAATCGTGAGTGACCAATAAATGCAGGTATTGCATGAAGAGCAAGTAAAAATGAGAGGCAATTATCTGCTTGATGAGCACCTGCGCCATGATGTTGGCGAGCTCAGCGGAAACTGTCGATGCGAAGGCGAGGTAAGCAGTCTCAGAGCCGAGGTGGTGAAGATAAAGGAGATGCTCGCAGAGCAGCAGTCCTACTGGATGGAGCTTCAAGAAGAGATGGGGAAGCAAACGAGGCAAAAGAACGGACCAGCAGGAGGGTGGAGCTCAGGGTGGAAGAAGATAAAAAACTACTCACTCTTTCAAGGGAAGATGATCAACGGAGGGACAAATGATTTGCGGCAAAAGCACATGCTGGGGGTGCAATTAAGTCCCAAAAATGATAGGATCAGGAGGATGTCTATGTCATAGAAGCAACGAACACCCATTTTAGTTCTTCCTGACCACTGAGCAGAAATTACTTAGAACGACAAATCTCATGCAATTTCATTTAGTAGAGAGAGGGAGAGAAACTAGATGTTAAAGTTTAATTAAATAAACAAGAAACAGTTTAGTACTATAATAAATTCCACGGAAAATGTGTAAGCCAAAACGTTACAATCCTTGACAGAAAATTGAAGGGAAAGTAATCGTGTGAATTCTGTATTGTACTTGAATCCAAAAGTTAGTATATTTTCTAAGTTGTAGTTTGAAAGTTAATTAGTCATATGATGTGGTATTTAATTACGAGTACTATGGATGATAAATATAAGTGTAAAGTACATAATTTTATTATGTCATAAACTCGTATCTACGCTTGCAGGTATATAACATGATCCAAGAGCGAGAATTGCCTAGTTTTTTAAACATCGCATTCATGCCATCAGTTCATATTAAAAAAATAATGAAAAGCAAAAGCGAAAGTGTCACTCTAACAAATATGTCATTATGTCGTGTCCACGGTAGCCTCGAATTCTTTAGGTTGAGAATGCGAAGAAGGTCAATCGCCAAAAAAGGACGCCAACATTCTTATCAACTAAATTTGTCGAGTTTCTCCTCAAATCTAAACATTCTTATCAACTAAATGAATATAATTCTACTCGTCAATTTCGGCAAGGAACAAGCTTTGAACAATTGTTCCTTTACTATATGAAAGTATGACACATACATGTAATTTCAATGGATTTTTATCGATACAATTGTGTAGATCGTTTCTACACCAGCTAGTTGCTGTTCAGAAAACTCAAAAGCAATAGAATTAAAAACGGACTTGTGCTTAATGTTTTATATAAGACATCCACCAACTTTTCTTGTAGGCTATGTTTCGACATATGGTATTTGATTGTAGACTTGGAACTTTAATTTAAATTTCATGAAAAGTTTCAGCAACAAAGACATTTGGAACAATTATGCCAGGAGTTTTTAGCTGGTAAAATTTGTTGTCTATTGCATCTCAAATAGACAAAATTTTTAGTTTCATACACAAACAAATAAATTGCCTAAAAAAAGTTATAAATCATCAAACAATATGTGGTACATGGAAGGTGAAAGGTACCCAAATATTAAATACCAATGCACATGCATTCAAACCTTACCATAAGTTTTTGAACTTTCATACAAGTTGGACCCATCAAATGTTGTGATACTTTGAGGATTCTTCACCATGAAAAGGTTTTAGACGTTAACAGGCTATAAAACAATGGAAGCTTTCAAATCTCTTGCGGTTGAAAGATTTGCAGTTTTTTAATTGTGTGCAGTCCAAATCCTCTCCTATGGCAGAATATAGAAGTCAGCTGGTGTTTGCGCTTTAACCATGAAATATTCTGGTTTCTTATTCACATAACACCCAAGTCAATCTCGTTTGAATATAGCTTAATAACGCAACATGAAATTGAGAAAGAAACAAATGATATGAGAGCGTCATAGATTATAGATGGTCAAATGTAATACCGAAAGTTGTAAAGTACTTTTGAAATTAATCAAAAAGTTCGGGATACCTCGTGAGAGTTTCTTCTTCTCTTTTGCGTCCTCCCTTTTCAGTTTCTTCTCCTCTCAAACATTTCTGATCCGACGCCGTCCGCCGATGCAATTGTCTTCTGTTTTGGTTCCTTTATGCGCCTGATCGTTCCATTCCGGCAAGATTCCTGTTAATGCTCGCCAATTTTTAGTTTTCGGCGGACGGATAACCGCCAACACTCGTTTTCGTTGGATGAGCCGTCCGTCCAGAACGAGGAATGTACACTTTCTGGCGTCATTTCTCCTGCTGGTCCGTTCCACTGGTTCTCCGGACGTATTTTTGAACCTGAGGAGATTAACATTTTACCCTGCTCGCGCTGAAATCTAAAGCCTCACGGCGATCCAAATTATGGAACGCATGTGGGGGATCCTTTCCTTTCTGTTCATGTAAAAGTTGTCTGTTCTTGGGATGCGTCGAATCCCAGTAATTGATGGCGTCAGCATATGATTCAAGAGTGCTTCGTGGATTGTAAGGTTGAGCTTTGGCGGAGGCCGCGAAATTGATCCCGGGGTTTTCCTGGTTAGGGTTTTCTTGCCTCTGCTAGAATGGCGATAAAGCAGAAAACTGTGCCGGGAACGATAAGGACAGGTGGGAAGGTCTGGCTGTATCTTGTGTTGCTGACGTTGCAGTATGGCGCCCAGCCTTTGATAACGAAACGCTTCACCGGGTATGCTGCATCCATAGATTTCTTATCCTTTGTATGGCGATCCCGTAAGTCTTATCATTGCAAGAAACTTGCCTGTATGGCTTGACTTGACTAAATTTTTGATAGATGGGTAGTGGGCATTTTCTTTTCCTTTCTTGCAAGCATGTCGTTTAACAACATCGCCGCTTTACTTCACTAAACGATGAAAAAAACGTGGCTGGGAGAAGCTAGAATTTGAAGAAAAATAATCTGTTATAAACTGTATAAATACAGGCTTTCGAACGGTTGACTGAATTGATGCAGAAGAAGATCTGACTAACAGATGCAGTTTCTGTTCAGTCTCCAAGACTAACTCCTCTAGATGCAATTTCTGTCTTTGCATTTTCGAAGAAACATCGCACATATCAAATACTCCTCTCTCAGCGGCCAGCTGCTGGAAATAGATTAGTACGGAATCTATGGCATACGTCAGCAGATCATGGTCTTGAGATTCAATAATTAGGGAATAACCTTCCTCCGAGTGGATATGTGGACATCTTAGTGGATATGTGCAATAGTGCAAGTACGCTATGGTGAGCCAGAAAATGTTTGGTTTCTGAACCGAATGAGATGACCCAAGAATGTTGCTATTTCGATTCTGCTAATCCTTGGTAACGGTATGGCACGGTTGATAGATAGGTCAGAAGAAGGTATAGGTCCAATCGAGCAGTGAGTTTTACTATTGTTGCAAGTTTAGCCTTCTTTGCTAGAGTACATGCTGGCCATCCCTGGTGCAGTGGAAGTGCGCTGGCAGGCGATTCTATTCCTGCTAGGAGACCTGCTACTGTTGCTATGCAAGATGTAACCGCTGACCATCTTTTGTTGATTCTGAGATTGCAATTGCTACGACGCCTATACATGTATAGCCTATTGTTGCTGGGACTGGAAGCAAATAGATAGGAAGCAGTATTTGCATTTTCTAAGGTAGGAATCGTTTCAGTGAAGCTACTCAAACAGTCTTCTGTTATAAAAGTGTGACATAAGTGAAATGACTAGGAGAAAACACTCCGGCAGACAGCTTTTATATGCCATGGATTCTCAGAACTCCCAAGAAGATTTAAACTATTTGTCGAAATCTTTTAGCACATGACTGCAAGATCTTCTGTATTAACCTATGAATGTGTACTTCAACTACTCCAGCTGCTTTCTCTTTGATTTTACATCCCAAAATTGATTGAGTGCTAGTGTATTTACACTTTCACTCTGTGCATTCCAAATCACAGTCAATTGGAGTTTGACTTAGTAAAAGTTTATGTTGAAATATTTGATAGTATCTCTTTATCTTTTTGTTGAAACAGTCTAGGGTCATGTTCTTAATTATGGTTTTGTATTTGACTAGTTCATTGTTTCTCTTTTTCTTAGAAGGATGCAAAGAAAAGGCTCAAGTCTGGTTAAGAAGTTCCATTAATTTAGTGGCAGGGAAAGGTCCTCATACCTTGTTCTATCTAAGACGGCCAATCCTTAGCTTGTATTCTGAGCTCCTTCAATTAATTAAAGTGGTGAGATCAAGTCGTCGAAGTTGTTTACCTAAGACAGCCAATCCTTAGCTTGTGCCCGGGTTTTCCTAGAGCACGATGAACTCATTTGAGGCTTGTGAAATGGATAGACGTAGGATTATAATTTAAGAGCAGCATCTTTTCAAGTAATAGATGTTATGTGGAGACTTCTGTGCTAAGCTTGAGAATTTTGGGCTTTCATCTTTTCTCACAACAACTTGAATAGGTAAAGAAGATCTTCACATGAGATCATGATAATAACTGGAGCTCATGGTGCTGAGCTTGGGCTTTGACGGATAGTCGGAAACTAAGAAGCTAAGCTAAAATGTCAAACTTAGTTTTATTTTGCTTTTGCATATCCATATTGTGATAAGTTATGTTAGAAGCCATTCACACAAAATCATTCCTGTGCATCCATAGGCAAGGATTTTCTTGGAAGTTTTCATAAAATTTTCTTTTTCCTCAGGACAATCTTGGAAATTCTCGGAAATTCAAGAAATTTATAAATATAGTTAGTAAAAGAAAAATTATATGATTATATGTTTCCTACCAATTTTCTTAGAAAATAACGATAAAGATTGAAAATAATTTTTAAAGTTTTAAAATGAACAAAGAAATGGAAACATACACTTAAAGTGCATAAGAAGGGTTTTCTTTTCAAAAATGGAAAATTTTTGAAATTTATGACAATATTTATTTTTTGATGATACCTTGAAATATTGTGATTTTTTTTAAAGCTTCTTTCACTTTTTTGGTGACAATATTGCAATATTTTCAAAATATCACCAACAATTGTCAAATATTTTAAACTAAAAGCAACATTTAATTTTTCTGTTAAAAGTTTACTCTAGATGCCTTAATTTTAGAGGGCTTCTTTAGTCACAGGAATAGCACTATCAGGATTCTATCCATTTACATTCATTGTTCTTCATGACAGGAGAGAAGTTATTGTGACCTCTTCTGTTCTGGCATGTGAAGCAGCGAAGGTAGTGTTAATTTGTTCCATCTGTATACTCACTGTTAAGCTTCATTTCATATGAGACTTAGAGCCTGTTTTCTGGTGTGAACATGTAGGTTGTATGTGCACTTCTGTTTCTTGCTACAGCGGGTAGTCTTAGGAGGATCTGCAAGGAATGGACATTGATTGGTTCTCTAACTTCATCAGCTTTACCAGCAGCAATTTATGCATTACAGAACAGCTTGTTGCAGATTTCATATAAGAACCTCGATTCACTTACTTTTTCAATGCTTAATCAAACAAAATTGTTCTTCACAGCGTTGTTTACATATCTGATTTTAGGGTATTGTCTCTTTAGCATGATCCACTGTAATTAGTTACTGTTGTTGATTTTCTTTCTTTATGTTCACAATCTGTTTCTTATTTTGATCCGCCTCTACATGTCCCAAATTGGGGTGTGGAGCTTTATTTGTTTTTATTCTTTTACGATCATGGTGTAATCATTTGTTGTGGCAGATTGTTGCAGTAATTGAAATGTGTGTTACCATGAAATTTTAAAAAAGTGCATGTTGCCAAGTGTCTGCCTCGTTAGGAGTAAGGACAATTGAAAATCAAAGGAGATTCTTAGTTAATGATGAAAATTCCAGTAGCCTGGATTGTCTTGACATTTCATGTTTAAGAAATATGTCGCCTTCCACTCACTTGATAAAGGTATCTCATTGTCGTGTTGGTAGTGATGTCTTTATCTAGATGGTCAGTTTCTGTTAGATGCAACGAACCAGTGGACCAGTGGTTGATGTGGCACCATCATATAATGGTCGATATACACCACAGCATTCATTCAACTCATAGCCAGTATTAACAAGATAATAGTAATGGTACAGAGTTTCTACGATAATCACAATGCATGCATGTCCAAGCAGTGTGCATGCATTCAGTTGTTCACATAGTTTTGCATACAAAATTAAGGAACAAGTAGCACCAACACTTTATCATGATTTGAAAGAACATGATTCCCTTGATTAAAAGCACATGGAGTTGGAAACAGATTATAATATGGCCTCCACTGGAGTTGATCCATGGGCCATGCTATAAACCAACAAGTAGGTAGGAGTGAGGTGGATATGCTTTCCAACATAGTCACAATGTCAGCGACATTTTGAAAATATCATGCTTTTATTGTTTTATTGACAAAAAAACATCATAAGCCACTGTGAAAGAGAAAATCTTGCAATATTTGTAGAAATATCTCTGAAATGTGTCTAAGTGATATAGTTGCAAAATTTCTCCATTTTTTTTCTGTTAAAATATTTTTTGTTGTACTTTTAGTGTTTGTTTCCATTTCTGTTTATTCTGTGTTTTTCAAACTATTTTGAATCTTATCAATATATTTCTATGAAAATTAATATATAAGTCTAAATTTGGTTAATTTTTTATTAATTGATATAAATATATTTTAATTTTTCGAATCCTGAGAAATTTTCAAGAAAAATAACTTTGCCAAAAAAAATTTGAGGAAAACCATGCTGACAAAAACTTGAGAACCAAATCTGTGAGTTCCACATTGGCTCAATTTTCTGATTCTGTAATTTAGTGGATAGACTGGCATCTTCGAAGAAGTGTAATGGGGCTTATGCGTGCATATGACAAACTTCAGTTTTTCTGTTTACAAAGCTTTAGAACCACGATTGACCAAAAATGTGTCACCATCATACATTTGGGAATGTAAGATGGTACCGATGCAGAAAAAGAAAATCATATGTACAATAATCATGTAGAATAGTAGACTTTGCTGGATTTGTACTTTCTTGATGCTAAAACACCAAATTACGGTATGAAACATGTGTTACTGGGTAGGAAAAATCTGTAATCATTGTCTTCATATGTCAACATGCACAATGATAACCTTGAATCAATTACTCTGTAAACTATATTCCGAGAACGAGCCTCCAGCATTCACAGATTCTTGGGTGGCCAATTCCTGAACGTCTTATTTTTCTACAAAGTAATCATGTTTAACTGTTTTCTCTGCATGCAAATGTGAATTGCTTAGTGTTTACATTTCTATATGTGACTTGCATGCACCCAGTGCAGTTTCGGTGGAAAATGTCATTGCAGAATATTCTTATAGATAAATTTATCTTAACTGGAATCTCTTGAATCATCTCCAAGAACATAAAATGGTTGCTAAATATGGACAAGTAATTCGTAAGGCAACACTGATCAGCACATGCACTTAAGCTTGACTTTATACATCTAGTTGTTTGGGTCAGGATTTTCTTGAAGGAGTACCACTTATTAATTTTAAGATTTCAAGCAAGTATCTAATTCTTAATTGCTGAGAAAAAAATTTGCAATTAGTAAGTATATATGAACGTTGGAAAAGTTTTGAAATGTTATGCATTAGGTTTTTTACGGAGTTCCCATAGTCAGACTGGAAAATGGGCAGCATCTATTTCAACTATCATTGTCATAATGACCTTTCGCAGCTTTATAATACGAATAAGATAATTCAAAGCCAAGAGAGACACAACTATCTCTTTGGATGCTGATTGTAAAGCTGATCCCATTTTGGGATAAGGCTTCATGCTGATGTGCTGATTTGATTTTATTAGGGCCTTATTTGATCTAGTCTGCAGAAATGTTTTCCTTTTCCTTGTTTGACATGATTATTGTTCATTGTGATAGCATCACACTGGTCGAAAACCTTAACTGTATTAATAACACACTACTGTAGAACAGTGTTGAGACCTTTTGGCATTTATTGTAGCTAATTATTTTGTGCACTTGGTTCGGTATGGACTGACACAAGGCCCTCTTTTGTTGATTAACTTTGCAGACAAGTCTAGAGAATCGCCAAAGTATCGCCGACTTTAACATATTCTTTTGGGTGGCATGCAGGCAGAAGCAGTCAGTTCAACAAATTGGAGCTCTTATCTTGTTGATTTTTGCTGCTGTTCTGCTTAGCATAGGGGAAGGTTCTGGAAAATATTCCGATGGCAATAATTCAGACCATGTTTGGCTTACTGGAATTATCCCTGTTTTGGTTGCATCTGTTCTCTCTGGTCTTGCTTCTTCTCTCTGTCAGTGGGCTTCTCAGGTTAATTATGCATTTGCCTCACTGAAAGAAGTGGCAGTCTATTGTCTCTGTCTAAGGCTGAATGATATCTTTTTTTTTTTTCAGGTGAAGAAGCACTCTTCCTACTTGATGACTATAGAGATGTCACTTATTGGTGGTTTCTGCTTGTTGGCCAGTACTTACAGTTCTCCAGATGGGGAAGCCATTAGGCAGTATGGCTTTTTTCATGGTTGGACTGCATCGACACTGGTAAATTGTTTGAATGCTGGACCATCTTAGTTTGGATCCATATTTAATGCAACAGGAGCATAGGGATTGTATGTAATGTAGCTTTATTTTGTTCTTTTGGCTCTCTATAGATCAGCATGCATCCCTTCATGCCTTTTGGAAAGATGGACCAGTTTATGCTTGGAATGCTACTGGTATAATAGTTGCAAACTGTGCAAATAAAAAGATTTCAAACAATGATGTTTATGTGTTTTGGAGTTTTACCTTTTTGTTCATGGACTTGGATTGTGCTGGTATGTGAATAGTTGCAAAGAGGACAATCAGAACAATGCAGCTTATTAGTTGGCATTCTTCTTTTAAGTTTGTTCCAACATGGTTCTGCTTCTGAAAGTCCTCTTTTTAGGTCTTCTGTGATCAGAATATACGTTTGGTTTGTCTTCTTTGTTTGTTCATCTGCTTGGACTCATGATATCCATTACTCCGTCAATGTGCTTGGATCATATGAGAAATCCTTGAATATTCCAGAGAAGTCTAGAAAAGAATAATGAGTTTAAACTTCAGTCCTGTAGAACCTTCTAGGAAATGGAATGCAAAATGGTTTACTGCGTAAGCAGTTTTTTTAGTTAGTCTTAGAAGCCATTGATTCTTCTTCAGTGCAATGATATAATATAATTTTCCGTATATTTTTTTTATTTTGGATGCGATTTTTTTAAGCTACGTTCATTTCAGGTTTTGCACGGATGCTAGGATTTGTTTTTATGCATGTGGGCTAGTAGGAAGCTGTCTATGATGCATTTTTGCTTGTTGGATTGCATGGTCAACTTAGGAAGTCTTGGAGGAGTTAGCATCCAATAGTTCTTAAATGAAAACACACATTTGCCATACTGTGAAGAGAATGAGTGATCAAGTCATTTCAGTCTAGCAGTCATGTTATAGCCTTAAATTGTCATATGACTGGTATGATTTTCCAAAACTAAACCGAGTGGCTTTTACATGAACAAAGTCTAGTTCAACACGTTCTATTTATTGTTAAAAGTCGAAGAACCTCATTTAGATGTGATCTATTGGGCACAAACCCAATTTTTTCCTTCTCAAATTTTCTCCTAAATCCCTTATTTTCGCCCTTCTTCTTGGTCGTAGTTTTTAACAGCGAAGATTTCCTCAGGTGTTTTACCATTGTTTTTCTCAGGAAAATCTCAGATTTTTTTTGTTCAAATGTAAAAAATTGTTAAAAGTATGTTAAAATAAAATAAATATGAAACTAATAAGAAAACATGAAAAGAACTACATAAAATGATAAAATTGATGTTATTTTTATAGTGATAAAATTTAAAGTTTAAAATGAGATCTATGACTAAGATGCAAAAAAAAAAATAAAAAAATAAAAATGGAGCACCGATGATGCATTAAATTTATTTTCACATCTTTTCAAGAAAGCACATTTTTCACTCTTCTTTTTTAGTTTTCTCTTTTGAATGTCAAGATCACGTTTTTGTCAACTCTGGTTCTGGTGGTATCCAGCTCATCTGTTTCTCTAAGAAACGTTTATTTAGAAAAGTGTTTCAGTTCAATCCTTTTTCTTTCCTTTATTTGTATCAGTCCACCCATGTGGCAGGAGGAGGCAGGCTATATAAAGTAATGAAAGAGTAGAAAAATATGAGAAATTTGAAGAGTGGGGTCTAGAACGAAATGCTTATCTGCATGGATAAAAGATCTTGTGTTGTACAATTCAGTTCTCGATAACAAATTGATCTGATCAGATATATTGGTTCATGATAATCCATTGGTTCATGATATTATAATCCATTTGGTACCATTATACCACTATATTCTGTTTTGAAATCTTTTTGACATGGTCGTTCATTGGTTGAAAACTGACAACCTTTATTTATTTTGTTTCAGATTCCAGTAGTATCTAATGCTCTTGGTGGAATATTAGTTGGACTAGTTACCACCTATGCTGGTGGTGTTCGAAAGGCAAGTAACCCTGACCATCATTATTCCCCTGATCTGGCCGCTACTTTGAAGTTTACTGCATTTACAGTGACAGGCAGGTTCAATGCTGCTGTCCTCACATCTGTTTCTTGCTATGTGGTACAGGGCTTTGTCATTGTTCTTGCACTGATTGTCACAGCACTGCTACAGTTTATATTTGATGGGAAGCCCCCCTCCTTGTACTGTTTAATGGCTTTTCCTCTTGTCGTGATGAGCGTCTCCATCTATCAGAAATATCCTTACCGTATTAAGCGGAAGGAATCTTGAAAGATCAACTCTTCTCCTCCATTGTACGATGCTACAGATTGGCATTAATCATCGTGAATACAACAGATATGCTTTCAACAATTGGCATCACAATTCTGGTTATATGTTAAATATTTTATGACTAATCTCTCGATCCAAGTTTTGGTTATGCTTTGACGGTCAGGACTCCACGAATGCCATGTTTTTCTGATGATCATATTATAACCACATGCTGCAAAGTTATATATTAGGTTCAACATGGTTGGGGATGGCCAGCTGCATAGAGAAATAGGTATAAAATATCTTTCTTCAGGTTTGCGTCCGGAATGTCGTTTTGTCTGGAGCCCTTATTGTATTTCAAAAGCCAACCACGGCCATAAAGGCCAAGGGTGTCATATTATGGTACCAACACCGCACTGTATATATGTATATATATATGTTAATCATTGCATTGAAGAAGAATCAATGGCTTCTAAGACTAACTCAAAAAACTGCAACGTATCCTATTCACCAAACCTATCAAGCTCTCCATCGTAGCCATCGCCCTTTACCAAAACCATTCTCCTAAACCATTCTTCCATAATGATAAAATTCTTTGATTTTATCTAATCATTTTAGACTTGCCAACTTAGAAGAACAGGCTTAACATGCTGTAAATCAAGTTAGCGGAGAGGCCTACATTTTTATGTCCAACCTTTGAAAACAACTTCACTTATTTGGCTTCTTTACTAGCCCAAGTCCATTCACTAATCTACAAGGGCTTAATATACTGGCATTAAAGCCAAATCCAACATGTAATTTCTAGATGCGGATCTTTACGAAACAACCCGATGTGGATTCGATGAAATTCGGATTTGATAAACTTGACATTTATCAGTCAGATCCAAATTGGTATTTTAGCGCGTATCCAGTTCAGAGTGAGATCACGATCTGATCCCATTGCAATCTGTGCATGCAGAGAAGAAGTACAAGGGCACATACATTTCAGGTCCACAGCCAATCCCAACATGTTTGATCTAAACTTGGGCTTGGATTGCATTTGGGTCCAATTTTGAATCTTGGGAGTTCCATTTTGGGTTCATCGCTTACCTTTTGAGTTCTCTAGTAAGATCCAGATCATTACCACGAACCACTCAAACGATTGTAGGAGACTTTCTGAAATGTGACCTTCATACTTGCAAATATGCACGGGAGATCCACGCCAATTAGTAATTGGATCTAATTTCTTTGTGAAACCTGGCTAGTTGGATTCGATTCGGATCGGTAAAAAAATCTGGGCTCAAAGGACTACGACTTCAATGAATTCGATCCATCAAGGTTGCGAGGGCAAATCCGGTAAATTTTGGGCAAAGCAGAGGGCGAAACGGAAGCTCGTGCGCGCGAGAGGTCGCTCCGACCCGATCGCCTTCCCGGCCGTTTAACTATAAATACCCAATTTTCAAATCTCGCTTCTTTCTTTCTTCCTTCGTTCCTTCCTCCCTCTGCGCGGAACTCTTCACCATTTAGATCTGAACTCTCACCAAGCCCTAACATTCCCAACGGTGGCGATCCCTCTTCTTTCTCATCCGATCTATTTCTCCTTGCCTATCCTCACCGCATTCTGCATTTTCCGGGCTTGCTTGGGGAATTCATCAATTTCTTCTTTTTCTTGTTCGGATTAGATCTGAGGTCGACTTCCAGAATTCGCGGAGTGGGTGATCTCATTGGGCTGATCTTCGATCCGAGTCGTCGTTTCCTGTTTTCGTAAAGGGCGATGGCTACAATGGAGAGCTTGATAGGGTTGGTGAATCGGATACAGCGGGCGTGCACCGTGCTGGGAGATCACGGCGGCGGCGATGGGTCGTTGTCGCTCTGGGAGGCGCTTCCATCCGTCGCTGTGGTTGGAGGACAGGTTTGTTGTCGTCTGTTTCGGCCTTATTTTCATTGAATCTTGGCTAGCTTGTCCTTTTTATGGTACCCATTTTTGGTTTCTCACGTAATTCTGAAAATGTGAATGTGATTTTGGAACTAGAGTTCGGGGAAATCCTCTGTTCTCGAAAGCGTTGTCGGAAGGGATTTTCTTCCCCGTGGATCTGGTAATGATCGCAGAGATCTCTTTGGCTTTCTGTTCACGGATTGGAATTGGCTGTGAATATGTGATCTTTCCCTTCTGTCATAAGTTGCTTATCTTGATGATCTTATTAGGAATCGTTACGAGGAGGCCTTTGGTGTTACAACTTCACAAGACTGATGACGGACAGACGGAATATGCTGAATTTCTTCATGCACCAAAGAAGAAATTTACGGATTTCGGTAATCTATTCGCCATTGAATTTATTTTAATTATGCCGTCAATGTCACATTTAACTATTAAAATGTTTCGTTCAATTCCTTTTCTTCGTCTGGCATATTTTTCTGTTGTCATCTTCCTCTTAGTGTACTTGCCAGGGGAAATATGATTATGTCAGTCGGTGAGATCATGAACTAAGATGACTAGTTCATCAGAATTCCTTTCGTTTCTCTTATCGTCTGACTGTATATAACACACACGCACACACATTATTTTCTCCAAGGCGTAACCTGTGCCTCAGTTGTTGATGGGGAAAACTATTAGAGATGTCAGTTAACCCGTGCTTGACTGCGTCATGAAATGTTAGCGAAGTGATGGTTCGCACTTAACTGGAAGTTGGAACCATGTAATCCTTCGACTTCCTGGATAGTCTAATTTCACGTGGTCTATTGACTGATGATGTTACAAGTTGAATGTTAAGTTTATGGATAATCAATATTCATTTAACGGAGCTTTCTAAATTGAGAAACTAAGCTTTATTGACTTTCTTTTTTGGGAATTAAAATTTTGCATCTCATATGTTCCTTTCATTTGTGAAGCTGCTGTTCGAAAAGAGATTGCAGATGAAACTGATAGAATCACGGGTCGAACAAAACAAATTTCTAACGTTCCTATTCACTTGAGCATATACTCTCCAAATGGTACGTAAACGTGTTATTTATTGCAGTTTATGTTAATTAATATGGTGGTTTGTCCTCATCTCCATCTTCGACTTTCCATAATTGAAATTTCTTGAATCTTCAATTATTTTCAACTTCTTAGTGTTATAACAAAATCTCGCACGTTTTTTTTATCCTTTTTCATATCTTCGTGCTTTGAGTGCTGTAGACTGTAGATATGCTGCTTTGTTTTGGCATAATTAAACTTTCTTCCACTCTGTTCTGTTTGGCGTTCATTCTGTTGAAAATTTCTGTTTGACAGTTGTGAACTTGACACTAATTGACCTGCCGGGGCTGACAAAAGTTGCTGTAGGTAATCTTCCATTAGTCATTGTACTTGCAAATTTATCCTTGTAATATGAGTTACTTGTGCACTTATTCGTGCCTGGTTTTTCAGAGGGACAACCGGATAGTATTGTTCAAGACATTGAAAACATGGTTCGCTCCTATGTTGAAAAGGTATGTAACAAATAACAATAAAGTCACCGAGCAACTTTAACTTTCCCTTGAATTGTGAAGCCTATATGGCTAGGTGATAAAGTTACAGATAAATGTTTCTGATTGCATAAATAAATAAGTAAAACTATATGCATCTGCTTATGATTTGGAATGTCAAATTACAAGATGCAGATCTTTTAGTAAAACCTTAACTATCATGAGAATTTTTATCATGATTAAATTGCGTGTGCCCCCACCTTCATGACAGCATTCACAAACACACAAGGACAAAGTGCACATACACATTCACAAATCATCATGCCTTCTCCACTCAGTTGTGAATTTGGTAACAGGATTAATCTAATGAATAGATATCAACTCATAATTGCTGGCTGTATTGTACTGTTTTACCTTATCGCGATCCATGATAGAGGGGTTTATTACTCTTTTATTAATAATGACATGTGGTTGTATCATTCCTAACGGTCACTCGTATACTGCTCTACTGCAGCCTAACTGTATTATACTGGCCATTTCACCAGCCAATCAAGATATCGCTACTTCTGATGCTATCAAGCTTGCAAGGGAAGTTGATCCTTCAGGTAATAAACAAGAAACGCTGTAACCACAACATCCCGTTTCATGGCTTTGCTAGCCTTAATGCGCATTAACTTCTCATTGGCTGAAGTAGGTCGTTCAGTTTCTGCATCCGGGAAAATCTAACTATATGATTAAACTATGCTTGTGATTTGCTTACAGGAGAAAGAACATTTGGAGTACTGACGAAACTCGATCTGATGGACAAAGGAACAAATGCACGGGATGTGAGTCATTAACATGCTTACATGTGTTAGTTTTTCGGAGGCTTGCTTAGAGGGCTGTTATTTGGTTATTATTAATTTGTTACTTTCAGTCTGAAATGTTTGGGATTGCGCTGCAGCTTAGAACACATATTCTCTCTCTCTAATGTTTGTTCAATAACTGATTTCTGCCTCTGTATCAAAGGTTCTTGAAGGAAAACAATACCGGTTGCAACATCCTTGGGTTGGCATAGTTAATAGGTCACAACAAGATATCAATAAGAATGTTGACATGATGGCTGCCCGTCGTAGGGAGCGTGAATACTTTATGAGCAGCCCTGATTATGGGCATCTGGTAGATCAAATGGGTTCTGAGTATCTTGCAAAACTTCTGTCAAAGGTGGAATTCCAGTCGTCTTTTGTTTTGGCGTTCTTTATAACCTAAGCTATTTATTCTAATACCTTATGCTGATACTTTGCATCTTCAGCATCTGGAGTCTGTGATCAGGCAACGGATTCCTAGTATCATAGCTCTAATAAACAAAACAATCGACCAACTCGAGAGTGAATTGGATCATCTTGGCAGGCCAATTGCAGCTGATGGAGGGGTAAGCATTAAAGAACCGCTATATTTTTAAGTAATATCTATAGTCCTTGTTGATTAAGCTGCAATACTGAGACTCCAATTATATAAATGATCAGTCACAGCTATACACCATTCTGGAGCTTTGCCGTGCATTTGACCGTGTGTTTAAAGAGCATCTGGATGGAGGGTAGGACATTGATTTGTCTTTAATTCTTCAAGTTCCTGCAATTTAATTAAATATGCTGCCTAACGTCCAATTAAATGTGGGATAATGAACGTCAATTTGGTCCTTGTTTCATCGACATGTTCCTTTTAAATTCCATTCGTTTGCCTTTATATAACCTCTGTGCTCTTGTACATAGTTTCCATGACTTCCTTTGACCTTTCTTTGTCAGTTTATTTGGATGCTTTTCTGATGGATGGTTGGCTTTTCACCTCTTTCACCTTTCAGGCGACCTGGTGGAGATCGGATATACGGAGTTTTTGATAACCAACTGCCCGCTGCTTTAAAGAAACTGCCATTTGATCGTCATCTTTCTCTGCAGAATGTCCGAAAGGTTGTTTCAGAGGCCGATGGTTATCAGCCTCACTTAATCGCTCCTGAACAAGGATATAGGCGTCTTATTGACAGTTCACTCAGCTTTTTCAAAGGCCCAGCAGAAGCTTCGGTTGATGCCGTATGTAATCCTGCCCGCTTGATTTCCTTTCCCAATCACTTTACATGACAGCAGAGAGGTTGCCATAATATTTTCTCCTATACGACGGATGTCTTTTCCGAAAACCTCCATGGTCGCACTTAATCTAACAGAAAGAAAAGCAGAAGCTGGAAGGAGATAATATTTGTTTTCTGGATCCTGCTAATAATCTTCTCTGGTCCAGGTACACTTCGTTCTGAAGGAGCTTGTACGGAAGTCTATAAGCGAAACTGAGGTATAACAAATATTTACGCGTGACAACATTATCATTTCAGGAATAATTTGTTTCTCTAGAGTAAGTCTAATAGCTGTCTGGTTTAGTAAGTTCTGGCAGTTAGACCAATTAAGATTCTGCCCTCCGTGCAAAAATAATAGTGCATGCCAAACGCTTTTGGTGTTCATAGTTTGGCCAGTTTACACAGAATGGTGGACATTATCTCGTCTTGCTCTGTATTCTATTAATATTAATTTGAAGGTTAAATGCAGATAGTTTCTCACTATGTGTTTTGTACAAAAAAAGACAGCATGAGACATATATCTTGGATTATTTCCTATCCCCTGAATCATATGATGCAGTAAATCTTTTGCCAAGCTTGAGTTGAAAATTAAGCCGTATGCTAATACAGGCATTGAAGCGATTTCCTTCCCTCACAGCCGAGATAGCAGCTGCAGCAAATGAAGCACTAGAAAGATTCAGGGAAGACAGCCGTAAGACTGTCCTGAGGCTGGTGGAGATGGAATCCGCTTACCTAACTGTTGAGTTCTTCCGCAAGCTGCCGTTGGAGGGAGAGAAAGGTGGGAACCCAACTGCTCCCAATATGGACCGTTATGCAGACAACCACCTGAGGCGGATAGGTAATGAAATTATTATGGTGAACTTTCTCGCCCTTTCCACCTTTCCGAATTTTCCTTTAGACGAATAAGGCGAAATGCCCTGTGAGAAGTCTCTACCCTGTGGCATGACGCTGTGTGTAGCATGTTAACTTAATCCTAGCAATGCAACTGAACGCAGATATTTGTACGAGTGGGTGGGATGCGATTAGCTACGAATCATTTGGTTAATGTCTTGGAGAAACAATTTGAAATAAAATGAAATGGGAATTTTTTTACATGAAAAACTTCGGAAAATAACCAGGAGCAATTTTTTCCCTTTTTTAGGGGTCGGTCTTGTGACATAGAAGGCACGTTCTTTACGATGACCTACAGCAAGTATCGGTGTAAATCCTTGTGCATCCCTCCTCCGCTGTCAAAAATCTTCCTATTACTTCAAATCACCGCCCTTTGTCCGTCGAAAACTTTGGAAATACCCATCGCCGTTATTGGGCATTTTAGAGTCCGTCAATCACGTATCCGAATTATAACAATACGAAAAAAAAATTAGAGGAAGACATATTTCTTTGTACTACCTCGATCATTTTGCGGGTTTCTTGAATTTTTTAAACATATCGAGTATCATAGAGTGCCCAAAGAATGCAGCTTTTTAAGCATATAAATCCTATTTCTTTTTTATTTTAGAAATTTTCCTTGTTCTCTCTTTATGTATTTGCAATGTAAATGCTAAAAAGGTTATCATACTATGGTTTTTCTCTCTTTTTTATATTTCGGCATTTAGAATGTCTATATTTCCTCGAGACCTTTTTTTTCTTGAGAAAATTGAGCGCTCAGGAAAAGATAAAAGGTCATCAAAGAATTACCGTCAATAGTATTAACAAAAACACTAACCCTGTGTTCCATAAATCTTCTAAAAGTAGAGATAATTTATAGGACACTTACAATGTTCCAAAAATCTGCAATGTTTCAAAAATCTGCCCAATTAAGACAGTAGGACAGATCTATGAACTCTTACACAATGTTACTATTGCCAAACAACCTTATGTTGACGTTATTAACTATTAAGCCAATTCAGGCACATAGGTAGGTAAAGCTTTTATGAAGAGAAAATGTGGAAATTTAGTTTTTTGATATCTCGTTGAACCTGACTAAGGGCGTGTTCGTACACATTGAAGTTGCTGAGAGTTCCCGCCGTCTCATAATTCATGTTTGGGAATTGGGGTTTCTTACCTATCAGGTACCTGCTTCTGTCATTTTCTATTTCGAATCCAAGAAATTTCTTAGCCAGGACATGAATTGTCTTGCATCCGCAAACATTTCACGTTTAGTTAGAAAAGCAAAATCCAGCGACACCCCAACTGGCATTTCTCCCGTAGTGTTGATTCATTGTTGGTTTTTTGATGGAACTAAAATTTTTACTATGGATGAGAAGAATAATTCTGGACTTTACAGGTACCAACGTGCTATCCTATGTAAATATGGTCTGCGATACGCTGAGGAATTCAATCCCGAAAGCGGCTGTCTATTGTCAGGTCAGGGAAGCCAAGAGGTCATTGCTCGATCATTTCTATTCCCAAGTGGGGAAGAGAGAGGTAAGTTTTCCTTCTTTTATTTCCTTTCGCTGGCAAATGAGAAAGTGGGTGCAATTGGACTGCAGAAGGACCATCTTCGAGGAGGATGGAAAGTTAGGATTTTAATATCCTTTCGTACTCCTAAACCTTAAATTTTAGCATGAAAATAATATAAATCATGATTTGTGTTTAGGCGGGTTCAGATATTATCTGATATTTTATCTGAATATGAAGCGGTCTAAGATTCGGACGGAACCTCAATATGATTACAAGTCAAATATGGGTTCTGTGTAGATTTTTCTAATAGACAGATGTCTGTTTCGACCTGGAATTAAACTATTCCAGAGTAGTGCTGATTGGCGGTCATGATACCTAGCAACTAGTCTTCCACTTAGGCAGGTCGTCCGCAGCCTTGGCTGCATATTGATTGTGTGCTTCATTTGAATAGGCTCATTAGCTAGTAAACAAAGGATGTTCATGCATAGGGCTTTACACATGATAACAGGCGCAGAATGTGACATAGCATTCAATTTGTAGGTCGACGTGTTTCAGGCATTCAAGGAACTTGGCGGTTTCCTTTCAAATAAATCCAAGATTCATGTTTATTGTTTCTAATTACCAGATTATTTATTTGTGTGACGTGCCACTTCAAGATGACTTGACAATATAAAGCTTAAAATATATTTAATTTAACCTAACGTTAAAATATGCAAACAAGTCAAATTCAAGTCCAGCGTAGCATAGCTGCACTCCAGCATCCTATGTTCAGTTTGTTTGGCTTTTGCAACCTTACGTACAAAGCCCTAATTTGATTCTCTTTCTAAAAACTTGTTTAAAAGAAGTCATGGAAGACCTCCGAATTCTTCATGCTAAAGCGGGATTTTTGTTTTGATTTCTCTACTGTTTTTATAGTAACCTTTTCGTGTATTATGCCAATGTCCCCAATTGTGGTGGGAAGTTACATTTGGGACTTTGAACTTGGAAATGAAGAGAAAAAGTAGTACGGAGTGTCCAGGTACTATGTTTGAAACCAACCTCCTTCCAGATACCAACTTGTCGCCAAGCTTGTTAGTGGAAATCAACGTTCATGGCCGTCGACCAACCTGCAAACAGTTTCGATGCAGGACACTAAATTGGAAGTTAGGTAGGATTGGATTTAGCATAGCCAAGAATGATAAAATACCAGTACCAAATTCATTTGCATCCTTACGGGTGATTTACTCGTGCCATAAGCATGGGAAGCTCCAGTTCGTCCGAGTGCGAGTTTGAATACAAAGACGCGCCAGAAGTGGCACCACGTTTCCTGTTTAATGTCGTTTTACATCATTCATTTTCTCGCGATCGTCACTCTAGGATTCGTCGCCAAGAAGTGTACGGGAGCCGTCCGGCGCTGACTTGTGCGCGCCTATTAATATATGTATGCGCGTGGGGGTGTATGCACTTTGCCATGAAAATTACGCGTAAATAGTTGACTGTGTTTGCTTGAATCTGCAGAAGCAGCAGCTAGGACAGATGTTGGATGAGGACCCAACACTGATGGAGAAGAGACAAGCGATCGCTAAGAGGCTTGAGCTATACAAGGCAGCTAGGGATGAGATTGATGCAGTGGCATGGAAATAAAGGAGTGATTGTGTGTTCAGTATACTAATCATTACAGGGACGAGGCGATGCTCATATCAATTGCACAGTTCCAGCACTCAGCAAGGTGCATAAGCGTAGCAAGAACTTTCGATGTTCAATGTTATTTTCCCTAAAGCCTTAATAATTTTTTGTTTTTTCATTGTGTATTTTTTTGTGGTTAGTTAATAAGCCAAGCTAATTTATTAGGCTTCATCTGATGACGTTTTTTTCATTTTATCCATAGCAATGATTTTGCTTTAGGTTTGGTTGCATCCTGCTGAGCCTTCCCGTGGCTAATGTCGAGGAAACATGCCATTGGCCTGAGGTTACTGGTGAGTCGATCGGGCAAGATGTGCATGCCCTACAAAAAAATTCCAAATGTTTCCGTTGCTATCGCAGTTGTTTCTACAAAGAACCTCCTCCCATTGCCCAATATGGACCTTTCATTCTTTTCTCAAGCCTTCCAGACAGCAGCAGTAAAGCGCTGGCGAAACCTCCCTAACCCTGAGGAGATGCACCGTCGCACCTTACTTCAGCTTGCAGGCCCATGAAAATCAAAATGCAGCTGCTCACCGGACAGCCACCGGCTGATCCCACCATGAGAGCCCCTTTTGGTTCCAGGGGACTCACTTAGTTCTCACTAGGGTGCACAGGATTCACTAGGGCCCATGGTATGCTGTAAGCTTGTTCTTGGAAAGAGAATTAAGGCCGCACCGAGAGGCGAAGCAGCTGGGTTAAAGAACACTGAACCTCCTTTCACTGGAAGACCTTAGTTCTGAACCCCTTGCAAAGTGGAGGAAGCCTTTTGGTGGCCCGAAGTGATTCTCTTATCCAAGTGTTCGGATCATTTTATCCGAATGTGAAGCCGACGGGCCTTCCTGAGGCTGTCCCTTTCCTTACGGCTCCTTTGGACATATCTCAAAATCACCAATCACATCCCTCCGCCAAAGCACCTTATCTTTTCACCACCATGCTGAAGAGTGTGGAACTTGCAGCCGTTCCTGCGCTGCCTTCGCCTTGCTGGAAGCCTAACGCTGTAATACCAAGAGTGAGCATCTCCACGGTGCCAAGAGGAAGTCCCAAGGTGGGCATAAAAGCAGCCGGAATAATTTGTCACGCTAGACGCCGGGTCTTATACGAAGACAATGAAGAGAGTGGTGATGATCAATATGGACATAATGAACAGATTTCCATGCTTGAAACTTACACAGAATCTGCTAGGAATGAAGTCCTCTTGGTTCAGGCACTGGTAGATGACCAAGAAGAGGAAATTCTGATATTCAAGGTACCTTATTATTCCCTCCTTACCTTTCCTCGTTTTATTTGAGAATTTGCACAAATTCCATTTTGATGTGCACGCTATAACGTTCCTCCAGAACTCAGTCAAGGAATATGATTTGTGGGTCTAATAAGAAAGGAATAAGAGGTATCTACATCAAGATCAAAACTTATAAAAGTAGACGGTACTGGCCCAGTTTGATTCGAGGATAACCAACTATGAGAGACCGATCTGGGCTTGTGCCAAATATTTTGGTTACCCATTTGATGCTATGACAGCCCAAGTTTCTCTAGAAGAAGTTGTTTAGAGCTTTTCTTAGGTTGTATACTACCCACAAGCACAGAACTGATGGTGCATTAGAGTCGCATGGCTCCGATATATTTTCTCAGCCCGATCTTGAACAATGGGTCAACTAGGGCGAAACTGCGCCTCGAAACCCCTAATCCGTGTATTAACCTTACTTTTCGAGACAGCAGGAAGCAAGCAACAGGTTGCAAGTGAACTGAGAGGGTTTGCAGAAAGTTTTTCAAATCTAAGTTGGAATTTGTATGCAAGGATTATCTTTTGTCAGCTTTAGAAAGGATAGAATCCTTTAAAAGTACTTCTGGAGATTCTTGCTTTAGATGAAAAAGAATCAATCCTCTCTCTCTCTCTCTCTCTCTCTCTCTCTCTCTCTCTCTCTCTCTCTCTCTCTTCCACACCAATTGATACTGGGTAGTACAACTGGTCAAGCAAGGGTGCATGTATACCTGTCTCATTGATTCGATTATTGGACACCCAAATGCTTGTGTTTTGGTAGGGGAAGTACTATGATCCGTTCATATCCACCTAAATTCACTATTGGTTGGGATTTGGGAATTAATGATGGTGAGTTTGTTAATGTGTGGTTTGGATTGATTGTTGGCTTGTCAGGGATTCTCGTCTTCCCTGTCATACGGAACGTCACCAGACCCATCGAAAAGCATTCTACCGGCAAGGGCTGTTATAAAGACCATCCAGAGGATCAAGGGACCCTTCGACCCATCGAACGTGGAATACATTGAGAAAGACATCACCTGGCCAGATTTCAAAGACCGTTTTCTCCACAACAACAAAAGCTAGCTCTTTTGTACTCTGTATCATGTTTTTGTACTTTCTTTGCCGTCCAATTCTTCACCACCCTAGCTTATAGTCACAGATTTCTCATTTCGCTAGCTTTCACTCTCGGGGCATAGTATAACTGGTGGAACTGACAAGCTAGTGAAAGTTCAATCATCAGATTTTATATCCGTGGATGCTATTCTTTTAAACTGCAAACAATGGATACGTGACACTTTGTTCGGCCCCTTCAGAGTATCTCACCCATTCCCCCATTCCCCACTCCCTCAATTTTATGGGCTCTCTCTTTTTCTATGTCTGGAGGAATCATATGTTTGCTGTTCACAATTCAAAAAAGTTCAAACTAATCAGTCTCCCACTAATGAATTTAATTGAGTATTCAAGCTCTGTGCTTCAGTGTTTCGCACGGAAATGCATCGAGAACACTTTTCATAAGATTCATAATTGGTGCACATTTTATGTTTTTTTTTTTCAGCTAAAGTCACTCTTTCCCCAAACTTCACGAGTTTTAGTATTGGACCCTTAAATAACCAGGCTTAAAACTGCTTGGTATTTAGTACCAAGTACTTTTTGTGGAATTTTTATATCACGTTTCATTTATTCCATTTGTTTGATTTCATGAAACTTTTGATTCAGGCAGTGAATTTCTGTATTAGGTGGACCTTTAATGTCAATACTAAAGTTCAATAACGGCTCTAAAACTTCCGGCACTGAAGTCTGATGTTTGTTTGTAACTAAAACTTTCCACGGAATATAAACTTAAGTTTCAGCTCTGCAGTACCTTCTCGATAACAAAGTAGGATACTGAAGAAAAAAAAAAGGCTGGACCCTAGATCACGTTGTTAGGTATCAGATTGTTATTGATGGAATTAACATGTGTTTACTGGGACTGCAACTTGCAGCTTGAACCTGATCATATTGAGCATGAGACATAATTAATGTTCCCCTGATGTCTGTCACTAGTGTCTTCACTATTCTTCCTGCAAATGTATAATCATTTGCCGATTAATCACAAGTTTTATATAAACAAGGGGACTTATCGATGTCCTAGCTTGAAGTTACTTCAGCAGAACTAGAATTTTCCATGTTGAACTACAGATTCAGTAGATTAAATTGGAATCGCTGTCCTAGCTTGAAGTTACTTCAGCAGAACTAGAATTTTCCATGTTGAACTACAGATTCAGTAGATTAAATTGGAATCACGAAAACTTGAAGTTTGTGCATACATTAACGGCCAAGCATTCTGCATATAGAACTAGCGAAAATTTTGATCAGTGGACGTCAATATTTGGCACAACGACCGAGTGAATGAGCAGAATCTGACTTAAAATGAAATCAGGTTCTCGTTTTGACTTCCGCAAATGAACCAAAAATCCAGATTTATTTTGGGTCCCCATCAGATTACATGAATCTTAGCGCCTTTATTAGTTTGCTTACAAGAAACTTCTTGACAAGGGAATAAATTTTATGTCCTTCAATAACAGTTGCTGCAGGAGTCTCGGACATCGATGTCTAAGAAACGAGGGTTATTAAAGATTGGATTTCAGAGGAGACATTCAATGAGAAAAATATAGGCACCACCAATCACAAAACGTTAGGCGAGATATTGTTTCAATATTAAAGATTAGATATCTAAAGAGATCTCAAATAAGAAACCCAACAACATCTAAAGGAGATTTGATGCAATAAAAATATTATTACTACTGCGTTATCAATCTTGATCACATACTAGACATGTAAAATCAGCACCAGTATCGATTTGAAAGATGGATAATATATGATTTCTTCTGCAACTTGCAATTGCTATGGTTTAGTATAATATTTGATGAGGCTTTTTGCGCGTTTTGGTGGCTTGCGGAGTCTCCAAATTCCAACTAGATTGGTCAGAGTTGGCCTTCAAGTTGAATTGGAGCCGAGAGCAAAATGCCCACAAAAACTTTACAAAGCAATGAGATGGCACCGGAGCTCTACGCCTCTACACCTCCTTAGTCAGAGAAAATTGTTCACTTTTAAAGAACAATTGATTTCAATCTCAAAGAATGAGAAATTAAATAATAAGAAGGCCTTTATGTGTCTATAAGCGATCATCTAACAGTGCGAAATTATCCACCAATGAACATACATATATATATGCCGAGTCGGCCAATTCAAGCTTATTTGAACGAATTGGTGTCAAACAAACTCAATTCAGTGGCATATATAGGATCATAAGGTCACACATTTTTATCTTAAAATATTTTAAAGTTTTTTCTTATTTTTTAAAATAAGTCTATTAATATTTTTTCCGATTAACAACCTATCGAACCGAATCGAGCTAATTCAGAAAAATACCGAATCGACCGATCCGATTCAAAACCCAGTTTTGCAACAGTACCGCAACAGACAACCGCTTGTTTGGCTTTGTGTATGTTTTTTTTGCTAAGCATTTAGAAAGGTGGTAGTCTAAAAGTAGTATTCTTTTCCCTTTTATTGATTAGGTGTTACTCATAGGGTTTAGGGTTAATTGGAAAAGCGATCAGTTCCCACATGTTTTAGAAGGTTCTTGCCGGCCGGGAAAAGGGCAGGTCTGGTGTGGAGTCGTTCCTTAGAGACAGGGGGACAAGCCGAAAGCGAGTCAGGTCGGCCATGGACCCACGCCCACGCCCCTGCACCAGAGCAAGCAAAACCCACCCTACCCTATATGTAGAGCGGTTGGTATGAGACCTCCAGGTTCAATTAGGGTTTTAGTCATAGGCCTCAGACTTCACTGCTTAAACTAGGGTCTCTTCATAGGCAGGCATGAGGCTTGACGTGACTCGATATGGGGTCAAGTTGTAGGAGATGGATACTACCATACCAGTGGTAGAGCTAGGTGTGGGCATGTGCGGGCAGTTGTCACATGGACCCACTTAATCCGCCATGGGCCGCAAATTTCTGGCTTCGTCACTGTTCAATACCTAGTGATTGTGCGTATGTGGGCCTGATCTAGTAAGGGTTTAATAAGGCATCTTTGCAAGGATTTACCTTTAGTTGGTATCATCTAATCATAGTCAAACCCACAGATAATGTGTCATTCATGCTCCTAACTTTGACCACCATCCATGGATACATGCAGATGAAGATAGGGGCCCAGTGTTTGATTCGACAGCCATATTTAGAAGGATGATTTGAGATCTACACTCCATTCAAAGTTTTTGACAAAGGGGGTTCAGAGTTCAGACTATAGAGAGACCAGAGCGTATAATAGTCTAAGATTTTTCAGACTCGTGATCTAATTAGAGATCTAAGTGAAATCTTATAAGGGCCCCTGCGAGTTCCCACAAATGCATTAACCACATGCAAGATCTGAGCAAAATAAATGCTTGTTGCTTAGATCCTGAAAAGCTATGAGGATCTGAATGCAGATGTGAATAGACTTGCAAGTTGTCGAGTTTGACTCAACACTCCAAGCGCCAGGAAAGAATGCAGTAGTGTTCCATGAATCTCTCCTAATCAAAGTGCAATGAGAGTTTAATGAGGGAGCTAACTCTATTTTCAAGTCGACAAGAGAAGCGAGCAAACAGCTGGTTTCTTCTTTGAATTTTTTATTAATTAAATCATGAATGTTTTCTCTTTTTCTTTTTAATTGTTTTAACTAGCCAATTGCACCACCTATTCTTCGGCATGAGAACTCTCTCTAGAAACATAACTCTCTTCGATTGGATTTCTTGGACAACCTTTGCTTGAAGTTAAGTGGGAAAAAAAGAAGAAAAAAATCAAAGGGGAGATCCCCAACTTTTCTTAGGGTAAAAGTACACCTGGGAGCGCCGTCCGGCCGGCAGTCAGAAAACATGATGGGTTGGTTCAGATATATATATATATATATATTCAACCCATTCTTAACAATAAGTTTGTCTACCACCTTTGCTTTTATGCTCCAAAAGTAAAAAGTTTCCTTGGGAAAACAGGAAACTAAGAGATGGGCATAGTCATAACAATTTTTTCTTAACCGAGAAACTCTCGCCGGAAAAATACACCGAGCTGCAGAGTCACCGCGGATTCAAACTTGTCACGGCCCTTCAACTTGATCGTTTTGTTTTGTCCTACAAGCTCCAAAATTTCCTTTGGATCATTTTATATGTAACAGGAATGCAAAATCTAGAGTGGTACTCCTGCTTTTGACTCCATGCATACGCACAGACAAAGAATCAGGGAGAGAGTAATAATTGAATGAAACTAATAATTGATTGATGAAAATTGACGGTGGGGCATGAGCTGCGAATGGGATTCATGACTGGGAGATGATTTAAACTGGTAAAAGTTTTACCATTTTAGAAAATATGTGCCCCTTGCGCAGGTTAACATGAAGAGGGTTCCACCACTTATACCTTGCACCGCCCTAGCCGCCTGGGAACCCCTCTTGTCGGCCTACCAACACCTTCTTCCTTTAACTTGTAGTCCCAATAGTCAACAATTAGACGCTGCAAAAAATCATGCATCTTTGTCCTCATACCAAGGCAAAACCATATAAAATTCACACCTCTTTTGTTTTTATATGTCAAAGTAACTATATGATACATCTTTTCATGTGGGTCATGTTGGTTTAAGTCATTAAACTAAGGCATCAAAATCGAATAGAATTTTGCTCAATCTAAGGGTGCAATGAACCTTGCTTGCTTGTTAAGGACTTTCATCCCCTTATCTGGCTTATTGGGTGCCTCCCTTTGCCCAAACTTCTCCTTGGTAATGGGTTCTCGTACAGATCCTGCGAGATCCTTTAAAAATGTGTGTGTGTGTGTGTGTGTGTGTGTGTGTGTGTGTGTGCGTGCACCTGCATTAAGGATGCTGGTCCTTCTAAAGAAGAAAGAGATAGAGATGGAAGTGAGGGCAAAGTGGCACAGGCTGGTGTATACTTTCTACGAATGGGGAAGGCAGACGATAAAGGTTCGGCCAACTCTTTATCCATCGAATGCGGGTTTGGAGATAAAGAGGAAGTGACTTTGTTTTTTTGGCTTTAGCCAATGAAGAAGAGGTCGTATAAAGTTGAGCCGGTGGCCCAGTCCTCCGGCAGCATTTCTCAAGTGGATGAGGCAAAAGGCGATGGTCCCTTTCTCTTTTGCTCCTTATACTTGGTTACTTTCCCACTTCATGCATTCATAATGCGCAAACAGCTAACCTCCTGTGGCTGTAACAGATCTACCAATTTGGTATATCTTGTGAATCCGAATTGCCTCCGTTTGGCAACAATGACAGCAGTATGTTATTGTTTGAGTATCTACTGTAAGGATTGAAACATGTTCATGAACTGCTTTAAAAGAAAGCGTTCAAATTTGGAGATTATTAACTTTTTACAGCGTTTTACTAAAGCAATTTTGGACAACAAAATTTTAGTAGCTAATGTTTTCAAAAATTTTACAAAAAATTTGAAAAATACAACAAACTTCACGATAAAAAAAAACAATAATAATAATAATTCTTCCTCCATCCCTCGAATAAAAACAATCCCAACTCTGTCACTTGGGCCTTGGATTCTCTTATTCGTCCGTTTCCAAATTTTGTTCTCTTTCTGTCTTTTAATTTTAATTTGCTTCCCGAACTGCAGGCCAAGACGGAAGGGGCCCGCTCCTTTTATAAGTCGTCGGCGTCGGCCAGAAGCGTCTCTTGAAAATCTTGTCAGAATCGACCGAATTAAATGGAGTCTCAATAATTTCTTGATTAAAAACCAGGGGAAAACATAACATCCGGTAAAAACTAAGAATCCTCATATATATTATACTTGGGATAATTTATTTTCCTTTGTTAAATACATATAAAGGAAATTTTTATTTGAACATGCCTAACATTTCATTTAAGGGTGCCCTTCAAAAATTGAAATTATTTTTTCGAAATAATGCATAAACTAAGTCACCCGTGGTTAGGCATGCATTTTAGGTGCTTAGAAAGTTTTAACCATTACAAAACATAAATGTGGTGAGTTCTTAGACCCTAAACCACGTTATCACCTGGATAATATTAACGCAAGCAAAAATAGCTATTTTGTTCTTAATGCCTAAGTAAGGTAATCACTTTTGCATAGCAAACACCCTTTTTAATTATCAGTTTATATTTCTACAACTGGTTTACATTTTTGGTTCATCTCTTTTGTCGTTGTTTTGTTTATGCACTAGCTAGAGCTCAGACCCTACTGAAAAAAACCTTGATCTGCTTCACGTGCCATGGAAGGTTCTTGCCGGCCATAAAGAAGGCTAAGCCCCACCTCACTTGCAGCCAAACAAACACGTCTATATCTAGGGTCGTCGAGACGGCTCAGGGTTTGCGCTAGCCACTTTAAGACGTGAATCCAAATACTCGTGTAGGATCATAAAAAATACGTTTGATAACAAGAAATCCTGTGTTCTACGGAACACAGTGTTCCATGAATCCATCCATTTTTTTGAAACACTTTCATGAAGTTTTCAAGGAAATCAAAATTCCTGTATCCAAACGCCTTATTACTTTCTATCTTTTGGCATCTTCATTTTCAGGGGCGATGCATAATTATATGAATTGGGTCCACAACCTTTTTTTTTTTAATATGATGAGGAACTTTTCAACATTGCACATCAATTTAAGGAGCTGGAGCTGGCCCCTTCCAAAAGTAAGCTCTAGGTGGAGTCACCACCAACGCCGAGCTCAGCTCATGTGGAACCTTGCTTGAAAAAGGCACCCCCACATCTGATCGCCTTTGCGGCATTATAAAGCCATCTTCTACTTAATTTGTAGGTCCCAATCGGGTCAAGCAATAAAGCGTATGAGGTTCACTAGTAGTGGTGCAAACACGGACAACTCAGGCCAGATTTGGATACCCACAGCGTCTCCCTCAATCGATTTCACTGGGCCTCAGATTCGAGATTCGATTTAATTTTTTCAAAATCAAACCAAGTAATTCAGTTTGGATTTGAGGGAATGACCGAACAAAATCTGATTCTCTGAATGGGTGGCAATATCCGATTTGACATGCATCTGTGAGATCCGCGTGTAACTTTGGATCTAGATCTGGACCTTGTGCGCCAAAGGACATCTAATGTCACATGCACCTTGAAACTGAAACGCGGCACTGCTGTGAACCTTTTCTGAGAAACAAGACGAGAAGGACACCGATTTCTTTAAGTTTCGATCAATAAAAAGATTTTTGTTTTTTACTCTATGGGTTAACTTTAAAAACTATATTGCATTTATAAACAACTGCCTAATATCCGTCCCTGCATATGATAAGTCCTTCCCTGTCATTGAAGGTATATCTAATATCTATAGCTAGAAGCTATTGACAGCATTTCTTCCAGAGATACATCTGTATACATATTGCTTTACTCTATGTTTGGTGTCTTCATTACAAATTATGTTCCTATAGCACCTTTCCTCGACATAGGAAATTCATAGATTTGTGCACCTCTCTCTCTCTCTCTCTCTCTCTCTCTCTCTCTCTCTCTCTCTCTCTCTCTCTCTCTCAATAACCTCAAAATTCTCCCTCTCTCAATAACCTCAAAAGATCTGGTTTTCACCTTGCGAGCAAGTGTCCTTTATGTTGTTGTGCCGAGAAAACTACCACTCACTTGATATGGTTTTGTAAAGTGTCTCAAGATCTTTATGTGTTGTTTGGTCTATGCCTCCTATTGAAATAAAAAACATATCCACAATTCGAGACCTGATCCATGGACCAGTTAGAGTGAGAAACAAAAAGAAACAGCGTACTATTTGAAGAATTTGGTTGTTTATGTATTGTTATGTCATTTGGAACTCCATGAATGATATTATTTATAGGAATGAGGTTGTCTTAGTTCAACGTATGGCATCCTCCATTTTATATGATGTCTGGTTAATTTCTCATAATCTGGTACATCTAGCTTCTTACAAGAATTAAGAGTTGATTTTTACTTTTTCATGTTCAACTTTTTGTTAGACTTATGTTTAATATATATATATATGTGTGTGTGTGGGGGGGGGGGGGTTGGGAGTGTGTGTGTGTGTGTGTGTGATGATGATGGTGATGATATGTGTGAGAGAAAGTTGGTATAATAATTGAAACGAACTAATAATTGAATCCTCGTAGTCTTTTGCCAGCATCTGTGAAGACGATTGATCAGCAGATCATCCAAACTGGCGTGTGTGTGTGTGTGCGAGAGAGAGAGAGAGAGAGAGAGGGGGATGATGCAGGGGAATATTAGAATTATATGAGTTGTGTACTTGCAGTTGAAAGATAAAGCCAAGAAAATAAAACCGGGGTCCCATGGCGGTCCACTGGGTTTTGTTTTATAGAAGCACAAATATTGAGCATGACTCTGTGAGGAATCTGCCGTAGGCCTACCAACTAGCTAAGCTTCAGGCCAACAGCCTCCCGAGAAGCAATCATGCATCTGCCGCAACCAGGACAGTAGGGCCTCCAACTTAGGCTTCACACATAAATAGGCACCAGCTCTGCTCCCAAACCCTTTTGCATCTACATATACTGCCCTCTCATTAAGTTCTTTAACATTTTTTTCCTTTTTACATTAGGGCTATGTTCTTCGTCTCTAAGAGATGATGCATTTGTAAAAAACAGAGATGCTTCTCGAAATGTGCACATGGAATTTTATAACTTCCATGTTCAAAAGTAATAGTTCTAACTATTGTAATCAGCAAGCTCGCCGTCCTGCCCAAGTAACGGACAGGGTTTGTTTTCGTTTTGAGTTGTAATCTAATGGAAAGTCATGTACATTTCGTCTTTGACTATGTAATATACTAGTTTTATGCGGCCAATGCGCCATTAAATTAATGCATCGAAGTAATCGCATGAAATTTCTTTGAATGTCAGTGTGCAATGAATGTCGTTCGATAACAAGGAAATGTCCATGCATTGCCCCGCATTGGTGTGGTTTATTGTGTCGTCTTGCCAAAAGAAAGAGAAGCTGTGGCTTGATCTTATTAATTAAAGGGTGCAAGTGGGCTTCCAAGTGCTGCATTTCTTAAGAGATACGTACGCGGTTCTATATTGTATCGAGATGACATTTTTTTTTACCGCTTTTTGCTTGAGTTGAGGACAAGGAGAAGGGCCTGCAAGTGGGGCGACATGAGGCAGGCTTCAAGTCGTTGAAGCCTCACAGGCTCGCAGCTCCTTCCAGCCCGTTGAAGTGCGTGCTTCCGGTAACAGATGTCTCTCATTGCCTTTTGAACCTGTGACATCCTGTTCATTTGTCCGCATTGATAAGTCGATCTTGCATGATGACAGGAGCCTTTGTTTTTGCTTTCCGTGTTTGCTTTTGGTCTTTTCTAAACGTTTTTTGGGATATAATATCACACAAGAGACTACTAAGTTGATATAAGTCTTTAAGCAACCTATGATTAGTACATGTATACATATAACATTTTTAAGCAGGGATTAAGTGAGTTGGCCTACTTGCATGTGCACAAGCGTGGGCATGCATGGATGTGTACGTGCTTTTGTAGTTATATGCGGAACCCAACATGCATAATAATGTGTCCTCTCCATGAGTGAGCGCCAAACGGTAGGCCTAGGCAATGGCCTAATCGATATGTAAAATTTGGCCACTATCATATACAATAACGGATCATGTAGTCCAATCGACAACTTGCCCAATCAGGTGCTCTTGTCATAAAACTATTATACATAGCTATAGAATAAGGACAGGTGAAAGAGAGAGAAAGTGTACCTGATGCCCTTGTTCAAGCTGTTCACTTTCCAGATAAAAGTGCCAAATGCACTGGATTTGAGGTCTCTCTCTCTCTCTCTCTCTCTCTCTCTCTCTCTATATATATATATATATATATATATATATATATATATATATATATATATATATATATATATATATATATATATATATATATATATATATATATATATGAGAGAGAGAGAGAGAGATTTTACACTCTACTATATGTGAGAAATGATAACAACCTGACTCTTTTTTCTTCGCTCTCTTCATTCATTGTTCATCAATGAGCATTCAGTATATGGAGAAATAAAGGAAGTTGCGTGCATTACTAAAGGTAGAGATGTTACTTAACACGGGTGCAATCAAATTGTAAAGTGCGGGAAAAGTTATAGTTTCTTGGCTGAAGTTTGAAGAAAATTTGAGACTGAAAACGAAAAAAAAGATGCATTATTTTCTTTATTTTAGTGTGAACGAACACAACAGCAGCTTTTCACTTTATATCGTATACGGAGAACCTATGAGTATCAGACTTTCACAAATGTTTCAAACATGGTATTGAGAAGTTGTCATATTTATCTGCATAGCCTTAGTACTTTGTTATGTATTTTATATATATATATATATATATATATATATATATATATATATATATATATATATATATATATATATATATATATATATATATGTATTTCTATTTCTGAGTGCTTTTCGAAAATTTTCTTGAAAACTATTGAAATAACATAAGATTTATCACTAGCAAGTTTCTCTCAAACTGAGATTCAGAACAAACAACTTTTATTTTGTCTGGGACTCAAATAGTAACCTATTATATTTTTTAGTGATGATATAATATGAAAGCTTAAGTTGCATAACTTTTTGAGCGCCGAAAATATGGAAGCTTATGTGTGTGTAGCGACTCACATTTATGTGTTAATCTTGAAATCTTCCGGTTCATAATTAAGCACATCATTAACTGTAGCTCAATTGATTATTTAAGTCACAAACTTACACGTCACCTCTCAATTCATCTTCCCCAAAAAACTAAACAAGTTTAATATATATAGGACGTCATGATGTAAGTAAGTTATGTGGGAGAAAGGTTGCATATACTGTGGCACATGATGCTGTGCATCAGAAGCGGACCCTGGCCGTCCAAATGAACGCAGATGGACGGCAGGGGATCAATAGCCTGTATCTCCTTTCGTACAAAATATCACATCTTGAAGGCTTTAATTATGTGAACTATTCTTAGATTCTTGGTTCGTTTTTGGGGTTTCCATTCACCGATATAGTCCCTGCACTTTCTCCATAAAGACTAGTCAGGGCTCTCACGTTTGCGAAATTAAAACAAGTGCACTCTTTCATCAATCGGAGGCCCGTCAATGTCGGCAGGGGATTTAATTAGTTTTCACGTGGCCAACCCTAAAAGGGAAAATTTTCCACGATGACTTTGAATCTGCCGCGAGATAAGCCTTCTAGTGGCAAAGCAGCCAGAACTAGTGGAAGGCACCAAAAGGGAGCAAAAGCGATGATCATCTTTTTCCACGGGGTTGGTCTCCACGGTTTCATATGCTCCATGTTAAAGTTCCATACAGTGGTGGCCGAGTCAGAAATTTTTTTTCATTTAATTGGTCCCGACTCATTATACGGCAAAAAAGATAAGCAAAAAGAAAAAAAAAAAGAAAGAAAGAAAGCGCTAATACGCTCCAAAAAGATAAGCATATTATCATCATATGATAAATATGTTTTGTGCTCTTGATTAGTCTGAATTGGTTGAGAGTCATCGCTTCATCTGCCAACTTGCATACCATGTAATAGCAGCATGTCCTTTTCATTTAAAGTCCTTTTTGAGCGTAAATTCCCTTCTTTTATGTCGTAGAACGTCTTATCATTTTCATTGAAATTACGATAAAAATGATCGACGCCATCAATGAAGAATTTAAAATGTATATATGATAGTAAATATTCAGAAATTAATATTCGAAGTTTCTCTTTTCTTTTTTTTAAATTTTAAATAAAGGGCATTAGGGCAGGCAAGTGGCTAAATTTGAAAGGAACCATACATAGAGAGGAAAGCAAACCCTAGAAAGATTTCCCACCGGACGCTCTGGCGCAATCCGTCGCCCCATTTTTCTCGCCCTTTTAATTTCCTTCGATCTAAAATGCGGGTCAATAAATTTGGCGGAGGGCTGGGCCCCACCCCTCCTTTAATAGTTAATACGCTCACGTCCCCCGCGTAGCGAGAGACAGCAGGGAGCGGGGCCCACGCCCTCACACGTGTGGCGTGATCCACGCCCCCGTGAACGCAACACTAACAGTAAAAATGCAGCGTGGGACCCGCATCCCGCCACGTCAGCCCTCCGCACGAACGATTCACGGCGACGAAGTCCGCCCGCTCGGCGGGACCCACCGGGAGCCTCCAACAGACCCGCCGATACGGCTGAACCCGACTCGGGTGATACGCGACTCGGATAAGTTCATACCGTTTCGGGTCCTTGCGCAACGGCGCCGAGCATCGTGTGGCTCGGCCGGTGGGTGCGGCGTGGGTGGGCTCAGGCCGACCTGCATTTAGACATTTTGCTTCCCTTGGCTAAGGGAACCTCCCAAAAAGAAATTCCATAAAAGCGATTTCTTGTGTGGACCAAAAGTTTGATCGCGATGGATCATAGCCCCTTACCAACTTCCGCATTTACGTTATTTTTTCTGAATTTGGTAAGGTTTACAAGTAAGTAGCCCATAATCAATCAATATATTCTGTAGGAAAAGATAAATCTCTTGTATTGAATACCTCTATCACCATATTCACGCTTTCACTAACTCTCTCTCTTGCTCTTTCCCGTCCACGTGTACATTAAAATGATAAATTAAAAAGCTTATAATGTTGGTATAAGCATGACATATTGATTTTATGCAAAATAAGCGAGATGTGTTGTCATTGGGACAAGAAGGAACGAATAAATGAAATGGTAGAGGAAGGCGCGCCATCCTGAACCGAGAGGAGGGGAAGGGTTGGGAACAAAGTCAATGCATTAATGAAGGGAGCGAGCCGTGCCCTGCGGCTGGCTGGGCGCGCATGATCTGTACGCACCTCGTCTCTTGTGATTCAATGCCAATAATGGCCCATTAAAGTCCGCTCACTCCTATCTGAATTTAAACCCCACTTCTGATTGGAGCTTTTATTTCCGTCCTTCCTAAAAATGTGCGGTAGCCTGCACTTTATGTGTGTAAAATCCCCATGCTACATCTCCCTGGATTTTTTTTTTTCTTTTTACATAGTGAGTTTTTTAGTGTTTTAAGTTTGCTTTCATAAATTTAATTATGCAGATAAATGCAAAACATATGGAAAATATGAGAATTAAAAAATATTGAGAATTTGATGTCTATATTGGGTTTTGCCGGTCAAGAAAGCTAAGACCATTAATTTTTAGAACTTTATGGGATCTCACTTGTACATTCCAGTTGTATGCTTTTTTTAGTCTACTATTATTTCAAAATCTTGCATTCGTTTCTATGAATAGATTTATAGATAATAGTACTTATAGTGCTAGCAAAGGTGGCAATAGGCAAAATGGATTTGAGAATGATAATTGGTTGCCCCTATATATAGAAAGGCTTAGAAAAAATCGAATGGAGCTCTCCTAGTTTTGGTGCGTCTTAAACAATTTGTCAATGTCCTTACTTAATATGAATTATGATGGCACGTATAGATTGAAAGTATTATTATGTTAATATGTTTCCAAAGGAATTGGCGGAAAAGTCGAGGGCAAATTGGTAGGAGGTCAGTTCCCATTTCAAACTTACGAGGCATCAACTCCTTTGCGTTATCAACAGGAGGTCACTGATGCATGAGTTGAAGCATGGTAGAGGTAGCATCCCAACGCCCCAAAATCCGGCCTTATATCTTATGAAAATAAAGGATTGGTGAGAGTTTCGGCTCTCTTCTGAATGGTATGATGAAAGACTCCTCCTAATCATCCAAAACATGTTACACGTAATTATTTGGATCATATTATTCTAGAAAAAAATTGAGTTGCTAACTAATTAATTTGTGAGTCTTTAGCATCTTATGCCCTTGATTTTATTTGTCGCACAATCCCTGTATGTTAAATAAGCCGTGCAGATTAGCAAATAATCTTGAATATTTAATCCATTAAATGATTTTTAAGTTGATAATCAAGGGGGCACAAAAAACACTTGATGTATATATATATACATATATATAATATATATAATGAACACACAAACAATGAGAAGCACATGATACATCATCATTTATCAATGTCAGCATAAATAGTAAACTAGCATGAAAAACTTCATCAGTTGAAGGTTTAGCGGTAAAAGTATAAAGCTTTGACCATGAAAGAAGCGTTAAGTTCAAACTGGGCACCCACCTCATCAATATAGTGATGATACCTTACATATAAAAATATTGTTTAAGCATCGATTGCTCAAAGGGGGAAATGCGCTGATGAGAGGCACAGTTAGAAGGATGAACTTGCAGCCGCCCTTCTGTTAAGAGGACTACAGTACTCTTTGGAAAGTACTGCTCCATAAATGAATACTAAATGCCATATTAAAGTTCATGGGTTTTAAATAGCTGGATCACAAGGGTATGACCTTGGAAGTTTTATGTTAAACTTGGATTAGGTCATGCAAGTTTTTTTGGCGAATTTCAAAGACATCATTCACACTGGAAAACAAGGAATAATAAGGCCTGAATAGTGCTCTTCAACTTAGTGCTCTTGAACTTAGTGTTTGGGGTAGGAATGACATTATGTCCAGTAACAAATTATAAGAATATTGTATTCTTGAAACACATGTGATCGTCTAAGCCAAATCAGTCAGGTTGTTTAGTTTTTACATAAAAATACATGAGGTATTTGCTTCATTAAGTCAAATCCATTTGGATAATGGGTATGAGGATTAGTATCCAAATGGACCCGGTCCGCGTACCGGAATAAAAGAAAAAGAGGGTCCAGAAGGGCCTGCTTCGGTGGGCTTCATTGATGGCGAAAAGTACACAGATTAAGTTCCCTCGAGTGCTCCGGCAATTAAAGAATAGTTGTCAACCCCCCGGTATCACGTGAATTATGAGGCCATTTCTTCGTGTTTTTTGGAAAACGAAAAAAAAAAATCACCAACTTAAAATTTCAAACAACTTGCCTAAGATCTTAACAATGAGGGTGATACCGTTCAGCTTAGGGGCCCGTCGAGATAGGACGCCGATGATGCTGAGAGGCGTGAGTCAGAGGTTTCTGGCAGCACCACAGGATTCACCCTAGGAGAGGATTTATCGACAATGACTACTTAAGCATGTCGATTTTATTATATCAAACATTACAAGTTTATTTTGGCCTTTAAAACGATGTTTTCGATTGTACTTCCTCGGGCAGCTCCGACTCATCTCTTTTGGATTACTAAAAATTTTAGGTTCATATTTCATGAAACATGGTTTCTAGAATTGATAAGATGGAGAGTTATTTTTATAAGAATTCGAACCACTTTCGGGCTCGAGCTCTTGGTTCGACGGTTTTCAACTCACCTCATATCAGTTTGAGCTTCAACTCTAAAAAAGTTAGGAACCATGACAATCGTCTCATTAATAACCTTTTTATAAACCTTTAAAAATTTCTAACAATCTTCAATAAAAAAACTAAATTTTTAAGGTGTTACAATTTTGAAACCTAAATAAGAAGCAGTACAACTACATTGTCATATGAAAATTGAACTCATAACCTTTCTTTCACCTGCCTATCAATTCAACCAACTACGCTATGCTCCTTGAAGTACAAGAACTCATATAAAGATGATCTACAAAGGCAACTAAACTGGATTGGACTGACAAAAATTGTCTGAAACGAAGCCAAATCCCAGCAAGTGCAAACAAGACTTCTCTAATAATGCACGATGAATATTCTCTTTACTTTAGCGTGCGGACTTGGATCAGATATTCGAACATATCCGTTCGCGGGTCCACCATTTGGCCTGTTGGATTCACATCTCATGAACCCAAACGCGATCGTCTCCGCGAAAATCACCATTTTTCCAATGGAAGCGAACGAGGAAGTAATTTCCGTAAATGTGGAGGGGCACGAAGGGGAACGAAAATATGCTCGCCTTTCCCGGTAATGACAAAGCATATTCTTCTCGAGGTTTTCTGAGATATAATTTTTTTTTCCCTTACCTTTTAAGATTGGCGTGCGCCTTTTGAGAGTCGCCCTTTTCTTTTTAGTCCTTGCCCCATCCTTTTTCGCATTTTTTTTTCCGCCTTCTATTTTTCCCTCCCCTTTTCTTCATCTAATAGCACGCGAGTAACTGTGTTCCTAGTGGGACGGGACCAAGAGACGGCGGTGGTTCGGGTCTGAATCTAAACCGTTTGGATCTGAAAATACAAAACGTTGTGAAACGCAATCCAACTAAAAAGTATCGAAATCCAACTTTGACTGGTTGTATTTTGCCTGGAAGATATTTGTATCCTTTTTTATATGAAATTTGAAACAAAAATTAAAGGAAATCTTTTCTAACCAACATAAACAATTGAAGTATCTTTTATTTTATCTGTCTTCTATCGAGTGACGAAATCATAATAATAATAAGGGTATCCATAGATTAAACCTTACAAGATTGAGTAATTGATACTCAGGTATGGACTTAAGATATTGTTGCATACATCTTTGAGTTAACAATGTTTAAGTCCACGGTAGCTTAAAGATGTAACATGAGCCTTGCGCATGCCCAGTAAAATAAACATCTGTCACGCTTTTTTTTTTTTAAATTGAAAAAATTTGTTGCACCTTAATATCGGGTCGGATATAAATAAATAAATTCCAGTACCATACCACCGTCGTCTTGGTAATAAAAAATTACAGGTCTCAACTGAGTTGTTAATTGGACCTCTTTCCTTTGTACCGAATTCGGATCCTATAAAAGTTTGAGCGGGTTGGGGTCCAGTCGTATTTCAAAAAGGCTTTTCTTGATATCCTTTATAAAGAACATGCGATGTCGAGTTTTGAGCATCTATATCAGACATAGATCACGTAAAAACTATGACAATATAATAAAATAATTAAAACTAAGAAAGCTTATTATTGGATCTAATAACTTGGTTTCTCCTTAAATATCTTGTTTTTCTCTGAGAATTATACCCTTTTTTTTTTTTTTTGAGTCGGGAGACATGATTGAAAAAGAACTTTGATGAAGCCTCACTCCCTTAAGCTGCTTGACCTGATTCTCCAATGTTTGATAAGAGAAAAATAATGTCCCCCATGGAGTTCTTATTGGAATATATAAACCCTGAGATATATGATAAAATATTCTATTATTAGAACATATTCTAAAAGCTTTGATGGCTTTTTAATAGTAAGATATTGCCACGTTGCTAAAGTTTTATTGACCTCTAATCATGAGTTTAATATCAAGTCCCTTTCATGTCCAAGCTTCTGCAACACAGATGTTACATCGATAGTAACCTTTGGGTGCAACAACGCTTGAAGTGAGTTGGAACAAGTCCGAGGGGGACAACGCAGGTATGTCACTGATTCAGGTCAGACAAATCGTTCAAAGTTGTTGAACTGATGAAATCAGTTGTTGTTGGTTTAATATAGTAACAACTTTATGGTACATTGGATCTACGCCAAAAATCAATACTACCTTGAACCCTTTAGGCAGGGAGTTTTTTTTAAGTGGGTTTTAAATTTGCTTTTGGTTTTTTTAAGCAGTGGATGAAATACTCCTCCCACTCACCCGATTGAATAAAAATAACTTGAACTAAGGTCTACACTTTTTTTTCCAAAATTTAGACTTCTCTCACTTTCTTCTCATTCAAGTAAAAGGAAACAAAACGATGGAGTGCTGTTGGTTACTTCTTTAGACCTTATACTGGTCGTGTCGATGTCATGTGACAACTTCCACTAATGTTGCAAACAAGTGAGATTTGGTATGATAGTTTTGTTATTTTTTTGTCGGTGTAGATTTGATTCCAACGAAATCACTAGTGTATTTAGCTGTCCCGAGACAGACTAAGCATTTTTTTGTTTTTTATTTCATTTTTTTTTATCTAAATCCCATTGGCCACGGTGGTGTTTGCGAGTTAAATTATAAAACATCATATCTGTCTACGTTTATTTTAATTGTTTTTTTTGTGTGTGAAAATGTTCGGAACAACTGAACAAGAACCAACTTCAGGGTGATGAGCACAATCCATGTGCTCCGATGAGTGAATTGGTAACTCATCATGTGATTTTGCATTACTTAATGCAAGTTGTCGCAATTTTATGTGCTTCTAGAGCGATTCCAAGTTTGGGAAGCTAAGAAAGCTCCAAAATACAGGTCTTGTTTCGGTTATATTCAGAAAAGGAAGGGAGCTTACCTGAAAACTTGTGCTCCGAGAGAGTAGGAGGGGCATGCCAGTCCCACCCAAAAAAGCTTTAGGATAAAAATGTCATTTTAGTGGATCGGAGTTACCTCACCACTTAATTTTATTTTTTTCATTTTAGAAATTTACTTATTTATTTAATTTTATGAGTGTGAATTTTTATAGGGGGGAGAGACAGGCGGAGGCGTATACGCGTGGGTCGGGGGCCGCTGGATCCGTTGGGTGGTGGTGGCGCAGTTCGAGAAGGGAAGGGAAGGCAGAAAGAAAAAGGGAGAAGATAGAGAGAGAAAGAGTGAGAGTGTGTGCGTCTGTGACGAATTCCGAGTCCGTAGGGTGGAAGAGCGAAACCCTAGTCCTCCCTTTCTTATCTCCCTCACTCCCCTACTCTTTATGCGGGGAGTTGATCGGAAGTAGTTAAATTTTCCGTCGCTCTAGCGGGGATCTAGTCGGATATCTGCCTGTGGAACTGCAGGCTTTTTTTTTTTTTGGTTTTCCCGGCTGAGAGAGGGTATAGGAAGGAGCTTATCGGAAAGAGTTTATTGTTGTCGGTCCTGCAGTTGCCGGACGTCCAGCCGGAGAACTCTACGGAGTTCTAGGAGACCGGTTCTGCAAGGAGTCAAAGGGTCATAAGGCGGCTGTTCTTGGCTTATTCTTTTTCTGTGTCTCTCTGCTTCGATCGGTTCGATTGCGTCCCCCTGGATCGGCTCGGCGTTGACTCAGGGAGTCAGGAGACCAGATCTTGGAGGTTTCCGGCGGCGATGTAGCGGACGCCGAGTTCTGAAGAGGTGCTTGGTTGGGGTACGGATTTGAGGGGGTTTTTAGCCGACGGCTTTGGCTGAGCGTATGGAGAGATCGGGCTGGGGAATCGAGTTGAGATCGTGGGAGTGCGGTGCGCGGTGTCCGATGGAAGGGGTCTAAGGGGGGAAATTAGGGTTTGGAGGGTCGATTGCAGTGGTAGCGGGTTGATTTTTGGCATGGAAGTTAGGGTCTTGTCTAGCAGTGTTCGTTTTGACCGAAGATTTGATTAGTTCACTTCTTTTCTTCATTTGATCCAAGTTCCTCCTTTTAGCCTCTGGCCGTTAGCAACCATGCAGCGGCTGCAGCATTCGAATCCATGCACGGCCAGCAATTATGGTTCCTGTCAGACTGAAGTAGGTGTGCCTGATCAGTTTCCGGCAGGCATGAGAGTTTTGGTCGTCGACGACGACACTACGTGCTTGAAAATACTTGAACAGATGCTCAAGAAATGCATGTATACGGGTGAGCGTTTTTCTCATAAATTTGTCCTTACATCTGTTTTTTCATTTTTCCTTCTTAACTTTATCACAGTATCTCTGGTTCGTTATGAAGGTTAGATAGTGTTTTTTTTTTTTTTTAAAGGTTTTACTATGTTTCTACTTGCCTTTGCTTGCATTTAGTTTGTTGATGGCAGCAGAAGTTTTCTAGATCTTCCGATAAAAGCACAGTCAGATTTTTTATTTTCTCTTGATGCTTGGAAATTTGGAAGGTTTGGTGGTTTACAATGAAAATTTCTTATGCATAGATTCTCTTTTTTTTCCCGTAATTCAGGTCATTCTGTTTTCTTTCCACCTATGATTGCGACCCTTCAATCACTCCTGACGTGAAGAAAATGCTAAATCGGATACTGTATCGGTATTTCATGATGTTGTTAGCAGTCTGCGTGCCCGATGTTTTTGGGTAGTCCAGATCTCTTGATATTTGAACCATGGGAACCACGGTGCTGACACGGACTTGATACTGCAAAGTAGTTTATACCTCATCGAGAAGAGGCCATCTGCGTCATAGGAAAATTTGCTTGTGGGTGATCCATCGGAAAACCGTATTTTGTTCCGATAAACCCATTTTTTAAAAGTCTGGTAGTTTCTGAATCTAACTTGTAAGGAGGCTTTGGAACTTTGGATATTGTCAAATTATATTTCGCAATCTAACTTTCACTGGATGACAAAAATTGGATAGGCTTCCATTACTAGCGTCTCTGAGCTTTGCTTCTTGTAGAGACAAATCAGAATTGAAGCCAGTGTATGACAGTAAAGTATGAACAAAATCTTCCGGATGTAAAAAATCTTTTGTTGAGTTCGAATTTGAGCTGGACGAACTATACTGTTCTTATCTACTTCCAGTCACAAACTTTTATTTTCTTTTTTTCCTTTTTTTTTTTTTTTTAAATTTCTCTTTGGCAGCCAGCAAGTGGCTATGTAAATGTCGGGGTTTTCTGTATTATTGTTATTTTCTGTAAAAAAGGTCATCCTTAATGGTTATTAAAACATTGTTGTCATGCTTTGCAGTCACAACATGTAACCGAGCTACATTAGCACTCTCTCTTTTGCGGGAAAAGAAAGGAGGATTTGATGTGGTCATAAGTGATGTTCATATGCCAGACATGGACGGTTTTAAACTGCTTGAACTTGTTGGGTTGGAAATGGATTTACCTGTAATCAGTAAGTACATCTGCCTTCCCTCTCTTTCTTTTCCTTTTCTCTTTTCTTGACTTTTCAGCTATCTGCTGTTATTGTTCCACTAACCTAGTTGATATACTTAGTGATGTCTGCTGATGGGAGGACCAGTGCTGTGATGAGAGGGGTGAAACATGGTGCCTGTGATTATTTAATAAAGCCTGTGCGCATAGAGGAACTGAAGAACATATGGCAGCATGTTATTAGAAAGAAGTGCATCGAAAACAAAGATCACGAGCAATCCGGTAGTTTTGATGAAACTGAGAAACATAAAAGAATATGCGATGATTCAGAATATGCATCATCTGTTAATGAAGGTTCAGATGCCAACTGGAAGGTTCACAAAAGGAGAAAGGAATCAAAAGAGGAAGAAGATGATGGTGAGCAAGAAAATGAGGATCCCTCTGCATCAAAGAAACCTCGTGTAGTTTGGTCTGTAGAGCTGCATCAACAATTTGTGAATGCAGTGAACCAGCTTGGCATTGAGAGTGAGTCTTGAATGCCATCTTCATTTTCCTACTCATGTTTTCTGAGGATAATCGGTAATTCATTGACTAGCCTGTGAATTTAGTTATTTGACTTAATGTTGCTTGATTATATGCAGAAGCTGTTCCCAAGAGAATCCTGGAGTTGATGAATGTTCCAGGTCTAACAAGGGAGAATGTTGCAAGTCACTTACAGGTTTGTTGTTGACTTCCTTTATGTTATGTTCCTAGGAGTACTGGATGAGTATTCAAAGTTGTCTTGGAATTTGTTGAGGATTACCTGTGTCAGTTTTGGTCGAGTGAAGACATAGATCTGGTTGGTAATTCAAGCTGTGGATGAACATATATATATATATATCTCATCACATGAAAAGCATTTACCTAATATCTCTGCTGCAAAATGTTAGATAAATACATATATCATCATATAGAAAACAGCTTATGTAATTTCTGCTAGAAAATGGTAAGTCAGACACTTTCGAGTGTAGAATTATGCTGTCATGCTCTTTTGGTATAGATTGCTAGAAACTCGTTCGAGTGTGAAAGGTGACTATGTGAAAATATGCTTAATTCATGGCACAGCCTTTGGTTCTGCATAGTGGCCTCACTTTATTAAGGTTTGAGGTAACTTTACTAAAAGTTCATGGATATCACGAATCTATTTGTGATTCTTGCTTTTTGAGTGCTCACTACCTTGGGTATTCTGATTGAGGCAGTAAAGGACAGCGAGCGAATCAGTTAACTTTCAGATTAGATATGCCTGCTAGAACCTAGTGAATGGTAGGTTTTATCTAATACCGCTGTGTTTTTGTTTGCAGAAATTCAGGCTTTACTTGAAGAGGCTGAGTGGTGCTCAGAATCAGGGTGCAATTTGTAGTTCTTTTGGTGGTCCTGTAGAACCAAATAGCAAATTGGGCCCAATGGCAAATGTCAATATCCAAGCATTGGCTGCTTCTGGTCAAATTGCTCCTCAGACTTTTGCTGCTTTGCATGCAGAGATTCTGGGTCGTCACCCGGGAAGTTTTGTAATGCCACCAATTGACCAGTCTACACTTTTACAAGGCGCACTGCATGGCTCCAAGGGCAATCCGGTTGAAAGGGGTTCAACGTTTGCTCAGCCTTTAATGAAGCCCCAGTCTAACCTGCCAAAACCCTATGCACAAACAAACATTTCTGTTGATGATATCCCATCTGGCTACTCAACATGGCAACAACCTCTTGGGACAGCTACTCCTTCCAATAACATTAGTGGATTAAATTCCCATGGAAGTAATGTGTTGGTGCAACTACATCAGCATCAACAACAACAGCAACCTCTTCAATTGGACTCTGCCATTATGCTTAATGTGCAGCCTTCATGCCTTGTGGTACCTAATTCTTCAAGTAATTTCTCCGGTCGAAATAACTCAGTTTCTGTTTCTTCATCCGGCCATCATAATCTGGGTAACCAAAGTTTCACTGGTAACTCAATTGTTGACTATAGCATGATTTCTTCTGCAAGCAATGGAACAGTTGGAATGGGGCAGGTATCAGATGGTGACTTAAAGAGTACTGGTTTGCTTAGTTGCTATCCATTGCCTACTTCTATGTCAACTGCAGTGTCATCCTGCTCGGTCTTGGCTGAGAACAGCACTGGCTTGCAGAGCTGGCAGGTTCAGAGTCCTATTCCTGTGATGAATATCAGTTCAGCTAGTCAAGTATCTGGACTTCCACCAAATGCTTGTGAGGCCTCATATAGCATTAAAGGGGGTGAATTGTTCAACCAGGGAACGTCTAGAAGCATTGGATTTGCAAATAAGGGATCTAGCGTCCTGAGCAGATTTGGTGTTGACGGTGGATCTCCGCAGGCTTTTGCTGGCGAACTGAGCCAAGGCATAGTATGTCTAGGTGATGAAGATGATGTGGTGAAACAAGAGATTAATCTAGACTTTGTGGACGGTGTGAAAGTTGGCATGCCCGTTATGCAACATTTCTCCCCCAATGATCTCATGAGTGTTTTCTCCAAATAGGTAATATTTTATCTTAAATACAACATAGGAATCGTGAAGTACCTTTAATTTATTTTATTTTTTGTGTATACAGTGGACAGTGTACCTTGCTTTTATTTTATGACAGGTTGATTTGATTAATATGTTGATATGCATGTAAATTTTTTGTGGTAGCTGTATATGTGAATCTATTTACGTGATCCATGAGTGGGCAGGTTGTGAGATTAGTTCATTTCTTTTGCCTTCCTTGATATCTGGAAGTGATGTTTTTATTGCCTTTGAGACACAGGCATATTTTTATTTGAACTGATGTTCATTTCTTTCTTTTTAAGTTTTTTCTGTGTGGAGTGTTTGAAACTTTTAAAGTACTTAGAATAGGATTTTTTTGCGTCTGTTCATTTGCCTTTGTCTCCAACAAGTTCCTGCTTAAACGTTTGCACTGGCCTCTGTTTATATGGCTCAATCCAAACCTGTGGTTACGTATGGCTGGCTTAATTCAAACCTTCGGGCTGGAACCCGTTCATTGATTATCCATTAAATACGTGCTTAAATTTCAAACGGATTTGAAAATTGGTCCCCTTTTGGTTTTCCTTTTGTTGATTATGATCTGGTGAATCTTGTCGCCCTAAAACTTTTTCTTTTGGAGGCATTTGGAAAGTTATAATTATGCGCACAAGCATGCATACACAATGTTCATGGCAGATGGGGTATTACGCGGAGCTTGGTGTGGGCTGTTTCTCTAATGAGATCTGTTTCTTTGCTGAAATGACGATAAATGTCTATCCAGCCTGTGGACCTCACTGGATGTGGTTGTCTCACCTATTTTTCTCACCTATTTTTCTGGTGTAGAAATTGTTGGACTAAGTTGTTCATTAAACAGATGAAGAAGAAGGTTTTTGGTTTTGGTACTTGGTGGAGATGGGGGCATGCGGTACACATGGAAGAGGAGCAGTTCGATATTTATGGTCCAATCATCATTTTAGATCACAGAGTGACCGGTCAATTATACCTGCATAAGTCATCAAGCACACTTGGCCTTTTGCCAAGAACGAATGAAATTTCTTTGTATTCATGCTTTAACTTTGTGATGATGCCTTCACGAGTCCTGATCTTTGTTTCTTTGCGCTCCTTGAAGAATTGTAATCATGGAAAATAAAATTCACGCTTATTCCTTTTTGAGTTTTCAATGGATTGGCCCTGTTGCTATGTACATACAATATGTAATAAGATAAACATGAATTCTGAAAGTTGTGCATACCCTCTTATGCCTTAAAACGTCAAAGCTGGTGAGTAGGGTTTCGGGGTAAAGAGGGTAGGCGGGCTCACTGTTTGGCTTTCTCGGGTTAACAGTTTCTGGGTAAATAGGCCTCGTTTAGTAGAACGTAGATGCCACTTGGGTTAATAAAAGTAGGCTTGTCCATAGATATACTTCTTGTGTAACTGTTTGTATAGCTTTCTATAAATCAGTCCAGTTTGTCTTGAAGTTGTTAGAGCCTTGAGATAATGTTGATCTGTTTTCCTATTTTGTTTGGAAGACCAAGCGAAACCAATCATCGATCTAAAAAAGAGCCGAACTTAGTATTCCTTCACCTTATTTATCAGCGGGTTCCTTTTGTTGCCTGTGTCCCATCGTTTTCGTGGTTGTGTGCACTTACATGCATCTTCCGATTTTGCATGGATGGCGTGGGAATCGCGTCCCTCTGGCTTTTATTTATTTCTTGGTACGCATGTCTCAGGGGGGAAGGGTGTCTGCATTCTCTGGATTCTGTAACCTTGAAGGAAGCAGCGTGGTGCACGCCTCGCTTTCTTGGAGAAGCAGCAGAAAGTGTGGCCATGAGATGCATTGTTATGAATGAGCACGACTGTACGCTGCTGGCTTATTATAATCCCTTCCTGCCACGCTGCTTCATTTCCGACGAAATTGTTTATTATTACCCAAGTACGCTTTAAGAAAAGGTTGGAGAGAGAAAGGCAAAAGGAGGAAAGAGAGGAAATAATTAAAAAAAGGGGGGATTGGAAATCGATTATCTCATAAGTGTCCGGCGACGATGGTCTGACGTGACAAATTTGAAATTAAAAGAGAAAAAAAAATCAATCACGAGGAGGTCAGATGGTTCCACGGCCACACAAATTGTAGGGGTGCTTTTTGCTACCACCTTACAAGAATGGGAAGGAAGGATGTGTGGCGAACATGACATCAGTGTTGCAAATGGTCTTTTTGGTGAGATGGTGAACTGAGGTGTTCCACTTCCGCCCTGCCCACTTTCTTGTATTTCTCTGGGTTGTAAGGTGGGGTTGAGCACATTTCTGCCAGATTATGTTTATGTACCTACCAGATACTGCCAGTAAAGACAGGCCTTAGCCGGTACCAAACGTTTCAAGCCGTCGGCTTTTCCAGTTAGAAGGTTTTAAGACCAATTCCACTTGCTTTGTTCCGTTTCAATAAAATGGGAGATAAAATGATGGTTTCACGGTTCGTGGGTATGAGAAGTGAAATTTCTTTCATGAATGGAAAACTGCAATTCTCTTGGCTGCAGTGAATTCCATATGTATGGGATTCCAGATCCCCCAAAAATTTGTGTTTCACTATTGGGTATTATATTTCCTTTAAATGCTACGGTTTGCAGAATCAAGATTGGCAATGCTCAAGATGGAGAATCTTGCTCTTTTGCAATTTAGGTATGCCACTAGCGGAATCCTTTGAAATTTGAAATGATCACTTGATGATATTGATTCTTGTACTGCTTTTGGATTCTGATTCCTCTTTTGGGCAATCACAGTGTCACCTTATTTCCAGATATGCACAAATTTCCCACCAGCTGGTTCCCAAACTAAGGTGCAACACTTCCACCACAACTACAATTTCGTTCCTCGGCGTTCTGTGGGAGCCCACGTCCAGCATTTGCATTGGTCACGGTGAAGAAAGTTGCTTGCTACAGTGTAGAAACCTTCGCCGCAGTTATGAAAGTTTCTGTAGGTTCCAGATCACACCAATCTTTGGTCTCGCATTTCAGCTAGTTTGGTTGCCGAAGTCTTAAAATAAAGCCGAAAATTTTGAAAGGTCGTCGGTAGGACAAGGTGTTACGAGTTCCATTTACAATGGAATGAGGCAAATCTAGTAGCCTTGCCATTTCGTTCAACCTTGCCATTCGGATGAGCAGCACATTCACCAACAGGAAGACTTATGTTCCGCGGAATCAAACACGCCATAAGCACTGGACTTTAGTCTGGAGTTACACATGGAGCAAGCATGATTGTTGCAGGTAACAGATGAGGGAACCACCCCCATCCATCTTTGGGCGACCCCATGAAAGCAAACTCACCTTGATTTCCACCGAAGACGTGACCTGGCCTGCATCATCCCACCACTTAGGTCAACCCACTGAGTCTCAATGATGGGTAGTGCAACCAGATCTCTCTTTCTCATCAAATGATAAGTAGCGCAATCGGTCGGGTTGAATGTCTCATCAAATGATGATTAGTGCAATCCTTCTCTCTCTTTTTCTCACCATGTGATGGAGCAACCGGTCGAGCTGAATGGTGTGTAAACCCATGTCCCCCCAAACCCTCTCTCTCTCTCTCTCTCTCTCTCTCTCTCTCTCTCTAATAGAAAGGGCAAAACATGGTAATGCTGGTTTAATGTGGTAAGCCAGAATATCCCCATAACCTAAGTCAGAGTGGTATATGGGGGAGCCCACGTACCTATACCGGCATACCAGCGTACCCATACCAGGATTAGGTATAGGTACTGCCGTACTAGTTGGCAAAAATGCCACCCGTACCCATACCTATGTGACATAACCTATTACAATATAAATTCTAAGCTGAAAGCTCCTCAAGCCTAAATCATCTACCAGATAAGCTAAAAGTGTGGGTGCGGCGAGGATGTATATATATGTATATAAATAATTTGTTATATAGTTATTTAACTGCTTAGTAGTCTTATTTATTTATATTTATATGCAATTTTTTTTAGATTAAAATGGTCAGTTTTGACCCAGTTCAGATTCGGCTGTACCAAAAAACTAGGAGCACGAGCACAGTGTCTGCGACAGCCATCTAAAAGCACCCATGTGAGATAGATACTAACACTGTATTTCACATTATGTTAGTCTTCCTATAACCGAACGCAACATTTCAGTAGGACTCAATTTAGGTAAACCAAGCGGAGGAACAGCAGGGGCCATTATCACCTGCTTTCCATTATCTCTGCTTGTCTGGCTTGATAAGCATGCGTGGGCCATGCTGCAATTTTGACAACTCTCGTGACATTTTTGCACTGCCAATGTGTTGGATCCTCATTGATCTTGGAGAACATGACCACGCGATTCAGATTTTATATATTGAATCCGTTCGATTGCAAAGACGAGCTGTTGCAATTCGAGATTCCAGACTTGTGAATAATCATCCTCTTGACCGAATGCCAACTTCAAATGGTGGCTCATTTGCGATGCATGAAAATCAAGAGTCACCATCTTTTGTTTCTTTTTCAATGGAGTCCGTTGGTTGCCTAGCAGGGTCTCCGGGGCCTCAGCGCTCATTAGCATCAATCACAGATTACAGTACTTTAAATTGAACTTTTAGTTAAACAGATCTGAGAAAAAGAGTGAGACTCAGGTAGATTTCTCATGTAATCAATCAAAATCCAGGTGTCCTGGACGTCAAATTGTCGCCATTAATGCCGGCCAACGGCCTTAAAGGTGGCCTCGGATGAGGACCTGCCGTTGGTTGACTGTGAGGCCGCCACTCCTTGAACCTTGCACCAGAGCCTTCTCATCGGGCATCTGCATATGGCGGCCCCCATAAATTTTTTGCCCTCGCTATTAATCATCCTTGTATGATTATTTCCTTCTCGCCATCATCATCATCTGCCCGAAGATAGCATCAGGCCAACTTCGTCTTTATGAGGTGGGATCCATTGATGATTGAGATTTTGAACAGTGCTGGTTGCATTTGTACGGTTGAAAAAATGAAGTAGACAAATCTGAAAATTTGGTTTCTAATTGAGAATATATCATCTAAATGCTGATTAGTATGGTTATTTTTTCTTTTGCGCTTTAAAGGAGATGTTTTAAAACAATGGGGTTTTTCTTCTTCATTTTTTGTTTAATTTGACAATTAATTTAAATTGATTAGAGAAAATGTAAATCTATAAGCCAATTACAATTCATGTCAACTTATACATTCAGGCCAACTTCTAGGTCATAGATTATGGTCCAAATTTGAAGGCGTGCTCAACTTTGATAGGCTGCCTGCAGTTTCTTTCATTGTATGCAAAAGCACATTAAGAACATAATATTTAACATGAGCCTATCGCCCTTGATGTCATGTCAATAGGTGCGGTGGAAAAGTAGATGGTTATTGTTGCCTGTAATGGCAACCATGAACCATCTTCCAAGTTCCATCATAAAAATTGACTCTGGAGAAATTACTTGATCATTTCCCCCTTTTCTTGTTTCCAATGGAAATAATAATAAGGAAAATCAATTTTCCCACAGCGGACCTAAATTTATCAGGCAAATAAAAGTGGGAATTTTAGTACTTGTGGTCTCCTGTCAACCGCAATGCTCTTCACCAGCCGTTCCAGCAAACAAGGTCGCCTTCTTTTGCAAGAAAAGTAAGGAAAAATATATATTGGGGAAACCATTCGTGTCAACTGATGATTGAAAAAAAAAAAACATGGAGGTGGGAAATGTTGAGGTACCGTTTGGATGATTCATTGAGAAAATGATTTTTAAGAAAAATCTGCTTCTGTAACAATGAAAATTTTAATGGGTTTTTTAAAAAATAGTTTTTTATGTTTAGGTGAGCAAGCGAAAACGGGTTCTCCATGATGTACCCATCCTCCAACTTAAAGATACAAAGTAATCAACGTAGAGTTTCATTACGTATTTATAGGCACTTTAGATGGCCCTTGAGGCAAGGGCACTGTCACCATCGAGAAGAAAAAAACGTACAGCAAAAAAAAGAAAAGAATAAATGTGTGGTTTTTGGTATTGCCGCCGAACGAGGGTCGGAGGTTTTACAGGTTGGTCCTTGGACGTGAAAATTTTGTAGTCATTTATCCGGAATTTAATTCAGAAAAGCGACTTTGAAATCTAAGGTAGTCTCTTCTCATCTTAGTAGTCGATGGAAGAGAAGATGAATGTGCCTAAAGATTCAAATAGATGAAGATAAATTCGAGAAAAGCTCAAAAGGGCAACCATGAATATGAAAAATAGCTGACAAAGTGGGAACCGCATATTAGATCGACTACAGGGTTAAGTTTCTGCTCGCTATATATCTTTCTTTGGCCTCTGTTTCATTCAGGAAGTACTCGAATGGCTGAAGTGGCCCAAGAAAGAGCCATGGACCAAATGAAAGCTGCAGTTGAGACGTTGGGGTCTTCAACAGAGGTATCCATTTTCCTTGGAATCTTCCTAACCATTTGTTGGATGACATCGTTCTTACGGTGCATGCTTCCTGTACGCAGGGGGAGACAGAAGGCGACCTAACGAGGTTCCTTGTCGCTAGATCGATGGACCCAAAGAAAGCCGCTCGGATGTTCGTCCAGTGGAAGACATGGAGGGCGGAGATCGCTCCTCTTGGGTACATCCCCGAGGATGAGGTGCTCGACGAGCTGCGCGCCCAGAAAATCTTTCTGCAAGGTCCCAGCAGGAGCGGTTTCGCAGTGTTCATCATTCTAGCACGGAAACATTTCGCTCCCAAAGATTTTCCGCAACTCAAGAGTAATAACTCGCTCATGTTTCGACTATCTGAAACTCCTTCCTTCTGCAGCTTCAGCTTTTCCAGGGCATCGTCGATCTTACCGTAGAGAGCTTCTGTACTTCATTCTTGCTTTCGAGCTAAAAAATATACGCTAGCTATGATTAGTTGGTCCTAATTTCGTAACTCTGCCTAATTCATAAAACCGAAGATAATTCTCATGTTCTTCCATGCATCGTTGCACGCTCTTCAGCGGCAAGAATTTCGAGCGAAAAGAACCCAGTTGTTTAATGCAAAAGCTTCCTAGGCATAATTTTCTGGCTTTCTTTTCCTAAGAAAATTAGGAGAACGAATCGATTTCCCCTTTTTGGCTACTAATGTATTCTTCTTCTTCTTTACTAATAATTATGCAGGGTTCGTGGTTCACATTTTGGACAAAACGCTTATGAGGTACCACATTCTCTGACAGACAAACGTCAATTTTTTTCTTTTTGGGTGTTAGGATTATTATCCAGTTCTTTATTGTGAGCATGTAAGCAAAATTCAACTGTAATACTAATACATATGGAGAAAAATGTTGATGAATATAAAACCTTTGTAAAACTCCCGAAAACATTTGGGTAGCAGAGACATTTCGGGGGCATTTTAGCCATTTCTGAAATATAAATAGATTACATTAATGTTTTTTTTTCCTTGCTACCTTCCCTTCTTTTCATCCCTGCAAGGGCATCAAGGTCATTTCACATGCTGGGCACAAAAACTGAAATGACCAAAATGCCCTTGAATATATAATGGAACGATTTTCCATTTAAAGGCTACTGCAACTTGAGGCAAATGACATTTGAATAGGCGGTGTTACAATGCCAACAATTACAATTAGTATCTAGTATATGATGACTTCAAACTTTTGTCTGATGAAACAAAAGTTCCAGGTTCTACCTACCATACCACATCTTATATGATGACTTCAAACCTTTGTTCTACTTGATCATCATGTCTCGATTTCTTAAAAGTTTCACTTGTTTAAATGGAACTACAATGTTGGAACAAAAGCAACAAGATTGAGTAAAGTCACCCCGCATAATGTTGCTTGACCACGAAACTCTCCTGGATTTTTGAGTCCCAGTTCTACTTTTACAGTAAAATACCACATATTCAAACACGGCTTAGAGGAGTTAAAATAATGGGCACGACTCCTTTTGCAGATCAAATTAAAGCACGAAAGAAAGTGGATTAGAATTCTTGATTTTAAAATACGTCTTCATTTTGTCCATGATACTTGCTTCTCCATGTAGCTGTGAAGGTCATGCAGAGAAAGGAAAAGAAAAGATCGTAGCGATTCTCGATCTGCAGCAGATATCATTGGCGAACATCGACGCCCGAAGTTTAATAGCAGGGTTTCAGACTTTGCAGGTATGCTAGTTAGCTCTTCTAATTTTTTCCTTCTTCGGGCCGAGGGCATGGCCAAGTACCGATCGAGTCTCACTGGCGCGGCCTGGGGCTTGACCACTTAGCTCAAAAGCTTCTTAATTTGTCGACTTGACTCATTTACTGATACAGATTACAGAAGTTGCAGAGTCGGCTTCACGAGCCAGCCGCCCGATGTTCACAAATGCATTTAATCGCCTTTCTTTCCATGCTTTAAGTTATTTGGATATATATATGTTTAGTGACTGGAAGTCCGTTTGGGTACTGTAGGATTATTATCCAGAGCGACTGGCAAAAGTCTTTATTGTGAGCATGCCTCTCATTTTTGTTGGTGCTTGGAAGATTGTTTCGGCCTTCTTGAGCAAGACAACTTTAGACAAGGTCTCGCTCTTTCTCTCTCTCTCTCTACATACATACATTCATGCATACACATATATATACATAAAAACATCAAATATATGTATGTATGTATAATTAGTTTAGACAATTTTGATATTTACTGTATATACAGTTTGAATAATGTACTCAACATGATTGAAAGGTTATATGCTGACTATTTTTTTTTTGTTTCTTAACCCAAAACTATTCTCTTGCAAACCCAAAAAAAACTAGGCATTCTGCACTTTTTTTTATTATTTGGATAATAAAAAGTTAAAACATTTATACAAACTGGGTTCTTACAATACTCCGAACGCCAATCTCCAAAAAACCAATTATCAAATAGTTCCACATCTTTAAGTTTAAATTTAGGATTAAAAAAAAAGTTAATCGTATGTGTGTGCATATACAATATATAACACTCCCAAGATTATATGGTTCTAATTAGGTGGTAGATGATCATAATCAGTACATCATTGACGAGCATGGAATGGCATATGTAAATATAGTTCCTAGGGCATCCATGTGGTATGAAACTCCAAGCGACTTGGCTCACCACTCCAATTCATCCTCATGTAAGTCTTTCACATAAAATTAGACACTGATGCTGTGCAGATTCAAATTGTGAAATCGGAAGAAGGGAGGGCGGAAATGTTGAAGGCGATAGGCGAGGAGACGCTTCCGGTGGAGTATGGAGGCAGTGCCAAATTGGTGCCTCTCCAAGATGTGAAGCTTAATTATTTGCCTGCGACAACCGGCTAGCTGAAAATGGAGACACCCATATACCAAAAAATGATATGTTAAATAAATGGGCCGGCCTGGCCCTTCGGGTCTACCAGCTCTACTCATGCTACCATGGCTACACTGCCTAAAAATCTGTGATAAGTTCTTATTATGTTTCAGGGCTTTCTTTAAAGTTTAAAGATATTCCCTTACGAGGAAAGAAAATGCTTATATGTTATTGAACATCGATGTCTACAACGTCAAAAGCTCATGTTATAAGTCCAGGCTCCTGCTAATTGAATATTCCACCACAGAAGTGGCCCTTGTAACATGTGTATCAAAAAACTTTTGACATTTAACCATCTAATAAAGTTCAATTGATCCTTTATTACGTCAACGACCTAGGCGTGTTTTTTTCATTGTCACAAATTAAGTTCTTGGAGCGTCTTCTTGAGAATTTCACCTTCGCATTTAAGGGGATCCCTCTGTCACACAGATTATACAAGTGAGGGACAAAATGTTCAGGGTTCTCACGGATAGTAGCTGTCCTTGTCCCAAGTTAATGGCGGCCAACTTCCACATGCATCTTGGACGATGTCACGAACAAGGTTCCGAAAATTAATTTGAGAACTACTTTGGCGCTAGGCAATCAATTTCTTCCACCAGGTCCTGTAATTTTATTTAGCAGGTTTCATTTGTCAATTGTCACCTTAACTAGCATTGCCAGGGTGAGTGAGAGGGATATTGCATCTCTGCCTACCATCTTAAATGAAAGCAGAAGCCATCCCACGCTGCAATGGCGATTGATGTGAACGCAGGCAATGTGTGAAAATTAAACCAGCTATAATATACCATACTGTTTCCCTCGAAGCGAACTTCTAGATAACCATTTTTTATCGCACGGTGACAGTCCAACAGCCGGGCAGAGCATGTGCATCACTTTCTTCTACAAATATGAGAATAACATCGGTGTCGCCAGTAACTATAGTACACTGTTTTGTGTTAGCAATTCACACATGTGTTCATCGCGAGAGATGACAGTGAAAAAAGGAATCAATGAGAGCACACTCTCAACCTTGACGAAAAGCCAAGAAAGCGAAACGGCGAGGCCACGTTTGTCTACATTTATCGACTCTGCTTCACCTGCGAACTAACTTGGCCTGCCTAATAACTTCGCACACCGATCGAATTCGATCAGCATGCCACTGTCTTAAAGGCTGCAGTCCTTATTTATCTGCCGTCATCCACCGCATGGGGAGCCAGTAGCCTAATTGATATTATTAATGGGCCGATATATCTCCTATTTAAATGATTTTTAATTATTTTTTTAATGAAAATAATTAAAAAAAAACAAGCTGATATGGCCATCTACATGTATGTGGCTATCTACATATGCTGCATAGCGGGCATGCGTGGTGCCCATTCTGATATTGACAACGCGCGGTTCAGGACCGCTGCAAATTAATGACGTCACTTCGTCGAGGAATCGAATGAATGTTGTGCTTAACTATCTATTTACTAATTGAAACAACCAAAGGATCTCTCTTCTCTATAGCTCGGAAGTTTCAGAGTTTCGGTTTCTCGACTGATATCCAGATGGAGAAGAAGCAAGAAGTTGCTGTGCAACAGATGAGGGCAGCAATAGAAAAGTTGGGTTCTTCAGCAGAGGTATTGTTTTCTTCTTTTAATTTAGTTCCTTCGATAGTCCGCGCATACATATCCTCTCCTATGAACGTTAACAAGCTTTCAGGAACTTTAAGTCGACAAAGCTCGCCATGATGGGTTTCAGGATATATATGGTATAGCGAAATGCTGTTTAGGAGGGGCCTGTCTCATGCACTCCGAATTCCTACCTTCTACTGCAAATTGGTAAAACAAAGCTAGAAGATTCTATGCGATTTTCAAGGCGGTATTTCATGAAGAACTTATATGAGTTACGAAGAGTCGAGAGATGTCGTTTTTCAGCATAGAATTAAACCGGAAACCGTTTCCTCCAAGCACATGTTCTTAAGGTTGAAAACTAGTTGTTCACTCTCATGAAATGGAGATTGATACAGTTTGAGTTTTGAAAATAATGTAAAGGACAGCAGTAAAGCTCGCCACAGAACTATAACTTCCTGCTGCTTGGAAAACTGGTGGAAAACCAAGGAATAGAAAACATGGGGTTCATTTTTTGTACGGGCTATTCTCACAAGATGCCAGGAAATTTAAAAGGAAAAAAACGATGCCACTGTTTCTGTTCTCGCATGAATCTTCTAATATTTTTAGAGATGATGATTTGTTTTTTTGTTGTTTGCTTTCTTTACAGGGAGAGGCCGATTGTAAGCTCATGATGTTTCTGGCAGCTAGATCCATGGACGCGGAGAAAGCAGCTGAGATGTACGTGCAGTGGAAGAGATGGAGGGCTGAGATTGCTCCTCTAGGATTCGTCCCGGACGACGAGGTCGTTGACGAGTTGAATGCCCGGAAAAGCTTTCTACAAGGTGTTAACAAGGCTGGCCATGGAACGCTGGTCATTCTGGGGAGAAACCATTTCGCGTCCAAGGATTTTCTGCAATTTAAGAGTAATAATTCATTATCAACTCCAGGGTCCAATAGACTAGCTGTAGTTCATGAAGAAGTATCTCCATTTTCAAGAATAGCCAGCATGAATATGCCATTCAGGCACGAATTTTTTCTGAAAGGGAATACTACAGATTAGATTAAAACACAGTAAGGTGCGCAACTGCAAATAATTACTAGACAAAAGTAATTGAAATATTTTAGCTCCTTTCGTCAAATTTGTGAGGTGGAAAAAGATCTTTCTATGACATTTACATTAATAATTAACATGTAGGTAACATTTAGAGAATACTGGGTAATACCAAGTCTCTAAGACTTCAATTCATGAAAATTATGCTTGATCATTATAAGACTGATCATTTTGTAATATCTGCAAAGAAAAACTTTAGAAAAGAAAAATTTAGGTAACACATTTGAAGTTAAAATATTTGAGAAACTTCACCACCAAGATGGTTAATTGTAAACATGAGAGAGGGTTCTTGCTGATTTTTGTCAAATCTGCTCCATTTATCACCACAGGTTTCTGCATTTATATGCTCAATCACAAAATATTAAGACACAATCACACTTGAAGACATTCACGGACATATATATAATTTCGTCTTCTTCGCATGCATCCATTTGCAAAGAAGGTTGTAGGAGGAGTGCAGGTGTTTGCCGTAGACCCCTGCATTTTAGGGATTACAGCACTTCTTGCAATGGCTTCTTGCATAGTGAGAAAACTCCTGCTCTGCGGTGACGGACGGAGGAAGATATTTTGTCTCAAATCGCTGCATTCTTGTGCATCTGTTTTTTTTACTTCCGTTATTCTTTTCAAACTTAAAGGTCGTGGCAGGGGATTGTTTCTCTAAGTACAAAGGTTTCTTCAACTTGGTTATTATTTCAAAATAAAGAGATAGGTAAGGCACCTGTCTCACCCTGTAAAAAATGACCAGCTAACGCTTGCCTATGTACAGAAGATGTTTTAACATCGATCCCTATTCAGTCTTTAATTCCTTCTTTTGGTTTGCAGAATATGTAGCTTACATGATGGACAAAGGACTTGCAAGGTACAAACTGCACTTATAAGACAAGACTTGTGAATTGTGTGGGGTGTTTGTAAACAGGAACATAGAAACAGTATTCAATGAATCTGTTGCAGATGTTGGAGCATGCATGCATATTCATAGAACACTAAAATACAGTGTTTCTTGAATCTGCTTCAATTCATAGAACGGTGTGTTAGTATTTCTATTATCAAACACCTCCCGTAGGATATATGATCGGTCCTGGTTGAGCGTTCCGGCCGGACACTTCATGTTTTCCCCAAACATGTGTTTGGCCCGAATACATGACAACAGGAATCTGGAGAAAGAAAGTTCCAATTTGTATTAGTTGGTCTTTGGGACTTCCAATTTCCTAATTTTAGCCGTCCACTGTTTCCTGCCTCTTCCTACGTAGTTGTGATGGAATTGTTGAAGAAGGGAAAGAAAGGGTGGCCTGTGTTCTTGACCTGCAGCAACTCTCAATGGCCAACCTTGACGTTAGAGGTGGAATTGATGGATTTCAGATTCTGCAGGTATGCTTTCTTCTATTAAATAGTTAGAGTTGCCACTGTTTGATTGAGCACTACTTTTCCGTCAAAAAGAATCAAAATATCGATCTGCTTTCAATCGTTTCTAAAACGACTACCCATCAAAAAGATGTATTCGTTAGCAGTCAATATGCAAAGTAACTGTAGATTCGGACTTCGCTTCAGGAAATTCATTGATATCACGAAGCACGGGCCACAGCCAGTCAATTATATGTCCATTATATATCCACGAAAGCCACTTTAGGAAAGTGCATGCATTAATACATGCCTCTGCTCTTATTTATATCTTGCACAGAAGAAATCAGGAACAGAATTGAATCGGTTAGGCAGTAGAATCAACAAGTTGATTTTGTAAAGTGGCCTGCCCCCCGGCCAGCCCTACCACAAATGTGCTCATGAATCATGATGGTGGTCTTGTGTCATCAGAACTAATGGCCTGAATCCGCAAGTTTGAATCGAATCAATGGCGTCCCAATTCGAATATTATATGGCCCGATTCAAGAGTGGCACACTTCAACCATTAATTATTTTTATAATTGTTTAGGAATTTTTTATTGTTAGTGAATTTTGTATTCAAATTTTCATTTATTTTTTTGAAAAACTTTTAATTATTTTGTTACCAATTCACAATCAATTTAGCTAAATCGATGTGTCCACCGATTCTTTTACAATAATTTTTTTTTAGAAAATTTTCATAAATTTTAAAAAAGTTAAAAAAAATGTGAAATTAAAAATTTTATAACTAAAAAAAATCAAAAATCAAAAAACATAAAACTGAACAAATGAAAAAAAACATGAATAAAATGCATTTTTCGTGTTTTTTTTTCATTTCAGTGTTTTTTTAAGAAATATGTTTTTTTCCTCTTTTTTGGTTGACTTGTTTTTAAGGTTTTTTGAATAAAATACGTTTTTTATGAAGCTGGTCGTAGGTAACCTATGATGATAGAAATACGTGACCACGGTGGCCTGAGTTGTTTAAAATTTAATATATTTATTTATTAATATTCATTGTATATGAATGCGTGTGTGTGCATGCATGAACATCTATGCAGGAGTACTATCCAGGACGACTAGGAAGGTTTTTTATTATCAACGCCCCTTTCATTTTCGCGGCTTTTTGGAAGATCATCTCGCGCTTCCTCAACAAGGCAACAGCAGAGAAGGTATCTCTCTCTCTCTCTCTCTCTCTCTCTCTCTCTCTCTCTCTCTCTCTAACGAAGAAGGGCGACTACGAAACAGCAGTAGTGTAACTGGTGTGGGCCTCTGCCCACCCAAGCTCTGAAATCATGTATTGTCGACTGAGATGGACCTCTGTTCAGCTAGTTTCATGGTGCTCACACCAGAGCTAAGTCATTGCTGCTGAACCAAATTTTTTTTGGCTCTGCAAGCACTATCTTCCTAAGCTCGAGATCTGTTGCGAAGCTTGAACACTCAGCTGGATAGTACCTTGAAATATAGCTATCATTTGCAACCTATCGATTCGTTTGATATTTTTTCACATAATTAGTGACTGTTGTGGCGCAAAAACAGGTTCAGATCGTGAAAACGGAACGGCAAAGGAAGGAAATGCTGAAAGAGATGGGAGCGGAACTGTTGCCGGCTGAGTACGGTGGCACTGCCAAGTTGGTGCCCGTGCAAAGCGTGAAGCTCAAAAATTGGCCTCCGACTAACTGAAAGAAGCGAGCGAGATTACGCTCGTTTCATCTAGCAAGTTTAATAACTGGCTGTCACTTTGGAGAATCATGCTTTACTCAATCCAGCAAAAGAGTTGAGCAAGATGTTTATGTTTTCTATGCTTGTTTGAGGCAGCTTGAATAAAAGCAATATATTATTTCGCCTATATATATGACATCATGCGTCCCACTTTGTCTTCTGAGGTATTTTATTTATTACTAAGATTTGTTTGGGTGGTGGCCGTTGGGTACAATCTGGGTCTGGTTTGGATTCGGATCTTGTTTTCCTTACCGGATCTAACGATACACATTCAGTCCATAATCGGATGGTCCTGACCCCTTGACATCCTTACTCATCGCAGGCCTGCTCATTGCCAAAACTCTATCAATTGTTTAATAAACAAAAACAAAAGAAGTATTTCATAGAACTGCTCAACAAACAAGAATGCTGAAGGCTTGAAGCCCTCACCCTTTTCCCCAGGATAACATAACAGTAGGCCGAGGTATTCAGATTAATGAAGCAAAGGCTCTCTCGCTCCTTTCCCCTTGCTCCAGAGTCTACCGCTCATAGAATAAGGGATTGATCTGTAAGGGTGAACACGAGCTGAGTCGAGCCCAAGTTCAATCAACTCGACTTCGGCTCGACTAATGAAACGACGAGCTCGATGGATGCAGCTCGAGCTTGACTCGACAGTTACGTGTTGAGCTCGAGTTCGACCTCAATTAAGGCTCGACAAACTCGTTTGAATAGAATTGATATTCATCCTTACGTATTAAGCTCGAACTCGATTCGATTAAGGCTTGGCAAACTCGTAAACTCGTTTGAATATATCGACTTGATTAAGACTCGACAAACTCGATTAAGACTTGAGCTCAACTCGACAGTTACGTGTGGAGCTCGAACTCAACTCGATTATTTGAACCAATCGACTCATGAACTCGAATTTGACTTGTTAAGCAAATGACTTGGCTCGAACTTGTTAACGAGTTGAGTTGTTCACCCCTATTGCTATAACCTTCTGCCGGCCAATGATCCAAGCAGTTGAAACTGTAGGTTGTAAAAATTTTATGCGACTGAGGGTTTTGATGTAGCGGGGCGGGCATCGAGCATTAATTAGATGGGGATTGGCAATTTGGACTCCATAGGCCTATTAGTACTCCTTGTTGCAAGTGGAAGCATTAATAAGCTGCCCTTGGCGCACTCATGAGACCAGTACTGGTGGTAGGTGCGACTAGTTACTGGTTCAAGTCAGGGTGTCGTCCTTTCCTCTGCAAATGGAGACGCAGCAATACACTAGCTTTGTGCAAAAGTCAATACCTTTGATACCATTCTTGGGCACCCTTTCTTACAGCCATGGGATAGCTTAGAGAAGGGAATGGTAGATATGTTAGGTGGGGCGTAGTTATAAATTCTCCAAGTTAATGGCAGAGGAGACTGTTGAAGAATAATAAATGAGATGATGTACGTATGTGTATCCAGCACGGTTAAGATTATCGATTCACAGATTACATGTCCTGTAAGTTTACAGATTTTAAACATTTTATATAAAACCCCACCTCGATTTCTTCTTCTTCTTCTTCTTTTCTTTGCACGATAGCCACAATCGCATTACGGTGTTAGCAGCTGCCATCAATCGCCATCGTTTCTGCTGCGCGTCCACATCTGGTTTCCCGGGAGTAAGTTGCACTCATCCATTACAGGACGAAATATCTGCCACGCTTAAAGATCTGAAAGCCGTGCCCAACTAAATGACACTCGTCGGCCGCTTCCCCGCTAGCTCGTTATTCTGCCTCCTCCTTTTGGGACTATTTTCCCACTGTAAGTAGTCCCTTCCCAACAGCTTCTTTACGTGAAAGGCTGGGGATTACACTGATCTCCCAAGGAAGAACCAAATGGAAGAAGCACAACTGAAGGCTGTAAGGGAGATGAGGGCGGCAGTGGAGAGGCTAAATTCTTCAACTCAGGTAATTCTCCTTCGTTATATATCGTCCTTTGGGGCACACTTGGTTGGATTACAGTATCTTTACGGCTCACATGTTTCCACCTGGGTAATGTGGAGGGGTGGATGCCTAAGGCTTCCTCTTTTCTCTTTGTCTAAATTTATGAAATCTAATACTCTGTTCTTAGTTAGCGTTCGTGTTGTGAAATGCCCACTAACGTGCCCAAGAAATTGGTGTCTAAAAGAATTAACCCACTTATACTGGCTGCTTACCCGACCAGCTACGCCAAACCCTTGGTTCTAACAGAACTAGGATACATTAAAAAACTAAAAAAACCCTTCATATATGACACAGACACAGGAATAGGGCTGATGAAATTGTGAAAATGGTAAACCCAAACACTTGATCTGCAGGTCAGATATCCTTGGTGACGAGGGTTTCAAGCTTTTTTTTGTTGGGCATTAAATAAAATACTTCTCCTGCTCACCCAATAAATGAACCGCCCTATGTCATGCACACAAATTAATAATGGACGTCAATGGTCCCCATACATTTTGATGTTTGATTCAAATCCAATTTCAAGTAACTGAATTTGTTTTAAAAAATTCACAGTCGATTAGTGATTAACTGGATTCAGATTCAGCGTCTTACTGAACCCAATGCATGGTTATTTGATTTTTGGCAGATTTTCGGATATGATTACATGCACAAGATCAATCGGATACAGATTCATACATAGCTTTTGTATTCAAATTTATATCTTTGGATTAAACGGTGTCTAATTGTTTGGGCATGGTAATAGCTAGATATCCGATCCATTGGCTTCCTTATACATGAATGGTTAATAATACAGATATCTACCTTTTTCACAAGTACGTCAACAAACTTTATATTTTTCCTTTTAGGGTGAGGAAGAAGCCAACCTCGTGAGGTTTCTGGTAGCTAGATCCATGGATCCATCGAAAGCAGCTAAGATGTTTGCACAATGGAGGAAATGGAGGGCTGAGATTGCTCCACTTGGGCACATCCTGGATGACGAGGTCGCTGATCAATTAAATGCTCGAAAAATTAATCTACAAGGCGTCACAAAGAGCGGTCACTCTATGATAGTATTTCTAGCCAGACTGCATTTTCCATCGAAAGACCGCCTGCAATTTAAGAGTAAATTACTCATCACATCTCTTAAATCAAGTCAGCTCTCTAAACTTTTTTTCTGAATAGATCTCAAAAACTTTTGATATGTTGTCACAAGCATCAGCCAGTGTTCTTATGTGGTGGAAATATATACATATATATATATATTGCTATTTTCTTTCAAATGATGAGAAAACTACTAAGAAGGAGACCATTTTTAATGGGTTGGCTTTCTTCTCAATCCTTTGAATGTGTTTGGTTTTCATAGTGGTAGTGAGTACTTTGCTTGTCAACCTCCCAACGCAACCCTATGTATGGTCTATGACTCTATTGCAAGTCCTTATTAGCCGGGTCGGCCAAATGTGCTTTTAAAAAAAGGGGGAGTTGAAAAAGATGGGAAAAAGATTGTACCCTAGATCGAATCCTATTGGCGCACGAATCCTTATCCTGAGCTTGGTCCTATAACCTCTAGGCATGAATGCATGATGGTCAGGGCTCTTCTTGTGGGGTGTTTATGGTTTTCACATATAATGAATACTATATTTGCTCAACAAAATGTAAATCGTCGATCTTGCTTTTCTGATTTTCCATTTTATTCTTTTGAAGCGCAGAATTCGTAGCTCACGTCCTGGACAAAGCAGTGGCAAGGTACAATTGAACTGAAGAAGTAGATATCTTTCTACAGTGCTGAGTAATCGATCATTCGACGTCCATTTGATTATAGAGATTCAATTTAAGATACACTAATCCTATTTTAAGAGGCACATGAAAAGGGGAGCAAGGAGATTCTCCCTCTTCTAAATAAAAAAGAAAACTTATGTTTTCTTCATGCTCTTTGAACTTTTCCGTTTAATTTCTACTTATTCTTGTTTTGCAAATTGGTATTTGAGTCTCTTTGTCAAAAAATTGTTTCTCTTTCTATTTTAATTAAATGGATTCTTGTGCAGTGCCAGCGAGCATGTAGAGAAAGGGAAAGAAAGGATAGTGTGCGTCGTTGATCTTCAGCAATTCTCGATAGCCAACATAGACGTTCTTTCGATCAGGGCAGCCTTCCAGATTTTGCAGGTCCTTAACTGATCTCCTTGCGTTGTTATCTTCTCAGTTTCTTTGTATTGTGTTATTTTGTGATCTTCTCTGCGCATGCACTCATGCTTACAGTTCTTGCAGGACTATTATCCGGAGCGACTAGCAAAGTTGTACATTATGAACATGCCCCGGATTTTGATTGGTATCTGGAGGATGCTCTCCAAGTTCCTGGACAAGGCAACCCTAGAGAAGGTCTCTCTCTCTCTCTCTCTCTCACACACACACACCCCCCACAACTTGTTGCTAAAACTACCATATAAATGTTGCCACATCATAAACAGTGGCTAATGCCAATTTAGTGATAGTCTTTTAGCAACATTTTTTCTAAAATTTTAGCCATCTAACAATATGGGGCATGATCAAACTCTCCCCACATAATAAGTTACAGATTTCGCTCGATCATTGGCACCATTTACGGTGACCAAGATAAGAACATGACAGACGCTTATGGATGGCACAGATTGCGATGGTGAGCAGCAAAGAAGAGAAGATGGAAATGGTGAAGGAGATCGGAGAGGAGATCCTGCCGGTCGAATACGGGGGCAGTGCCAAGTTGGTGCCTTTGCAGGACGCGAAGCTCAAAGATTGAGAACTATACGTGCCTTGATCATGGATGAATATCAATATTTGGTCAAAAACCTTGGGTAATCATGTTAGTCATATATGTTAGCTCTTATAAAATTGTCTATATGCGACCTTGGCAGAATGATCATATACTAAATCAAGATCCATTCTATTTATTGGATCAAAGCCTTCTTATCGAATCCCACCAAGTGAAAAAATTCAGATATCGATTCGATGTTGTGTTGTGATCCATTCATTGGGAAACTTAACCATTAAGATAAGGAAAGAATCTTTGATGAACTCATCTGCATGTCTATCATTGTACGATGGGAGGAAAAAGAACGAAAGATGACAATTCATTAATGGATGTGGGTCCCCCTTTTCACTTCCTGAGAAACTTCACACACATCCGGCCAAGAGAGGCTGCTTCCCTTTTTTCTGGTGTTGCTTGGCCTGTGAATATTAATCACTCAGTCCCTGTCCTTTTCGGAGGCAGTCCAATTATTTTACACCAAGTAGAAAGCACCCCATAACGACTTTAAGTATTGCGGGCAGCCGTGGCCCAAGGCCACCGGCAATTCATATTCTAGGGAAATGAATGCCCCCTTTAGGAACTTTGGTATGTTTCCTATCATGATAAATCTCATGTTACAAAACAAGGCTAACAGGAGATTTTTAAATTTTAAGATGTAAAAGCTACGCATTCATGGTGCAATTAATGTATCCTTTAATTTAAAAAAAAAATCTAGAACTAAAATTCAAAATTTTTCAAATCACCTGCACCCAAACTGGCACCATCAACTGCAGTGGAATGCTTTTCCGTTGGATACGAATTCTAGGGAAAAAGGCAAAACATGAGAGAGAAAATACCAAGAATCTGAAAAATCAAAAGGGAAGGAAGTGTGGGAAATTTTATGGAAAAAAAAAAAGAACACCCTACACTCGGTGAATTATATTCAGAAGAGGCGGTCTTCTTCAATAATATTCGAAATTAAGGACTTTTACGGAAAATCTTGAACTTGAGTCCGCGGCCGATAGGAAAAGGGCCGCGCATGACGCCAACGACCGCAGTGGCGGGTCCGTTGACTGAGTACGGACTTTGACCATTTCAGTACGTAAACGAGGAGGCTATTCTCAAAAACATAAAAAGCCAATGGTTTACACAAAATCACAGAACTGCAATTCCGGCTCCCACCGGGACCTCGAGCAGTTTCCCGGCGATTCCTTGGCCGGCAAGTAGGCAGAGAACTTCACACTTTGGGGAGAGAAAACTCGTCTCTCTCTCTCTCTCTCTCTCTCTCTCTATGAAATAGAAAGGCAAAGCCCGTTTTCGAAAATTGTTTATTTTTTCTTTCACTTGATTCTTCACTACTTTTCTTTGTTTTCCTTTTTCTTTTCTTACACATATTTTACATTTTATTGTACAAACTTCTATGTTTGTTCTCTGTTTTGCTTCCACCGTTTTAATTGCGTAGCTTTTACGAGGATAAGTTATGTGTTATAGTCCCTCATTTCATTATAAGTTAGAAATGATTAAAATACTTCTACTACTTAAATGAAAGTAACTTGAAAATGTTTTACGCCATAAAATTACTAAAATATTCCTCTGTTAAAAACGCGGGAGCCTTCCCATGTTAAAGAAAGGAGGCCCGTGTTAAAGAAAATCAGAAAAACAATGCCGGTATTTTGAATTATGATCAAAAGGTGGTGCCCATATGAAAGGTTTTTCTCGTTTTCCGCGAGCAGGTCCCTTTATGTTCTCACTCACTCAGACACCCTCTTTATCTTTTTGCACAGTTCGTAAGTTGAGTCTCTTCAGCAAGCAACCGGGAGAGACCTCCTCTTCTGGGTGATTTGGTTGGCCACTGATCGACGTTAAACCCTCCTCGCATCGCAGAGCTAAGAGAGTGGGTGACAACACCAGTGAGCAGTTCTCAAACTCTGGTGCTTGATGCTCCTTGCTGCGGGGTTCTCACTGTTGTTATTGGTGTTCTTCTTCTTCGTCTTCCACTGCCTCGCCTTACAGTGCTACTCGTTTCGGAGTTAAGTTTGGTTCCCTTTGTTTAGTTGGTGAATCTTTCTAGATGCATACTGCGTATCTCGTAACTCCTTATCGAACTCTTGTTGACGTTCGTGAACTTGACGATCATGATTAGTGTCTTCTCTTAGCCCTGTTTCGTTTTTAGTGACATTTTACGACACTTTGCATTTGTTTTGGGGGCTAAGTTATATGCTAATTTTCTTAAGTATATGAAAAATTGAAAAGTTCTCGGCAATCTAGCGGATTATTTTCCATATAATCTGCAAATCCTGATCATTCATTTCTTTCGATGGCTTTGAACACGGATAAACGCCATTTCCTGTTTACTGTGTAAAGCTGGAAGCAGAAGTTACCTGGTTTACAAGCAAGGGGTAAGTTTTAGTTTTGCTCTTAAACCTTCATGTCATCTTTTGCCGTGGTAGTGTTGGTTGACGAGATCCGTTCAATCCCCCGTCCGCTCTTGCTACATTTCATTCTCTTGCTTTCCCTTTTCTCAACTTGGCTTCAAGCATAAGAAGAAGAATCTTGTCTAAAAAGTTGCTCCGACTAGGCGAACAGGAAAATTCTCCTTCAAGGCATTATAGCTTTGATTTTTCTGTCGCGCCCAAGAACATTTAGAATTGACGTACAAGTGAAGTACATGATCTTGGTTGAAAAAAGCAACTCATTTCCTCTTAAAATTAAAAGAAAAGGAAATTCACTGAACTGCCTAAAATTCATGGTAAGACAAGCCTTGCACTAGAATCTATAAAGTTCATACTTCTCCTGACCCTATCTAGTAGATTGAGATGGTTGGTGCAGAAGGAGGGACTGGGAAAAAACTAATTTGGTCGGGTGGGAAACTCCCTTCTTTTCTTGAGGAGAATTATTTCTTTTTTTATATTATTTACTTTTTGTATTTCTTGCCTTTGTTTTTATAACAATTTCTGTTCCTGCAAAGAACAGTGGGGAAACAACCTACCACTTGTCTCCATCCAATGACGAAACCTGATGGTCGAGAGACTACTGGGTCTTTTCCCGCTAACACATTCGATATTCAGCATAGAGTTGTAAATCACTTGTTATTTCTATGTCTTGACAGTATGGGAGGGCGGACCGTTCAAGTTTCTGGTTTCCCTGCTGGTATTAGCGGTGAGAAAGTTAAGGACTTCCTTGAATCACTTACAGGACATGGAACAGTTTACGTATGTAAAGTCAGAAATCCAAAGGATGTGCAGAAAAAATCAAGAGTTTTCGCAGTGGTTCAATTCACAACACCCAAATCTGCTGAACTTATTAGCTGCCTTGCGCAACCTCGTTCTCTATATTATGAGAAATCCTGGCTTAATGTTCGATATTTGGATAGAGATGTTATTCCGCAGCCAAGGACTCCATTGTTTGTTCTGGACCAAGTGGTTTTGCACTTTGGATGCCTCGTTTCTAAAGAAACATATTATAGTCTCCATTTGATGCCAAATGTCAATGTGCAATTTGGATTTGGTATGCGGAAAATATACTTCTTTCTAACATGTGGACGTGTGGAATATAAGCTTGATCTCTATTATGAGAATGTTTGGCAAATTCAGCTGCGGCATCAGAAAGGCATGAAGAAGAAGTACTTGCTGTTTCAGGTTTTGACACTCAATGACTTTTCAACTAATCTGTAGTCTTATACCTTTCCACTTGTTCGAGTCTCTTCCTTTGCAGCAAATGTTTGGCTTCCTGTCCTCTTGTTTGTAGTATCTACATTCTTAGAACTGTTCTAAGTTGAACAAACTTGGGTTATGATCTTTAACTTTGTGATGCCTGCTTATAATATTTATCTAGCAGCCTTTATCCAAACTATCCTTTTATTTTTATCGCATTGCCTTCCATTTCGTGACTGGAAGGTTCGAAACCTGAGTCTTAGTTAGAAAAAGTACATGAAATTTATTGCAAATAACTGCATTCATATTTGAAGTTACCATTGCTATGAAGGCGTTTATAGCAGCACTATTTTAAGTAGCCATATCCAATGAAATTGGTTGTTATCTGTCCCCAAACTTGGTTCTGCTTTATAATCGTTTGCAGTTGAGGATAACTGCAACCACAACATACCTTGTATATATATATTGCACCTGTAGCTCGATTTCTGTGTACTTGGGCATCTTGCTGTCAACTAGCGTACGAAAGCCTGCATTTAATACATAAATTTTTATGTACTCGTACATTAACATTGTTCCCTTTATACGTAGCTTCAGCATAATGCATTTTCGCACGCCAATGATGATTGAAAATCCTCAGTTAGGTTGACTGTCAGGGCCAGAAATTTTGGTTTGAGGGGCACTATTTCAAAAGTTTTCATATTTTAAGGAGCACCCATGTATATATATAATTGAAGGCACCTACATGAAAATAAATTTAGTTTATGGGGCTGGTTTGGGAAACTGCTCTTACCACTTACCAGTCCACATGTGGCTCTGCTACTGATTATGTATATATAGTAACTCGGTCTAATGTATAGGACTCGCTTGGTTTCTAAATCTTAATTAATTTAGTAAAACTTCTGTACACACAGATTAAATTTAAGGCTTATTAACATGCAATGCCACAGATATTGCGAGATTTTCAAAAATCCCATCATTTTTATGAGAAAATCAAATAAAAAGAAAAATTCGGGAAAAAGTTGCAGATTTTGAAAATCTCACCAAAACGAAAATGTTACGATGTTATCTCGATGAAATTTTGTAGATTTTTTAATTTTCTAAAAATTGTTGTGATTTTCTCGAGATTTTTTTGAGAAGAACAACTTTTGCTGAAAATCGTCTGACAAAAACCTTAGCTGATATTATTTTTCTGAGATCGATATTTGTGACAATTGTAACATGTACCATATGGGGATAGCGGTACTTTGTTTCACCATATTCTTTTTCTGGCATCTTCATTTTTCATACTGTTCTGATATCTGGTGCATATATATGCTATGGTTCTCTTATTATCAATTAATGCAGTATGTCCTCTAGATAAATTGCGAATATTTTGCACCTGTGTGTCATAACAAGTAAAACTACTTTTGAACGTTATGCTGCGCATTTAATATGAAATGAAGTCTGTAAAGCATGTAGAATAAAGTGAGAATTACTGACCAAATTTGTCTGAAATAGCGCAAAAAAAACCTTGCACAAAGCAGGTGGTTACTGTAGTGAAGCAGTTTTCTGTGACTAATCATAGGCATACTGTAGAATAACAATGTCCATTTGTGATCTGCAGCTGCAAGGTGCCCCACGGATATTTCAGAAACCTCCATGCAGCTTATCTGTAGTTTATGGAGATACGTTTCTTGACTATTTCAAAGATCTCCCGGATGATCAGTGGGTTAGGACAACTGATTTTACACCACTGTGTTCCATAGGGCAGTCATCAACACTCTGCCTAGAACTTCTGAGTGGGTCCTCTTTACCAAATATCGGTGAAAATTTTGCTCACTACAAGTGTGTGGAAGATAAATTCACAATACAGCACGGTTTCTCATACTCACATGGTCTGCAATTGGTTCCTATTGTCAAACCTCCACCTTCGATAACGTTGCCATTCAAGATACTGTTTAAGATAAATTCTTTGGTTCACTTTGGATATCTTGTGGGTCCAACTTTGACGGAGGAATTTTATAATTTGCTGAGTCCTTCTGTCACGCCTCTTCATCACACAGAACTGGCCCTGGAAAAACTCTCTCGGTTAACAGATTGCTGCTTTGAACCTGAAAAGTGGTTAAAAGAACAGTTGAAAAAATTTGATGCAGCTCGCCATGTCTCAAAATCTGCAGCCATATCTTCAGAATCTGGTTTAGTTCATATTCACAGGATTCAAGTTACCCCTTCAAGGGTATACTTCTACGGACCAGAGGTGAATGTCTCTAATCGTGTGACACGCCAATACCCCAATGAGATGGATAATTTTCTGCGTGTATCATTTATTGATGAAGACTCGGAGAAGATAAGATCAACCGACTTGTCTCAACGAGCAACAGTCGTAGACGGTCAGAATTCAACTTTGTCTCACAAAGCAGTGACTCCAGATGATCAAAATATGACACCTATATACAAAAGAGTGTTGTCTACTTTGACAGATGGCATAGGGATTGGCGATAAAAGGTTTGAATTCCTTGCATACTCATCCAGCCAGCTTAGAGAGAACTCTTTGTGGATGTTTGCATCACACCCTGAACTTAGAGCAGATGATATTAGACAATGGATGGGTGATTTTAGTTCCATTAGAAATGTTGCAAAATATGCTGCCAGGTTGGGGCAGTCGTTCAGCTCATCAACTGAAACACTGAATGTTGATGCACATGAAACTGAAAATATTCCTGATGTAGTAAATGATAAATATAACTTTTCTGATGGAATAGGAAAGATCTCTCCTTCATTTGCTAAAGAAGTGGCAAAAAAATGTGGCTGTAAAATAACACCTTCTGCTTTCCAGATAAGATATGGCGGCTACAAAGGTGTTGTTGCTATTGATCCTACATCCAATTGTGAACTGTCATTGAGAAAAAGCATGTCCAAGTACAAATCGGACAACACCCAAGTGGATGTTTTGTCTTGGAGCAAGTACCAGCCATGTTTTCTGAATCGCCAGATAATAAATCTCTTGTCAACATTGGGGGTTAAAGATAATGTCTTTGAAATGAAACAAAATGAAGTTGTTGTTCAGCTAGATAAAATTTTGACAGATGCAGAAATTGCGTTGAAAGCTCTCGAACTCATGCCTTCAAATGAAAACACATATGTCCTTTCAGAGATGCTGCACTGTGGTTACCTGCAGGATTCAGAACCATTTCTTTCGATGATGCTGCAGACATTGCAGGCAACTAAATTGTTTGACCTTAGGAAGAAAACAAAGATATTCATTCCTGAGGGAAGAACTATGATGGGTTGCATGGATGAAACTAGAACGCTGGAATATGGCCAGATTTTTGTACAATATTCTGGAGTTGGGAAAGCAGAGAGGCGTCACTCTTCCATTGTTAAGGGATCAGTTGTAGTTGCCAAAAACCCTTGCCTGCACCCTGGTGACGTTCGTGTTTTGCAGGCTATCGATGTTCCAGCTCTGCATCATCTGGTTGACTGTGCTGTCTTCCCACAGAAGGGAAAAAGGTATGCTGGTCTATATGCAGTATTGTGATATATTTCTTCTACAAAACTGAGCCATATAGTTCTCAAGCTGTCTAATATATGAAAGTTACAATTTTAAGTCAAGAGAGGCATGCACAAATGCAAAGCTGGTTCAAAGATTTTCATTAGATAAGCGTTCTTTCCTTAGGAACATGGTAATGGAAGGTCCGTATGCTTCTTGAAGAAGATTCTCCAATGCATTCATTTCTAATATGACAAAAGTAACCGGGTCAGGTGGATTGTTGGGTTGTCTGATCCGAGGATTGTAAATGTCATGGATGCTTCTTGTTGTTGTACATGAAGACATGAAGTATCATTTACTGCTTTGTTAGGGACCATCGCTTCAAAGTATTTTGTTTGGGGATGGATATCAAGTTAACTGACTTTGACAACTAATAGATTCTCAAGGCCAATCCATGTACTTTTATTTGTTGATCATGGTAGATTCAACATTTAGGTCTAGTAGGAAACAAAGGCAATAGTTGAGGGGAGCAAAGAGATACGTTTCATTCGAAATATGGTGGGCATAAGATGTAAAACATGCATGAATAAGAAAACATGAAAGTCATATACTGATTTATGCACAAGAAAACTTATTTTCTGCACAACTCCTGCTTCCTTGCATCATTCACCATAAATAACATCGTGAAAGATGTATATGTTGGTGGCAACCATGGTGCAACTCCATTTTGTTGTTTGTAGATGTGTACTTAATGCTAGGAGTTTCACCTCAATGTCTTCCTTGTTTTCTATATGCACTCTCTGTGCCGTTTAACAGCCATACGGTGTCCACCCGTTTCTTCTTTTTTCATTTCTTTGAAAAAAGTACATCATGATCTTTAATTGAGAAGGCTGTTTTTTGTGGACGTCAGTGGTCGAACCATTCTGTTACTGACTTTGACATTATGATTTCAAGGCCGCATCCAAATGAATGTTCTGGAAGTGATTTGGATGGGGATTTGTATTTTGTGAGTTGGGACCCTGCCCTTATTCCACCACGGCAAATTGATCCGATGGATTATGATCCTGCACCACCAAAAGTTCTTGATTATGATGTCTCAATTCAGGTATTTGTCTTGTAAATCAACTGTGCTAATTGGTCACCGTTGTTCAATTGATATGGGCACACGGTGAAACTGAAATTTCTTCTGATAGCGTACAAGTTACCAGCATTGAGAATTGTTATGTTTTTGTCACCTTTTGAAGCCTTAATTGGTCTAGGTAAACATTAATTAGTAAAGAAATTTAGTAGTTTGCTACTTTGTTTTAATAATTTTCAAGAATGCTGCAAGTAGGTAGCAACTGGGATCATGTTAGCCAACTTAGCTCACGCTTGAGATAAACAACTTACCTGTTTCAGTGTCTCAGAATTTGGTTTATTAAATGTTTGGTCGTCTTCCTGGAATAACATCTTTTTTTCCTGAAAAGGTTTTGCCATTTTTCTTTCCTTGTATTGTTTTCCGAATTAGCTAGCCATTAATCTCGGCCCCTCGGAAACACACTCACTGGCAGGATATCCAAGAGTACTTTGCCAACTATATGATCAATGATAGCATGGGCATGATTTCAAATGCCCACACTGTATTTGCTGATAAGGAACCTGAGAAGGCGGAGAGTAAACCATGCATAGAACTTGCCAAGCTGTTCTCAGCTGCAGTCGACTTCCCCAAGACTGGCATTCCTGCTCTGTTGCCGCCCCATCTCCGAGTCCGAGAATACCCCGATTTCATGGAAAAACCTGATAAGCCCACGTATCAGTCCAAAGGCATAATTGGGAAACTTTTCAGGGAGATCAAGGACAAGCCACAGGAAGTTCCTGTTTCATCATTCACGAAGAGGGTTGCCCGGCAAGCATATGATCATGACTTGGAGGTTGATGGATATCAGGCCTACCTGGATGATGCAGAGTATTTCAAAAGCAAATACGATCACAAGGTAGCCAGCCTCATGCACCATTATAAATTTAAAACAGAAGCTGAGTTACTCTGGGGCAGGGTGGTCTCCCTGTCTGGATCTTACAAGAAGAGCAGAGATGCTGAAGGTGCTCTCTTGGCTGTGAAGACTCTTAGGAAGGAAGCCAGAGACTGGTTTTCTAAAAAGTCTAGCAAGCCCGGGAAGCGTGGTGATGGCCATGAGGACCAGTCTTTTGCAAAAGCTTCTGCTTGGTACCATGTCACGTATCACCCAGATTACTGGGGAGCCTACAGTGAGGATAATCAACCGCATTTCATCAGCTTTCCCTGGTGTGTCTACGACAGGCTTATAGCCATAAAGAAAGATAAGATCAAAGCTGCTAATGCCAGGGGCAGGTCCGAGAAGGGCAAGGATGCCCAATTGAGGCACATCCTGAACTCACTGAGGTTCAAGTGAATGCCGCTGGGGACTCGTCTGGCTGATCAGTAGTTTAATATATAGTCCATGGGTTGCTTCTCTGTGTTAGTATTTTACATTTGTTGAAAAACAGACCTCATGATGTGTAGGTGTGGAGGAAAATGATGTGTCGATGTGTGGTTTGTAATTGCTTGTACTTTCTAATGTACAGTTTGCGATAGTTATTAGGAAGAATCTCGCTCGTTTGTTGCCTCTTTCATGTTTTAACTCATGCTTGCAAGCGAGTGGTGGGACTGGGAGTTGTGCCTCCTACTTCAGATATTTCAAAAAGAGCGATAGAGTGCCACGAGGGCTGGGGAGGTTGACTGTCAGGGTGAGGAAAAAGAGGTGAGATGATTTTCGTTATGTTTGAATATTTCATAGAACTGTACTTTGATGTTGGTTCTTGGGTTACATGGTGGCATTGGCTGTTCTTACACAGGCCTTTTGATCTTTTTAGAATCTCCCTGATTTGGCTAAGGCAATATCTCTTATGATCTGTAGATGCCTTTTGTGAGTGACTTCAAATTTGCTAGTTTGTGGTGATTGATTCCTGTGATAGTTTGTGAAAGCAGAGGAGAATTTGCTGATCGTGTGCCATTGTGGTCAGCTATCCCTTTTCTTGGATATTTTAATTCATAAAGCAAGAAAGATGCGGAAATGTTTCTGCTATCTTTCTTCTGTCTTACGGGTTTATACCCAGATATCTGGTTTTAGGTTCCTATTTTCATCTTACAAGTATCAGAACCAGTTCCACGACGGTAGGCCTTTTAGAAGGCTTTCTCTCTAATAACGAATCTTAACTAAATAATCCACCTGCCAAACACGAAGAAAACTTCTGACCTGCTAGATCTGGTAATGTCCAAGCTGAGGTGTTATTTTTCGAATATCAAGTCAACTGTCAAGGGGCTTCTTAACAGCACCTCGGGTGATAGCCCAGTTTGCTGTGTACTGTTTGTACTGCCTTCTTTCCATGCAAGAGATTTGGTGTCTTGTGTAGGTAATTTCCTCACGGGTGAGATGCTATGATGGATGTTGCTTGTGTCATAAGCTGCATAATTCTTCTGAATGGAGTCATTTGCTGAAAAAATTCCAACTGCAGAATCGTTTCGTGTACATGATCGACAGTCTGTTGGTTCCCCAAAATGTTGGGGAGGGCTGTGAGCTGAGTTCAGTAAAGCTAACCTGCTGTCTGAATATTGTATGCTTGACATCATGAGTTATCATCCAAGGGATGTTCCAAAATCACCGCTTTGTGTTTTTCTGTTTCTAATGCCTTCTCACCACTGTTTTCCATGAGAGGTCTCTGTTTGAGGAGGCTACAAGCTATTGTGGTCATCTACTTGAAACATGCCTTCATTGGCCTACTTTTCGTTCTTAAAATTCACTTTTCTGCGATGCAATTTGCTTCCGGTTTTCTACGTTTATCTCAGGGCTTCTGAAAGGTGGAGAAAATGGTCGTCAAATACCGATTATGAGACTGTCTGGGCATTTTCTCATGCACTGCCGTCATGCTTTTTGAGTGTTGCAACAGAAAAGTGTGGTTGCACGACGCAGTGTCGTGCGACCGAGAATCTTGAGATAAAGCGACACCCCTACCTTCTTTCTGGCTTGCGACGCCCTTTATCAGCTTTTCAAATATGAAAAAATGTTTTTTTATTATCAAATTAAGAATTAATTTTTTAAAAATATATTTTGTATCATCAAACTCAAAAATAATCAAACTCAAAAAATATTTTTCAATCATCACACACACATCAAAATTAAAATCAAAAATATATTTTCTATTCACTTTTTTCAAGAAATATACTTTCTATTTCATATTTTCATGCCATCAATCGGCCCTTTAAGTTTTATGATCGTTTTTTTTGACAGTCAAATTGAGAAAGGAGTTGTTCATGTTTTATAAAATAGCAGCATATTACAGAAAACACATTTAAAAAAAAATGTGAGAAAATACAATAAATCAATTTGCTGTTTAAAACTTTAAAAAAGACCGTTTTAAAAGAAAGATAGAATGAAAATACACATAAAAAAACGTTTTATTCATTTGCTCACGGTTTTTTAATGAAAAACATTTTTTTTAATTTTTTTTTTTTCAAGTTCACCCTAAAAAAAACCTCACCATTTAAACAAACGAGACGATTTTCCTGCTCCACTAAATCATCCCCGACTCTCTCCGTACGTGACTGATTGGCTTCTGGCCAATGACATTAACTAACCTTCCATCCTTGCACTTTCAAAGGTGCACCCGGCCATTCCTTGGGGGCGAAGTAACCGCCGCCTGAGATTCTCGAGCCTTTTCTTTTGCCCTTTTTCAAATATTAAAATTGAAATTGATATAAGATTTTACATGCGAAAGCAATTTTATTGAAGTAGAACAACTCAATAACATTTTTTATTAATTATAAAATTATATATATATATATATATATAATATTGGTGGGACGGGTGAGCTTCGTCTATCAAGCCTTAGAACAGATTTGGGACTGAAAAATGCGTCCAAGACTCCCGGTTCATCGTTATTATTCGCTATATCCATCTTTTTGTTGCTATAATCATACTTAGCATAGTCTTCGGTAAATATTTACGTGTTTAATTTATACATTTGGAAATATTTGCTACGTTGGTTTCACCAACTTGATTTTTTTTTAATTTGCATAGCTTTTATAAAGGAGAATGATTTTAAATAACAGACTTAATGTTGATTACTGGTTTCGAAAATGCAGTTTGGTATTGGTCAAGCCAATTTTTTAAAACCCCTTTTTCCAAGGCTTGCCATTTAATTGCATTAGTATTTTTTTAATGTTAATTTAGAAAAACCCAAATGTCATGTTTATCACTTTTTGCAATTAAAAAGAACAATAATGACCACGAGGAACCCAAGAGGTCTTGCCACAATTGCCCTATGCCCTTAAAGATTTGTGTTAACACTTTTTACCAACATCTTTTGTGCGTTACAAGCAATGTTAACTAAAATTAAAGAAAGGATGATGCTCTAATTCACTTCAAGTTTCAATTAATGTCGTTAAGATTAAATTTTTTTCTCTCCTTGAAAAACTGTATAATTTTTTTTTTTGTAAATTCATAAGAAATTACAATTCAGCTGATTCGATTCAATTTCCAAATTGAATATCACTGCCTCAAGTCAAGTGGGGTTTTCCTAGTGAATGTTATTCTGCAAACCTTTTTTTCTGTAAAAGGTTTTCTTGTATTTACGGCCGTCCACCTTTAAATAAAAAGAAAAAATGGGCAGTCAACTTTTAGTCTTCAAAGGGCCGTTTGGATGATTACTTAATATGGAGGAAAACGAAACGATGATAACTGTGTTCGGATCAAACAAGTAAAAAGAAATGAAATGAATTTTTAGTGTAGTTTCAATCTATTCCCAAAATAAAGAGAATGGAAGAGAAAGGAATGAATGATCATTCCCTCCTGTATTCTCATTTCCCTTACCTTCCATCCATTCCTTTTCCTCTCTTTCCTTCAAAACATAGTCCACCCCCGTCCCCTGCGGAGAGAGTCGTGGGAAGTTCAAGCTCTCTCCCTCTCTTTCTGTGCATGGCGCCATGTCATGGCCTTCTCCGGCGAGCAACCATGAGGTTTTCTTTCTGAGCAGCTTGATCACAGACAGGTTTTAGCTTCTCCGATCGACGTAAAATCTCTCGTCTCTTTTCGCCTTCAGGGTAGAGAACGAGTAAACGCCAGTAAGCAGTTTCGAGATTCTGGTGGCAGTTCTTCTTGTTCTTGTTCTTCTTCTTCTTCTTCTTCAGGCCACGTGTTCGAGAGTTTATGAGAAGACGCCCGATCTGGCCTTGGTTTTCGAAAGAAATATTAAAAAAGCTTCCGATATTTTTTTTTTTTCTTTTTGGGGGAAGAATGCCGTTTGGGTTTGGTTAGTCCTCCTTAGGCCGTATTTTTAGTGAAAAATGAGCTCGACAAGTGAATGGGTGGATCGAACTGTTCAATGTTTGCGAGGACGAGAAACGCCGATTGTCGTTAGAAGTAGGTGACAGTGAGGAAGACGAAAAGGAAACAGAACCGGTTCAACTTCCTTTCGTGGTTCAGTTACTTTTTTCAGCTTTAGGTAAGAGGAGTAAGCAAGATTCTGTCTCTTGAAGGTAAGCCTCTTAATGAAGTTCTAAAGACGCATGGCGCGGGTTTTCTGCTCTTTCCCTCTCTCTCTTTTCACTTTTTCTGGTGTCTCGTGGGAAGGTCGCTCGCGTCAAATCATTTTCCCCTGTTTTTCACGCTTCTCCTCAGCTTGAAGCTTATTAAAATTTCCATTTGATGACGATCTTGTGCCTTGATTTCAAGATTTGAATGACAATGGCATGCGATTCCTTCTCTTATCGGTTTCCAAAACGTGGACCAATGGCTACGGGGTCTTCATTATACTTACTGAGTGCATCATTTGATTGAGTTAGCTAAACATGACCGGGATTAATGTCTGATCTCTTTGGTGTAGAGTTAAATGCCCTGATACCATGGGAGGACGGAGCATTCAGGTTTCTGGTTTTCCAGCCGGTGTTGATGCTGATACTGTTAAGAACTTTCTGGAATCGTATACAGGATCGGGGACCGTTTATGCATGCAAAGTCAGGGAACCAAAGCAAGGCCGGAGCAAAAGAGTTTTTGCGATGGTTCAGTTCACCACGAAGAGAGATGCTGAACTTATTACTTCTCTAGCACAGCCTCGTGCTTTGTACTATGGGTCATCCTATCTTACTACTCGGAATTTGGAAAGAGATGTTGTTCCACAACCAAGAACCTCATTTTTTTCTCTGGAAAATGTAGTGTTACACTTCGGATGCCTTATTTCAAAACAAACATATTACATTCTATATACGAAGTCAATTGTGAAGGTGGAGTTTGGGTTCGGTTTGCGGAGAATATACTTCTTTCTTGCTTGTGGAGACGTTGAATACAAGCTTGACCTTTATTATGAGAATGTGTGGCAAGTTCAGCTGCGACACCAGAGAGGGGTGAACAAAAGATATTTGCTTTTTCAGGTTTGATCCTTGATGACTGCTGTTACGGATCTGCGCTTTTTATGATTCTTCACTTTATGTTCTTGCTGTTCCTGTTCCTTTGCAGCAAAATTTGGGTTCCTCCGGCTTTACTTGCAATACCTACTTCTCGTTGCTCTTTTAGTCCCCATTTATGTGTAAGTTTGGCCTTGTCCTGCCTACTTACCCATCCTCAGATAGATATGCACCTTCTTTGATGTCTCAGCTTGTCAGCATGCTTAACTGCCAGTTGTCCGTCATACAGACACGACTTGCATCTATTGTGCATTTTATCTGCAAAACCAATTTAGAGCAGTGAAAAAATGAATAATGTGGTAGCCATTGTATACCAGATTGATAATGTTTATATATGATCTATCCAATCAGTTCTTGCCTTGATAACTCTACTTGTTCTAAGACATTTAGCACGCGTATACAGATTGATTCGATAATTGAAATTCCGTAGTCATGATTTTATGCTTTATGTCATGTCATTGATGGTAACATATATATTCCTAATCTGCTCTAAATGGGTTTCATACCTTACATTATAATAATAAAGTTATCCCTGCATAATTGGAAAGGTTATGAAAGTTATAGACTACATGAAACCTTTGGATGAGATGAAAGTCTGTAAGCTTAGCTTAAAAGCAATACACACATTGCTCCAATTAAATCTCTCATAACTATGTTGTTACTTGTCAGGCATACTGCGACCATGAGATATGCTCAATAAGCCAGTGCGAGAACGCTGGCGATTAACATTTTGAACCCTTTTTTATGATATTATTCATTAGAAAAAAATCATAATCTAATCTGCATGCCTTATCGCAGCTGCAAGGTGCACCACGCATATTTGTTAAGCCTGTGCGCATTACATCAGCAATCTCTCAGATGCCAATTCTTGACTTTTTTAAGGATCTTCCAGATGATCAGTGGATTCGAACAACAGATTTTACGCCTTTGTGTTCTATAGGGCAATCGTCAGCAGTCTGCCTGGAAATCCCAGATGGGTCTTCTTTACCAGATATCCGTGAGTACTTTGCACACTATAAAGACGTAGAGGGTGAATTCACACTACAACAAGGCTTTTCTTATTCTTGTGGTTTAAGTTTGGTTCCCGTTGTCAAACCACCAAACAGAATCAGGTTACCGTTCAAGATACTGTTCAAGATAAATTATTTGGTTCACTTTGGGTATCTTGTCGGTCCGACACTTACAGATGAGTTCTATCATTTGCTGAATCCATCAATCACACCTCTTAACTACATTGAACTGGCCCTGGAGAAACTCTCTCAATTAACAGATTGCTGCTTTGAACCTGAGAAGTGGTTGAAAGCACAGTTCAGGAAATTTAGTAGAGCTCGATATCTTCCAAAGTCTGCAGTGATTTCACTCGATCCTGGTCTGGTTTACGTTCACAGAGTTCAAGTAACCCCTTCAAAAGTATATTTCTATGGACCAGAGATCAATGTCTCTAATCATGTGATACGCCAATACCCTGATGAAATAGAAAATTTTCTACGTTTCTCATTTATTGATGAGGATTTGGAAAAGATTCGTTCTTTTGACCTATCTCGGAGAACAACATTACCGGATGACCAAAAACCTGCTTTTCTATTGGACACGATGTTGTCTAGTTTGGAAAAAACCATAGGCATTGGTGATACCAAAAATGAATTTCCTGCTTTCTCATCAAGCCACGTATCTCAAAGAACCACATTTCTAGATGACCAAAACCATACTCCCATATACAGAAGGGTGCTGTCTACTTTGGAAGAAGGCATAGTTATTGGTGATAAGAAATTTGAATTTCTTGCTTTCTCATCAAGCCAGCTAAGAGATAATTCTTTGTGGATGTTTGCATCACATCCTGAACTTACTGCAGCTGACATCAGACGAAAGATGGGTGATTTTAGTTCCATTAGAAATATCGCTAAATATGCCGCGAGGTTGGGGCAGTCATTGAGCTCGTCGACTGAAACTTTGAAAGTGCCTCCGTCTGAAGTCGAAAATATTCCAGATGTAAAAAGTGGTCAATATGTTTTTTCTGATGGGATAGGAAAGATTTCTTCAGCATTTGCGCGCAAGGTGGCAGAAAAATGTAGGTGCAATCGAAGGATACCTTCTGCCTTCCAAATTAGATACGGGGGCTACAAAGGTGTGGTTGCTGTCGACCCCACATCAAATTTTAAGTTGTCCTTGAGAAAGAGCATGTGCAAGTACAAGTCAAATGACACTCATCTGAATGTTTTAGCTTGGACTAAGTACCAGCCCTGTTTCTTGAATCGTCAAATAATAAACCTCTTGTCAACTCTGGGGGTTGAAGATCGCATCTTCGAAAAGAAGCAAAGGGAAGCACTAGATCAGCTGGATAAAATTTTAATAGATGCAAAGGTTGCACTGGAGGCCATTGAGCTCATGGCTCCAAGTGAAAATATGAAGGTTCTTACGGAGATGCTACATTGTGGATACATGCCAAATTCTGAGCCATTTCTGTCGATGATGCTGGAAACATTTCGAGCAACCAAGTTACTAGAGCTTAGGAGAAAAGCAAGGATATTTGTTCCTGAGGGAAGATCCATGATGGGTTGCATGGACGAAACTAGATCCTTAGACTATGGTCAGGTTTTTGTCCAGTATTCTGGTGCTGGAGATGCAGAGTGTCAATGCACTCGTGTTGTTGAGGGATTAGTTGTTGTTGCTAAAAATCCTTGCCTACACCCTGGTGATGTGCGTGTCTTGCGGGCCATCAATATTCCAGCCTTGCACCATATGGTTGACTGTGTTGTCTTTCCACAGAAAGGGAGAAGGTACAATAATCTATATGCACCCCTCCCATGCTAGTCTCTTTATCATTGCTATTATTATGCAAAGTAGACATGTTGCTCCTTATATGTCTATTAGGAAGATCACTTAATACATTGTTTGGAATGACTTATAAATTCTACAAAATGACACATGGACGCTAATTGGACGCCTAACGGAGTCTAAAGCTGTTGTTGTGCATGATTGAGGACCAAGGCAATGAAAACATTGAAAAGTCCGCTTGCTGTCAGGAGGGTCGGACTTCATCCTGCAAAGTAGAATAGTCCAATCATATATACGTTAGAAACCACACAATACATACTATCGTTTTGCTCTTTTTTGTTTTGTGTGATCCACGACTTCGCTGCAATAATTCCCTCGTGATTTCTTGTAGCGACAAATCAATGGAGTAACATTTTAGTAAAAGCCAATCCGCAATGTCCAAAAGTGGTTAATCATCTACTTTAAGTTGTTATAAGACCGGTAGAATTGTTGGTTTGAATTTTTGAATATACGGCTGCATAAGATGTGGCACTGTCATGAATAAGAAAAAGCGATGAAAACACAAAAAAGGTGGATTTTGACTAATATGCATTAAGCCTTGGTAGGCATCCTTCTTAGTAGTTCATCATAATTAGCATATTATCTTTGTTCTTTCCATGTATTAATATCAACGTTATTGTTGCAAGAGAAGGCCACACCCCAATGAATGTTCAGGGAGTGATTTGGATGGAGATGTTTACTTTGTTAGTTGGGATCCTGCACTTATTCCACCTAGGCAAATCACCCCTATGGACTATGATCCTGCGCCACCAAAAGATCTGGATCGTGATGTCTTAATCAAGGTACTATGCTACACGTGGGACATGTAATGTTATTCTTTTATTCTGATAATAAGTACGTCAACAAAATTACTATCAACTGAAGTTTTTGTTCTCTTTGCTTTTGAACTAGGTAACCATTTTAATCTGTTGCCTACTCTAATTTGCGAGCCACTAAGCATTCTTCTTGGCCTGGCCGTGATGACAGGACGTGCAAGAGTACTTTGCAAATTATATGATCAACGACAGCTTAGGTGTAATTTCAAATGCCCACACAGTATTTGCTGACAAGGAACCAATGAAGGCGCAGAGTCTGACATGCATAGAGCTTGCCAAGCTTTTCTCAATTGCAGTTGACTTTCCAAAGACTGGTGTCCCAGCTGTTATCCCATCTCATCTCCGGGTCCAAGAATATCCAGACTTCATGGAAAAACCAGACAAGCCCACATATGAGTCCAAGGGAATAATTGGAAAACTTTTCAGGACTGTCAAGGATAGATCACAGGTTGCCTCAATTGCATCTTTTACAAAGAGTGTTGCCTGGAAAGCATATGATCGAGACTTGGAAGTAAATGGATATGAGGACTACTTGGATGATGCCTATTACTACAAAAGCGAATATGACCTCAAGTTGTGGAATCTCATGCAGCATTATGGGTTCAAAACAGAGGCTGAGATCATGTGTGGTAACGTGATGTTCCTCTCTGGATCTTTCAGAAGAAACAGAGATTCCGAAGCCATCCTACTGGCTGTGAGGTCTCTTAGGAAGGAAGCTAGAGTCTGGTTTGCAAAAGAGTCCAGCAGGTCTCAGCAGTATGGTGATGACTATGAGGATGATGCTCATGCAAAGGCGTCTGCTTGGTATCACGTCACATATCACCCAGATTACTGGGGAGCCTACAGTGAGGAGAACCAACCACATTTCATCAGCTTTCCTTGGTGTGTCTATGATAAGCTCATAACCATTAAGAAAGAGAAGCTCAGGTCTCGAAAAACCAGGGCTGCTCAGTTGGAGGTCCACGTGAACTCACTAATGCTGTAAAGGTTCATCTGCCTAATTAGAAGCGCATCCATGCTTTGCTTCCTTGTTGATGACTTACGTTATCCCTGTCCATAATCCCTATATGTGTCGTAGGATTAGACCCTAGTTGGTTGTACACAGGTTGGTGTTTCTTCTGTATCTCTTCCTTTTGTGGTCTTCGTTTCACCATGTTCGTCTACATTGTGCTGTCATGTTAAACAGGCAAGGGATTTTCAGTAATTTCAATGTTCATTTGGTGTGCCATCCTGAGCTTCTTCATGGTTGGTCTCATGAAAGATTATCTGGTGCAGTAGACTTGTGAAAATCACCCAGTTGTCATCACTCGGTGTTCTTCCGCATTCTATAAGGTAATATTAACAAGAAAATTAGAAAATTTTATGCACGACTCGCAAAATTTCTTTTTTCTTTTAATTAAAAAAATCACCCGTTTTAAACGGTTAACAAAAGAAACTATTCCGGAAACTTAAGGCGTGTTTATATCATACTAGCAAAAGCTGAATATATATTTGCAATATTTTTTTCCTTTCGTTGTAATTACCCGTTCGCCGGACGTCAACAGTCTCCTCAATTACGTTACGCCGCTTGGCAGGGCCAGAACCGGGCGCAGAGTGATGCCGCTGCCCTCAGAAATTCTCAAAAGACTGTACCCAATTTATATATTAAACTAAATGCGCAATGCCTACCACAAGCCCAGATGCTCCCTTTGAAATCTCGGTAAAAGATCAATCGGCCCTACCTAAAATTTCTGGATCCACTTCACTTCCGAGTTGACGATCTTTTCCTTCTAAAATCAAATGCAGCTTCTGGCTCTCAATTCTGACACGACAGTGGGATTTGCATTGGAGAACTATTTCCTGTCCCAAGGTTTAATATTGGAGAGCTCACTTGTCTGTGCTTGAAATATTTAGTCATCCTATAGTCCTTCTTCTGCTCAAACAAATCTTTCAGGCAGACAAATTTCGCCAAATTTGCTTTTGAACCAGGCTGCCGTTTCAGCGGCAGTTGTTCACTTTAATTGGGTAGTCACCAATCTTGGCTGCACTCGGTGACAGGATGGACAAGAATAGTTTGCATAGTGTGTGACCAATTACAGCTTGGGCATAATCTCCCACACTGCAAACTCGCTTAGAGAAATGGCCAAGCTGTTCTTAGTTGCAGTTGGTTTTCCCAATACTTGTGTTCGGCAGTGGAGCTACTTACAAGCTGCCCGTCAAAAATTGCATTCTGATATAATCGAGGCCCGGAGTCCATACTTCGATGACTCAAAGTGCTCCTCAGCCAAAAAAAATACTGAGTCTGCTACTAAATGTTCTGTTGCAGTCATCTCTCACTGATGTTCCGATGCGAGCCAGAGAGTTGACATGGACAGGCAGCAAAAATAGCTCCTGTTGAACCTTTTGATGGCTGTGAGGTCTCCTAGAAATTAAGGAAGCAACCCTCACTTAATTGGCTCACTCGGCCCTTAAGTTGGTCTGAATGCTCATCTCGCTTGTTATCAACTGGCCTGCCTACCTATGCTTTTTTTTTTTTTTCTTACATAGGAGCGATTTAGAACCGCATTAATTAACTATAGCACGAGGTCAAGCTACACCAATCAGATCCTCTTCAATCAATCGATGCAAATGACCAGGTGGATTGGTAAGAATGGTCACTCCAAAAGATCTTTGAAAAGCCCATGAGGCAAGAACATCCGCACACATATTAGTTTTTCTGTACGTCCTTCCTTTCTAATTCATGACTTGCTCCTGGCTGGCTGTACCCATATTCTGTATGATAAGGCTAGGATTTATAAATTGCTTGTGGATAGGTTGGTGGGATTCTGCAACCTTTTTCTATTACTTGTTAAATTTGATCTCTACTGCTAGTATAATTTTCATTATTTAGCTGGTGAACCCATCTTAAATTTCTAGCTGACAATCGTTCGAGGTTGGCGTGCCGCCTGGTAGAAATCTGTATTCTTTTTCTTACTAAATCAATAAATAAGAACTTCAAAAAAGCTTGATCAGTCGATCAGTGGTTGAAGGTACTGGCGATCACCGTGCTTGTGGTCCAGATTCGGCTAAACTCGACAGGTTGCTTCTGCGCTTTCTCCATTCACACGCCCTACCAGTCCGAATAGATCCAGCAGATTATACGTTGGACTGCCAACAGTTCGATTGCTAAAAAAGACTAAAGGCTCAAAAATGGCCCCCTATAAAACCAAAAGGAAACGGCAAATCATTGAAAAAAATCCACCATTGATGACAAAATGGAAAGGAACCAAACAACAAAAAGAGGTATGAAGTGTGTGTTCGACCAGAAATGCAGTGCGTCATCCCCAAGTCCATCGTAACGATTCAGGATTTGTTTTTAGTGGGGGCTGAACATTTCAGAAACTATATAGAAAAGTCAGTGCTTCCATGGCGGATAATTGTGAGAGTTAAAATTGAAAAATTCATCACTAAAAGAATAATAAATCATCATAAACTGTTTTTCATCTTAAACCATTACTAATGTCAATGTAGTTAAATATTGTTTAGCGATAAATTTTTAAATTTTAATCATCAATCAACATACAATCTTTGGTAAGATTGAAATCTTATATATGTATAGATATATATATATATATATATACATTGAAAACGAAAACAATCTGCTCGACGAATATGAACGTGAAAGTTTTATTATTTAAAGTTTTAGGGGATGAAGGGCCAGGTCCCCTACCAGCCCACCTCTGTTCTATTCTTGTGTAGATGTGTTTACGTGTCATGGTTACACGTCTGTGCGCTCATATGTATACTTGCAAAACTGACGCTGAGAAGAACGCGATTTGACAAAGCACATTTATATTGCAAGGCCAACATCATTTAAAAAAAATTAGGATTTTCATAGTTCCACTAAAGAATATGAACGTGTTTGGGATTTGGATCATTCAAATACATTAAAGGTTGTTTGATAGCCTTAAATTTGAAATCTTCAGGATTCAAATTTCACCCTCTCTCATCTTAAATCCAATCTTTTCTCAATGCAAAGAAGTAAAACAAGGATCTTAAATTTGATGAATCATGAACCTTTTGTCACATCAATAAAAACATACCACGTCATATTCACATCAGATCTGCATTTCAAATGTAGAGTAATCAGGCACCCCTTCAGAAATTGGTTTCTTTTGAGCTTGGTCAGGCCAACTGGCCCAACGAGGCCAACGTCTCAAAAGAAACTCATCATCGTAACTTCTCATTACCCTACTTTCATATTCGCATGTGCATTACTTTCGTATTCGTATGTGCATTATTATAAAAGTGGAATTCTTTTTTCGAAATCTCCCTGAAAAAAACACTAAGACGGAATATATTTTTGGACTTTCTTTCCATAAAGTTTTTGACGAAAGCGGAATTTAACGAAGAGATTCTGATTGGCCAACATTTTTATTGAAAACGAGATCCGTCGCTATTGATCAGGCCAGAAAAGGAAAAAGAACGTCCTTATCTCCAAAAAGAAGATGGGGTCACCAAGCTTTTCTGCCAAATCAAATGTGTCGTGACTTATCCTTTTCGATGAGTACGACTGACATGAAAGCACAATAAAGATGAGCTCGAATGAATTTAAGAGAGGGAAAGAGAGAGAGAAAGAGATGAGAAGTCAGGAAACAGTTTCACCGTGCATACTATAGCAACATTATGTGAAGCGTGACGTAGACTAACTTTCAAAATGCCCCATCTCTTCCGGTTGCGTCATCTCTATCCCGAACGGGTAGAAGCTAATTCAGTTAAGACAATTGCCAACTAGAAAGATACAGGAAAACATGGGTAACTTTTGGAAATTAAACTCCAAACAAACAGAGGTCTCAATTCAGGATGCTGCACATCGCTGCAGATAAAAGGATAGGGAGGAGGTAGCGAGCTTCTGTCCACGCCCGTAGAAGAACAGAACAAACTGGCCATTAACAAGAGAGTTGGACGCCTTTCACTAAGAGCGGCACCAAGCCATGTAGAAACAGAACCTGATTCTGAAACAAAATTAAACTTGAAAATAACTTGGACCCAAGTTACTGGAAGTTACCTGAGACATCGAACACACCCGCTGACAAAACCAAACAAATGAGATGTGACTTGTTGCACTTGGCATAGGCTCAGGCTCCTCTTGCAGACTTGCGCCTTCAAAAGAACTCAGAAGCAGCCCTAAGATGCTTGAAGAGCCACCTGGGACAGGCAACTGACGATGTTGTGACCTCTGACCAGCTCATAGAATTAACACCTGTAGGATGAGATAATGAGCAGATGGAGAACCCCCAAGAAAAAAAAAAATCAGGGAGAATCCATTCTGACCCACCACCAAAAGATTATTCCAAATACAGCGTCAGACACACAAAGTTCAACGAACTGTAGCCGCTCTTCACGTTACCAACAGTTCATTACCAACAGTTCAAGATTGAATTAACTCCGATAATTGAATGTTGGATTTACCATGAAGAACCCAGCAGATTCACCTTGGAAAAATACTCACCTCATCACTCGATCAAAAATATTCCAGTCAAAAGCCAGTCAAGATCTCCACGTACAACGCCAGACCACTGAAAGGATGGCTTTCAGGGGGTCTGAACTTTAAAGTCTACGAGAAAACAAATGCGACGTGCTGGAGATGGTAGTAACGCAGAAGACCATTAAAAACGATTAGCGAGACAGAAAGCGACTCAAAGATACAAAATACAAAGTAATGTTGCAAAATCCCCATGTCAAACCCAATTACAACACAATCATTCACAAACAGATTAGTCTAATGGAAATGGAAGCAATGGCATCAAAATGTACGACTCAGAAAACAGCAGTGACACCATTCGTGTCAAATCACAAGAGTAGCGGCTCAAATTTCCCCTCGTATAAAGCTATAACAAAATCCATGTCAACAATATAAGGGAAGTTCCACTGAAACAACTATGCTTGCAAGCTTTTCTATAATACTTTTGAGAAACTGATCAAGCTACAAAAAGGAGAAAATATGTATCCGACTATCAGTAAAGTACAAAGACACCAAAACCTTCCTAGGAAAAGTACATAATTTACATCACAATAGATGGGCCGTGAGTGACATCGAGATCCTGCTTACAGCATCCAAAATGTAACTGTAAAATATCAAGGCGCACCATGCAAACCAAAATTTTCCCCGCACAACAGCAGAGTAACCTTTGAAGCCAATTGAAGCTCATCCCCGATGGCTCATCTAAACCAAATGCTTGTCAATGAAGGTAGGTAAAAGCCTAACGAGATTCTTTTGCCAAACGTCTTTCAAAATCAAAACTCCCTGGACAAGCATCAAAGATGAGGGAGTTATCCCTTCCTGCTGGCTTGTGATTAAGGGTGTGTTATGAAGGGGAAATTCTGGGTCCCTGGTCTGAAACTGAAGCAAGGCTCTGAAGCATTCTCACAATCTCTGTAGTATCATCCAAGTAATACTTGGCCTTACTAGGCTTCCGTCCAACGGTACATGCAAACACTTCTGTTGAAGGAGACAACGTCGAACCAACCATGGCTTTAGAGATCACCTCAAACATATCTTCATCAGATCTGTCATCCCCAATACATAGGACAAAATCTGGCACCATGCCCCTTTGTAGCATTGTTGAGAGAAGGCGATCAGCCACAAGCCCCTTGCTAACACCCTGCACAATAACAAGAAAAAGAATTAAGTAAAAACGTGTCTAGCCTTACTCCAAGTAAACTTACCACCTGTTCTTGCGGAGATCCTCTCAGATACAAGAGACAGTTTCAGTTTCAGGAAGCAACTAATGTTCTGGACAGACTACGATATAGAGGAGAATTATGCTAACCTGTGGCTTAACCTCCACCAGGTTCTGCCCACGCTTAACAGAAACTGGCTCATTAGAAAGAACACCTTCAAGGTGATCCAGAAGTTCCTTAGCTTGGCATGATCCAAAATCTGGATCAGCATCCTCATAGTGCCAAACCACAGCACTTTCTTTGGTTTCTATAGTTGAACCATCAGTTGTCTCAGTGTACAACTTCATCACAGGTTCTGCAATCTGCTTCCAGTCAAAATCTGTAACAGGAACACATGTTTCCCATTCTGATTCACGTTTCAACCTGCGCACAAGTACAATAAATATATCAGTCCAGTTCACATTATATTCACAAAAGGTTGAGACGATGTATTAACCAATACTCAGATTGACATTACAGGCATAAAACAGAGATGCTGCAACCTAGCTAAAGTGACGAAAAAAACCTAATCAAAAGGAAGACAATCATTACAATCTAGGCACCTTAGAAAATATCCCTGTTCTGCAGCAATTCCAAGCTTTTCACAGGGAGAAAACCATTCACCAAGAGTAGTCCTGTCTTTGGCACTGACAAGAAATACTAAATTGCTCAGGTCTCTACATAGGCTGTTGAGGATATCTATTGAATTAGAGCTGGGAGTCTTATTAATTGATGCCTGTGGCATCATGGTGCCATCATAATCCAGAAGAATTGCTCTGTTCTTTGTTCGCTTATAAGCAGAAACTATGTGCTCTACTGAAAGCTTCCGGAAATTTGGATCAAGTGCAACAACCCTGAAACCCAACCCAAAACCAATACCCCAACACCTGTGACGTGCATGTTCTCCACAATTTCTTTGCAAATCTTGGAGGAAACTGTGAGCCCAATAACCGACATCATGAGTGCTTACATATCTATAATGTTTCTCATGCCTCAGCTGCTTCTCTGCTTCAGCCATAACAAGAGCAGAATCCATTGCATCAGCTACTGCATCTATGTTCCAGGGGTTCACTCGAATGGCACCACTTAACGAAGGAGAACATCCAATGAACTCAGAAACAACAAGCATGCTCTTTTTGGGGGTTGACGGACTTGACCTTAAGATCTTATCCAGCCTTTCATTACTTTGTCTACAGATGATATACTCGTAAGGAATGAGATTCATTCCATCCCTGACTGCTGTTACAAGACAACATTCAGCAACTACATAGTATGCAAGTCTCTCATAGAACTGAAGAGGTTTATCAATCAGCACCACAGGCTCATATCCAGGCCTTCCAAAGTTATCGTTGATTCTCTTTGCCGTTGTGAAAGTCTCTGTCTGCACTTCCTTTACATCCTTCCCTCTGCCCCTAGCAGGATTGGCAATCTGTACCAAGACCACCTTGCCTCTGCACTCTGGATGCTGGATAAGCAACTGCTCCATTGCCAGAAGCTTGAGGCTTATGCCCTTAAATATATCCATGTCATCCACACCAAGTAACATGGTTCTGTGACGGAACTGTTCCACAAGCTCAGACACTTTAGCTTCAGTCTCTGGAAGACTAAGCACCGATTGAAGCTGGCCCATGTGAATGCCCACTGGGAGAATCTTGATGCTCACAGTGCGTCCATAGTATTCAAGTCCAATATAACCCCGCTTTGACTCATAAGAAAGGCCAAGCATTCTTCCACAACAAGAAAGGAAATGCCTAGCATAATCAAACGTGTGAAATCCAATCAAATCAGAATTTAGGAGGGCTCTGAGAATCTCTTCCCGAACAGGCAGAGTTCTATAAATTTCTGAAGATGGAAAAGGGCTGTGGAGAAAGAAACCAAGTTTTACACGGTTGAATCTCTTCCTTAGAAATGTGGGCAACACCATCAAATGATAATCATGCACCCAGACAAAATCATCCTCTGGATTTATGACTTCCAGAATTTTATCTGCAAATATCTTATTAACAGAGACATACGCCTGCCACAAAGAGCGATCAAATCGACCCCCAAGATCAGGTGAAAGAGGAAGCATGTAGTGAAACAGAGGCCAAAGTTGTTGCTTGCAGAAACCATGATAGAACCTGCTGAAAAGGTCAGGTGAAATGAAAGCAGCAACACACTTAAAAGTCTCCAACAAGTACTGAGAGACCTCATCTTGTTCACTGATAGGAATATCCTCTTTAAGACAGCCAACATAAATGACCTCAGCATCCTCGCCCAGGCCATCTTTCAGCTGCAAAAGAAGGGAATCTTTATCCAAACTAAAATTCCATCCTTTGTTGTCCAGTGCTCTTCGTGCTCGTATGGGCAGCATATTTGCAACAATGATTATACGTTCCTGGACTATGGATGAAGGAGGATCAGAACTCACACTATTGCACGCATCATCATCTATGTCAGACATAATTCCAGCAACTGTCATTACTCTGGGAATTCTTCTACCCACACGGCCAAATGATGGAGAATCCCCAGAGGCAAGTTCCAAAAGGTTTGAGTATGATCTAGACACCATGTTCAACTGGATAATAGGAATGATCACCAATCACAATAAATTCTAATAGGATACTTCGATAAAAAAAATTGGATCTCCTCTAACAAATTGTAGAACAAATTATCCACTGCGATCTTCAAGGCATCCACAACGTGATGGCACTAGCACACCCCAAAGCTAAATTATCACAAAAATCAACATATGTTCTCACATGGTGAACAAGCACAAGTCCTCCATAAAGCTCAGAGCCACTGTCAACTTGTAAACCTCGATGTGCAGCGTAGCAAGAAGGATTCTCAAATCTGGTTGCCTCCACTGACTTCCTCTTGGGATAAAGCAACTCAAATTCCATTAACTGGAACTCCAGGCTGAGTGAGGCACCACCGATTGGATTAATTTGTGGACCCTATAATTAATTAGCATAGAAACACGGATAACATTAAATAATCTCCAGATATGATCTTAATCCTCAAGAATGAAAGTTTGAAATTTTAAAACACAAATGAAAAGCGATATCTCTATTGCTCTGTGTCTCGTGCTACTAGAAAACGATGAAAAATTGCAAAAAAAAAAAAAAAAAATACACTGGATTGAGAATATGTATCCTCATAAAGGTTAGGAAAGCAATGATAGTCGATAAGAACCAGTAAATCACCCATGTTCAGAGATTAGGAAGACGAAAAATTCCAACTCAGAGACGGCAACGCCCGAAATATGTCAGCAGATCCACCAGAGGTAACTGGAAAAGCAAAAGGACTAGAAGGTTCCCTACTGTACAGGCAAAAACAAAGATCCTCAATACTCTCAATATTGTGAAGTACTCAACACAAACAAAACAAGACAATGAATCATAACGAACCTACGAACCGTTATCTCAAAGGTGGATGATCTGCTGGTCATAACGCAAAAAAAAAGCTTTATATCTATGATGAGGGCTTTCCAGTTCCATCTCATTCAGAGAGGAAAAAAAAACTGAAGAAAAAACTAATAGGTCACGCAATCTCATTTATTAACTGAAACAGTAAAACACCTGAACCAGATTCCCCCACACAAAGGCATACCGAGAGCCCATTAAGAACAAAATCCGAATCAAAAACTCAGGAGGAGTCGCAGCGACCAATCCCGACCAACGGAATCATTCAGTAACCGAAAGAACAGAGAAAGCAAAAATGGTTCCACTACCCTTTTTATATAAGAAGAAGGCACGAAAAGAGTGATCTGGCACACCTGATTCAAACCGGCTTCAGAGAGAAAGAGGGATAATCCAACCCCCACAGACGCCAAGCCCGAACCAACGAGAGAAGAAGAAGAAGAAGGAAACAAGAAATGGAAATCACAAACTGAAAGCAATCTCACAACTGAAGATGAAAGAAAGAAGAAAAAGCCAACTAGAAATCATTTACCTTTCCAGAAAACGATGTCTCCGACTCCAGACGAAAATCAGGTCAACACCCAACTCTCTCTCCCTCAACTCCACACCAGAAAACCCTACTTTTTTCTTGACTCCTTTTACTTTCTTCACTTTCATATTTATACCTCGCCTTCATTAAAATAACAATTATCCAGATAATTTTTAAGTTATTTAATTCTTTTCCGCTGTTTTTAAAAAACTTTTTTCGAACGCAACGTTTATCCCCCACCCCCACCCTCCGAGGGGCAGAGGAAGAGAGAGAAAGCAGACGCGGCCGGGAGGCGTCATGGCCGTCGGACGGAAGGAAGAAGGCGGCAATGAATGCTGCGCCTTGTGGGCCCCCACGGCCACTGACTTCACCGAGCTGGCGACCATATGCTTCGGATGACGTGTTTCTCTCCTACTGGCTGACCCGAAAGCTCAATGCCCCGGACCCGTTTGTACTAACGTCGGCGACCCTTCCGTACTCCACGCTCGGCCTCATCCGAAAGCTCCCTCCCTCTCAACCCTTACTTCGTCCTTTAATTACAGGATTGTTTCCTCCGCCGTAGCCCTGAGCCCCGGCGCCGGAAATTTTCTCCGCCCGTGAAAAACATCGCTGCCACTCGTGCAACTTTGTTCTGTTCTTGGAAATAAATATCGTTAATTTAACTTTTCAAATTGAAGGTTTTAATTCACCTGTTACGTTAAAGCTTCTTAAGTTTTTAGGGTATAGTGTAGTTGGTCGGATTGACGGGCATGCAAACTCATGTTGCTGAATTGAAATCGCCCCCATTAAGTTCTCCAAAATCATTTCTTTCGCGTCTTAAATGGAAGATGGCGATGAGATATTGAATGGTTATCAAGTTGTCTAAATATCACAATAAAAGTCAAGGATTTGTATATATATATATATATATACTGGTTTGAATTATACGAAACTATTCCTCGAAATATAAAAAATACGAGATGGGAAACGTCAGAAGATTTGAGAAGATTATAAAAATTGTGTGACCAAGTACACATTCAACTCATTATCGTCACCACAAACCCAAGTATTAATGAAAAACAAATTCTTTCAACTGTGTAGAAAAGGCCATGGCGCAAACTTTAAGTCGAGAAGCAAAGTCAGGGCTGACCACTCGATTCGAATCTAAGGCCCAGCGGCGACGACTCAATGAGATTATAAAAATTGTGTGACCAAGTACACATTCAACTCATTATCGTCACCACAAACCCAAGTATTAATGAAAAACAAATTCTTTCAACTGTGTTGACAAGGCCATGGCGCAAACTTTAAGTCGAGAAGCAAAGTCAGGGCTGACCACTCGATTCGAATCTAAGGCCCAGCGGCGACGACTCAATGGGCCTCTTAAGAGAAAGCCAAGACGCTTAGCTCACTCAGCAATGTTGAAATGCATAGAATTTGTTCAAATCAGTTGCTTTCAATCAATGCTATTGGGATGCACGGACAGACGAGATGTCGCTGTCTTTTCCTTGCCTTTAGAGTCCAAGGCTACTTCGGGACCTATGTGAATTTCACACATGAGCACCGTTTCATTTGGGTGTTTGGCGCATGTGCCACCTTTTGCAGTCTACGGAGCGTGTTCGAACTGGAAATGGGTTACTTGTGTGCCACCATTTAATTTACATTTTTTAGAAATATATATCACAGTAACCATTCAACTGAAACACTCTACCAAACCAGCTTGTCAACTCATAAAAGGGATCGGAAACTTATATCATTTGTTTTGAAGGTACTTATTTTTATGAACAAGCTGGAGTTAGGCATACCTCCCTGCTATATAAATATGACAACTAAGATGTACGTCGAGTTTTTATTCATAATCAACTTCAACTTGAAGGCATTGCCAGTTTAAGCACAACGAAGAAAAGACTGACGCAGAAATTTAAGATAAAAAATAAGAGTTAGATGACAAAAGAATTAGTAACTTAAATGGTGCTGCGTATCAAGTTCATAAACGTATGTTTTTTTTTTTATGATTTTATTACAAAATTTCACATTCAATCGTATTCATTTAACGCAATGGATTTTCTTCAGTGACTTCATACGTGACAACAGTTTTTTTGTATTTATGTAAGCGCGAAACGTTCATGGCGTGGCAGGAAGATTCGGGGACCAGGGTTCGGGCTCTTTCGGTTAAAAGAGAAAAGTGTAGGGGCACGATGGTAACTTGCGCAGGAGGACGACCCCCCGTAGAGACAGCTCAGCACAGGTAGATCTTTTGTTTTGAGCGATGACGTGTGCGAGTTATGCCACGCTGGACATCGAGTGGGGCCCGAGGCTGCTATCGGTGGGGAGTTGGTGCCTTTCATCCTTCCGTCAGTCGGTGGGGCCCACCAAACTGGGTGGAAAAGAGGGAGGGCCGCCGATTTTGACACGTCACGCAAAAAGTCGCGCGATGCCGTAAGATGCGCCAACTAAGCTACGGAGATCGGGACGCGTGCCGAGGCGAGGATGGAAGATATCCTTTTTCATGGGAAATGACCTTTTTACCCTCTTAAGTCCCATGGCAATGCCACGCTTTGGAGCATCGTTCCAGTCATGAAGTTTTTTTTATCATCCGCGTTTGCGGAAATAGCTTCGTTTATGTACACCTTTTCCGCCGCAGCCATACCTTATTTCAATATTTTTTTACTTTTAGTTCGTTTCCCGTGCTCGTGTATATCCGCCCTCAATAAATCAGATTGGAATGAGACGTATATTCTACCACATCAGTTTTTTCAGATATTTATTTATTTATATTTAAATTTAGATAAAAAAATTATATACAATACGATATTTATTGAAAACCATATTCAGTCTGAATTTTGAACCCGAATCTCATCCTTATATACTTAAATTTGAACCTAAATTCGATCGGATGTTATTTCTTATATCTAAATCCAATCCAAATCGTTATCGGATAACAATTTTTTTTTCCGAAGAATCTAAATCAGGTATATTGGCATTCCTACATGTTTTTAAAGTTTGTTCCTCAAGAAGAAAATAATCTCCATGGTAAGAGATTTTGGCACTTCTTTGTAATATAAAACCCCGAAACTAATATCTCCACTTTCACTGCCTACATTTGGTTGTAGAAAGTTAATGCACATGAGAATCGAACTAACGACTACCCTTCTACCATCAAGGTCCTCTTAATTACAGCATCAATCAGAGAAGAAAGCCGACCATGCTAAGATGCCAAAGAGGACTCTCTTGTAATTAATTCATACAACAAGGTCTTATTATGTCCATCTTGTTTAAGCAATGACAGAATTAAGAGAATTGAGTAATTCAATTTTGTCCGCGTTTCCATTTCTTGTCTCCCCAAAGGCGAAAAAGATAAAGATGAGAAGATAAGAAAAGGACAGGAAGCATGCACCTTCACACTGAGGTGAAAACGAAGTATTTGAGAAAAAAATATATATATAAAAAAATTGCATAGGGAATTGAACGATGGGGGTGTGTGGTCAACTGCATTAGATTAAACCCCACACCCCACCACACCATTCACTGCATCATGCAGAAAAAAGAAAAAGAAAAAAAAAAACTTTTGATAATGTAATTGCCACTATTCATATTCAATGGAGATTAATTATATCACAGGCAGGCAATAAACTAATGATAAAATATGAAAGATGTGGATAAGGAGGACCATATGGGGAGAGAAAGAGGAGCCCACAATGAGGGCTCACATGATCATTGTGAATCCAATAAAATATTATATTGATTTTTAATGCCACAATGATGCTTCTTAAGCATTCCCCCATGTTTTTTCTTTTAATGGCGGGTTAGGGTTAGGTGAACCAAATTGCCAGATTATGCTAGGAGAGGCGCCCCCTGTATTGATCTAAATACTAAAGCATGAAGGCTTGGCTATGCGCAAGACAGATTAATTTATTGGTATTTTGATGCAGTGGGTTTAGGTTGGAGATCTTGCGGAATTGCTTCAAAAAGATTAGAATCCGAGTAACAATTGGATTATATGCAAATTCAGATTTAGATTCAAATTTAATTTTGAATAGATATCAGATCGGCATCCAATAACCACATATCATGAAAGATTTTTTTAAGATGTCATAACATTTTTTGGTATCTAATGCATATTTAAAAGTCGGATTTGGATTGGGGTATGAATTATTGTACGAAATTGTCTTTCATTCGCATCGCTCAATTGAATATTGTAAAAAGCGGATCAGATTCAAATTCTAATTTCGATCGGTTGGCATACCATATGATATGAATGGTATCGTTCTGAAAAGGGGGTTTCGGAATGAGCTGATATTCTTACTCTAGAATGTTGTTGTTGCGTGCTGCAACTCTACCGTTGAATCAACATACGTTCAACGTCGCCTCAATGTTGAGTCTCTGAACTAAATGCACAACACTTTAACACATGGCATGAAAGCAGGGCGATATAAACGAAGCAAGTTTAATTAATGGGGAGGGATAAGATTAAATATGGAAAATCTCCTCCACCGATAACTTTTTAGAAGTGGTCCATTCTTAGACCATAGAACATGTTCAAATTGGTCTGTATCTTTTCTTTTTGTTTCTTTTTTTCTTTTTGGAAGTTTTGTAAGAAAAATAAACACATAACAAACAACTTCGGTTTAGATAATATTGAGAAAGACTGGTTTTAACCATCAAGATCAATGTTTTGTTCGTAAAAGTCGTTCATACTTATAAGAAGGAGCCTCCCGAGGTAATTGAAGAGCTTTAATATGCATATGAAAGCAAACATTTTGTAAAGAAATGGACAAACATTTTGTATTTCTGCCCTTGTCAAAATTTTGAAACTTTATTTTGGCCCTCCTCATAAAAATATGTGGCCCTAGCCAATTATAAATTGATCCGGGAATATTAAAACCCTGTGAATTGTTTTATGGATTCTCATGTGAATTTGAAAAGTGATTTCTGTAGCAAAGCGACAGACGGCCAAATATAATAATTGTTGCATTATGGCCTAACCATAGAACAGGTGGATTCTTAAGTTGGGTTAGGTGGATCTCCAACCAATTATGCTAAGAGATGCAGTTTTGGTATGAAAGCCTCTGCTTTCTTTTACCTTTGTTGAAGTCCTAAGACTTATCCACATACAAGTGGATAAATCTCTTCTCTTCTCTTCTCAGACAACCAACATCTGTTTTCCACAGTATTTCATACATTTTACCCTAATTTTATATAGCAGATGCATGGAACAGTAATAAACTGTTATTCTTTTCATAAACGGGTAAAATATTTGTTGAAACTTGTAAAATGCTTTCCCTGGTGCTAAGAAGATGAGCCATTGACCTCCACAGTGTGATGATTTAATAGGTGAAACTACTGTTCTTGCCAAGCAAAAAGCCTCCCCTAGCAGAGACCACACCACCATTATGCACCTGACAACTACAAAATTAAAGCTTTTTCGTGCATCTAATTCAGGCCGGACAAGGCTTATCTATTCATGCCAAATGTTATCAGGGCCAGGCTGACTATATATATATATATATATATATATATATATATATATATATATATATATATATATATATATATATATATATATAGAGAGAGAGAGAGAGAGAGAGAGAGAGAGAGAGAGAGAGGATTATATGTGAAGCCAATAAAAATAGATGTTGACGTTATGCGGCCAATCAGAAAAAAGAAAGATCTTCACACTGTGAAGGGGACGAATTTATTGGTTCCATATTGTGGAGCAATGAAAATTCAATGCTTATCTGAGGAATATGTACCGAAAGCTCCCAAAAGGCTATTGGCTTTTTGACATTTATATGGGTTTAGAAGGGGTGATGTGTGTTATTGGCGTGAGAAGATAGGATTATGCCCCTGCATTTTTATGCTGTGTGCTAAAAGAAAAGGAATATCACAATGCGATAATGTGAGATTATCATTCCCCACCGGTTTCTTCCAGCACAGCGGTTGCGTCGTCCCCTCCACCAAAATCTCATCCCGAGCAAAGAAATGAACAAATTCCTTTGAGAAATGTTGAAGGTTCCTCCCATGAATGGATGCTAACATGTTTGATCTGATCTGCCTCCGATCCTATTAGATAAGATAAGATCCCCACATTTTTCAATAATTGAGAGACTGAGAGATCTAGAAGTACCTGAAAGCCGCCTCCACATCTTGGAACTAATAGTTTTGTGGAAGAATTGCGCGAAGACAAGGCTAACCCTCCATCCCTTTGCACCCAGCATCTAGGGTTTCGTCGGTTTAACACTTGCATGAAACAACCTAGAGGCTGACCGTCTACGAGTCACACATTCGACCAATTACATGAAATCCCTTGACAGTCTGATTAACTATGTTTGATATATATATATATATATATATATATATATATATTATATATATATATATATATATATATATATATATATATATATATATATATATATATATATATATATATACCTCTCTCTTTCATAAAACAAGGCTCTTTTTTACTGAGGTTATGTTTGGATGACACCCAAGAATAAACTTCACCTTGAGAAAGTCGGGGTTTTAATCAGTTTTTGAAACCTAGTTTCCCTGTCGGGGTGGCATGCGCAAAATGACATTTTCTAATGAAAAATTTAAGTGGTGCCAATTTATACATAAAAATTTTGGAAGTCAAAATGAGTTTTATAAATCCGACTTCGATCGTCAGCTAGACAACAGGGGGGAGGGCCACCTGGGCCATGGCCTCACTTCAACCTGAGCCAATTGGAAAAAAAAAAAAAAAATGTTGCTCCATGTATTATTTGGATTCGAATTCAGTTTGGTCGTAACTGTATTTAGAGGCTAGACAGTTCCGCCCGTTCCTAAAAAAAAATCATGGCTCCGCCCCTGACTAGACATGCCTTAAACGTCATTTTGAAGGCAAAAGCAATCTCATAGTCCACGAGAGGCACTCAAAAGCAATCTCATAGTCCACGAGAGGCAGAGCATAATAGGAATTGCAACTAGTGTTCATCTTCTTCTATTAATGTGCTTGTCCGTTCGGAACATTCTTATAATGAAAAATCCATCGACTTGTGCTGATTGTGACTCTCTCTTTTTCCTCGTGTACGTCTTCCCACTTTTAGGAATGCATATGGGCATATGGCATTTCGGGATATGAAGAAAAGCTAATCATCAAATTGGTGCTTCCTTTCTCTTCTCACATTTTCAACATTTATTTCATCGACTACATGTTGGTGTGCTGATAGTGACATCAAAGATGTAACTTTTCAAAAGGTTTCATCACTACCCAATAACTGCAAGTGCTCCATTCACGCCTCGACAGAGTGATGCATTTAAGATCTTCAACTTGAGAAGGTTAAGATTTCAATTCCCATTGTGGCTACCTAATCCCAGCCTAACCATCGAAAGAAATCACCAATAATTTCAACTTGTTGGCGAGTGATTGGTCATTGGGTAGTTAGTTTTTTTTCTTTTTAAATGAAAATTTTATAGCTTAATTTGTAAAATGGTGGGATAGGCACTAGCCTTTTCCCTTCATGCATTATCTTTTCCATCGACAGTTGTTTCCACTGCCTTTCATATGTAAAGTAATGCGTTACATCGAAGGAGGGTTTCATTTTTGGTGCATGTTTGTAATTCTTTAGTAGAAAGTGAGATAGGCATTAGCCTTTCATCTTCACGCAATACTTTGCCGTTGGATGCTTCTTCTTGAAGCATTCCAACGTAAATTAGCTGCCCCAAGAGTTTGACCTAACTGGTTGGGCCAAGATTATACGCTGTTGGATGAGCAACAAAGTCTCTCGACCAGAGATCTAAACCAAATGAAAAAAGAACTCAAATTAGCCGATTTTTTACAAGAAGAAGATTTTATTTGTCATGTGGTGTGGATGCTGTCTGTATATGTTGCAATTACTTCTATCCAAGAAATCTTGTATGCAAATAGTATGAAGGCCTAGTCACACTTAAGAAAAACCTAACTCTGTAAGGAAAACTATATGTTGCAAGAGTGTCTGATCCTAAGAGTGTTGCGAGAGCGTTTCAGGGCATTGGAGGTTCACTCCCGATTGGCTTATTTCGAAAACATGAAATATTGGTAGATATTTGATATTGCACTACTGAGTGGATATCATGTAAGAGTGGATGTCTAAGTACTGCTGTATGTCACCAGTTAATGGAGATGAGGTCTGGTCTCCCATATAGGAATGTGCCACAAACTTTGGGAGGGTGCATCTTCCACTAAGATATTTGGTGGTAGAAAGGAATCCGGATCACGTATGATGCCCTATAAGTATTCTTATGAAATCGTATGAGGTGGAGTAAAAGGCTCCTGAATGAGCATACAATTTGAAGCTTGGCTTGGCATGGTTGATGGTTTGCATATATATATGGAATGAAATTTCAAAAGCAAGATTTTTCATAAATTTCTATGACTTGCATGTCCTACCATGTTTTTTCTGTAATAAATACATACACCAATTAAGATTGCATAGATTTAACCTAAACATAACTTCTTTGTTTATGAAACGTAAGTTATTTAGTTTGTTCATCATTCCAAAAAAAAATGGCATTTAGTTTATTGATTATGTTATGTATGAAGTGCCCATATTCTATTGTACCAACTCTTGTTTTCTCTTGCCAAATAAACTTTAAAATCTGTTGATATTTTGCTCCCACGTTTTAACCATGACAATTTGGCTTAGGTTAAAATTTTGCTTCATTTTCTTCCACATATATTTCTTTAAAAAATTAAAAAAAACTACCTAAGAAAAGGAGAGCTTAGTTTTTTATCTTACCATCCCCAAATGTCAATTTCTTCCTGTTTGTTTTAAAATTGGATAGATTTCCTTTTGGATTGAACAGATCAGATACGGTAGCACTCGCTTCTTACCAGAGTCCGATATCCATGTAATCCTGTGGCGTTCCCATAAAAAGCAAGTGTGCTAAATATTAAATGATCTGATGCTGTAAATGAAAGGAATGCGATGGCTTGTGCTGCAGGCGGTAAAGATTTTTTATTATTATTTTGTTTTATTGTTTTCTGGGGTAGGTCGGATGGACGATGTCGCCTTGTTCAAAGGTTTGCAGAGCGCCTGGTTTCATGAAACTGGTTGCTGGAATACGAAGAGCTGCCATTACCGCCATCGCTAGCTGCGTCACATGGTACGTGAAAAGGGGGGATGCTTCCCCACGAATGCAACGCTCTCGAAAACTCTTCAGGCGAGGGCCAGAAGTAAGAGTCTGTGCCCGTGTTGACGATGGTGGTTTTGGCGTCACGCCCTCCAAACGCCTACCGGTCTTCGCGTTTCTGCCGGCCACCTTGAAATCTGAGCTTCTCCCCTCGGTTCCCCGTGACGGTGCCTCGACTTTTCTCGCGCAACCGGCTTCGATGGCGTGTAAACTCACGCCCTCAGCGTTGGTTGGGTTTGAGGTTGCTGGCCAGAAGCTCCTTCCTCAGTTCCTCCTCCTTCATTATTTCTTTTTTTCCCTTTCCCTTCTTCTAGTTCTCGAGGGCGGCTATGTGCACAAAAAACATTATGTACAACCAAAATGCTTTTATTAAAATGAGAAAAAAGGACTTTTTAAAAAGATTTAAAAAATTATAAAAAAAGTCAAAAAATTTAAGGTACCCATTTTTTGTAAAACATTTTAGAAATACTCTCCAACCCCACCCCTTTTGGTGCATACTTTTTTTGGTTCATACTAGCAACTCGATCTCCCCTCTTTCTCCTTCTTCCCTTTCCTCTCATGCCGAAAAAAATTGCTAAGCTGAAGCACTGAAAGTAAAAGCAGCTAATCTTCCAAATTATTCCCGCTTTGACACACCAGGTTGTTGTACCCTTAAAGAAAAATAGGACGAAGGAGATCCACCTCTTTTTAGGGCGGAGAACTCTACAAATAAAACTACTCAAGAAGTACTCCCAGAAACGTCTACACCCGCATTTGGTAACATGAATACTAACTAAGCATTACCAAGACTCCCATGCACCTCTACATCCTATAGAGGGCATTTGGTAACATGAACACTAATGAAGCATTACCAAGAATCTGTCATGAAGATTAGGCGAAATTAGTGAAATACTGTGTTGTAGTGTTTCATAAATCCATTTCAGTATTTAGGACATATTCATAAAATAATGTATTGCCAAACGCCTCCCAACAGCAGCACTATCACCACCTTTAATTTCAATTTGAAATTAAGAAAAAAGTAAAAACCTTTTACACTACATTTGATAGCATTGAATTTGAGATGCGTCAGATCTTAGACCAAGTTCAAGGTTTTGTTAAATAGGGATATGAGATCCCCGGATTTCAGATCAGCAATGATGGCAAAATCAACGGATCTCACATCCACGGTGGGGTGAGACTCCTTGCGCTGCATATCAAATCCACATGGGAAGCTATATCGCGACCTGTAGTGCGACCATAGTCACATGACTTCTCCTGATAATCTCTCTCATGCTAAGGGTTAGAGAGAGAAAGAGAGAGAGCATGGCTGAAGGCTTGACAGAGTAAGAAACTCTCGGCCCATGGCAGCCAAGAGAGAGAAAGAAGGAGAGCAACTCACCAAACTTTTTGTGACAAAATCGACTCCCGTCTTGGCGCAGCTGCCATTGGTGGGTAGCCATAGCAGAGAGACACAGAGAGAGAAAGAGAGAGAGATAGACAGAAGAGAGAGACACAGAGATCCCAGCTTGTGAAGGCCTAGAGGTCCTCAAAACATGCCAATTGTTTCTGGGTCGGATCCGAGATCCTCAGGTCTAACCCGTCGGATAGGATTTCAAACATAGCCATAGGTTAGGCACAGAGGCAGTCTGACCTCAGACGCAAGGGATCTCAGATCAGACCAAGCCTGAGGCTGTCTTGTAGATAAGCAGGACCAGCAAAATTGCCATGCACATATACAACATACTAATACTGCGATCTTTTAATGTTAAGCAAAGCAAACCATCTTGGGCAATGCAAACTCACAACCTGCAAATACCTGTCTCGTCAAGATCCTCCTCCTCTTCAGGTACTTGCACAAATCTTCAGCCAGCAGCCCACCCTAGCCAGGTTCATCCTAGCGGCTTCATGGACCTTAAATTCCTAGCATTGCACGCAGAAGCATGACACTTTAGATACATGACAATTCAGATAAGAGCACTTATTTTTAGGCACTTGAAATGCCAAAGCAATATAACACATGCATATTTAACATTGTTAATAATTAGCGAGCAGGTTAGCCATGGGCTCCACCAAAATCTCATGTCGAACATTACGCATGAAGTACTAGAGATTCTTACAGCAAAAAATGGAAAGTAAAAACAGAATGCACGCAGAGTGGTTGTTTCTCCAGATCCTCAAACCCTGAACTGGAACTGTCACCCACTCCAGCAGCTTGCTCTTATTCCAGCACGACAGCCAACGTTCTCAATTCTGCTTCAAAAGCTGTGTGCTGCATTGCGCCATTATCTTTGACGCTCTGGTGATAGAATCTGTCATATAGAAGTTCTCCACAGCCTTATGGAATGGAGTCATGCTCAATTTCTGGGTGAATCCTGGCTTTAGCTTGTCTGGTGTTATTGGTGTAGTCGGCTCCCTCTCATCAACGTGGAACAGGTTAGGTGCTACTGTTTGCATACGTGCACGGAGGGCTGAAACACTGTCATATGGCAGCCTCAGGCCTGCAACTTCAGACAGTGCCCTTATGATCTTCCAGTCATCCCTTGCATCTCCTACCGTTGGAACTGCTGGTGTAGTAAGTTGAGTGCATCCTTCGGTGTTCTCATAGGTTCCTTCCTTCTCACTAAAGGCTGTGGCTGGAAGAATGACATTAGCCCGGTACACACTTCTGTCGCCATGGTGACCCTGATACACAACAAATGCATCTCCAGGGATTTCATCCAAGTTTATGTCATCAGCACCAAGCAGATATACAAGCTTCGCAGACTTCATTCCCTTAGCTGAGTCAGGTCCAGAGACAAGGCCAAGATCAAGTGCAGCTGCCTGGGCAGCACTGAGAAGCAGGACATTGAATCCATTCCATTCAGGACGAATAACTTTCCCAAGATTGCAGACAGTTTCTAGAGCAGCAAATATAGCATCCTTGTCCTTGCGCTGGAAAACACCAGCACCCACAATTATTGCAGGTTTTTTAGCAGATAACAAGGTAGAGCAGAAAGGATGGCGACCCTCTGCAATTTGAAGGAGAGTTTCCGGACTCGTGCCTAGGTGAGTATGATCATAGTTGAAGTCTGTAGCTGGGCCAATGTATGCAACCTTGGCCTGCACTGATGAAACAGCTTTTCTGATCCTTGCATTCACCATGGGAGCTTCAACTCTTGGCTGTCAAATTGAAAGAGAAATTATAAGACAAGACCCAGTCGAATAGTTCCATCGTTATGATTTTCATGATAGGATGTGGAAGTGAAAGAATGTGATAACTTATTTACCAGTTACCACTATTGCAGTGTTCAAAACAAGAGTACGCTTACACTTTTAGCTATCACACTGGATCTGGATCAAGATCAGATCCAGATCCTACCCATTTCTAAAAATCACTCTTAAAAATCTTTCCTAAATCCTAAACAGTGGACACCCAAAAATCTCCCATTTGTCCTCCCCACAACCCTTCGCTCCCCCAGCCTCTCCCCCATCACCTAGCCATAGCCACACTCATATGCTCCTATGCTCCTCCTCCACCTGTACCAGCATACGACAACCAGCAACTAACTATGGCAACAGGCTTTAGCTGTCTGAGAGTAGGCAGCGACCCTCCATAATGCATTTTTCTTTTTTCTTTCGTTTTTGTTTTTCTTTACCTTCAATCATTATTTTGAGTTTCTTGTCCAATCAAACAAGGATTTAAATGAGCTTTCCTGTTGTTCTGTATGTTTTAGGATTTCGGCAAGCAAGTTTTGCCCTTTTTTGTTTCAAAGCCTTTTCATCGAGTTTTTGCTGTAACTTTTCCTTTATTCTTTTGCACTGTCGAACTTCTATCTTTCTGTACTTTACTTTGCTATGTTATGTCGTTTATATTCTGTTTTACTGTTTACCTTCATCTTTTCTTCATTTTCTGTATATTATCCATTTTGCACAACATTAACTTGTTTATTGCATGATTTTATTTTTCAGTATTCACTGCTCTGTTAACTATTAAAAGAATCATGTTTGCACCATATACCAATAGTAATAAGGTAATAAGAATAGAAGTGATAAAGTCTACCAGGGGAACTATTAATGGTATTAAGTAGCACAGCTGCAAATATCAAAAGACAAAAAGGAGAAAAACAAAGGTTGTAGTTCATTACCTGGGTACCAACCAAGAGGAAGACGTCTGCCTTCTCAAGGCCACTAATACTGGTATTCAAAAGGAATCCTGAGCGCAAATCAGCAGAAGGATGTGTCCCATTTCCTTCACACCATACACTGTTGGAACCCATCCTATTCAATAGATCCTTTAGTGCCATCATTGATTCAGCATCAGACAGTTGACCAGCAATTCCCACAATTTCTTCAGGCTTGACTTGGTGGGCTACCTCTGCAACAACTGCAAGGGCATCTCGCCAATTCACAGGCTTAAATCGCCCATCAGGCCCACGAATCATGGGATCATTTAACCTTTGTCTCTTAAGACCATCATAACAAAATCGAGTTTTATCTGATAACCACTCCTCATTAATATCCTACAGATCAATCAAAGCGTTAGGAAAGTAAAGGATAAACCCATGCATGCAGAAATAGGATTAGTGAATGACTACTATACATGATTTCCGCCATTGATGTAAGATTCCCAATGGTAAAGGAACCGTTTGACAGACAGATAACTTCTTCTAACAAATTACATCAAAATCGTTGCCTTTATAAAATGGAACATAAGCACATAACCAACTTAGGATGGCAACACATAACCCTTGAGAAGCAAGACTCCGGGTGCTTTCCTCAACAATTTCCATCTAAGGTGACATTGCATTATTGCAATGATGCCAAAGACTATTAAAACAAGATGTTTCAAAGTTAACCACACTCCAAGGTGAAAGTAAACTCATGCTAAGTGACAACTATTATTATCTTCAATAAAAGCTAGTACCACCTGGAAAGCTCAGCATGTTCCTGTGTTTGAGTCATTTTCCAAGTTGGATCAAAAGTGCTCCCAACATAATCAAAAGAAAGGGGGTCGATTAGCATGCTATAGGTGTTGTACCCATCCAGAGCACAGAACCTACAGTCTGTCCTGGGTTCCCAAAAAAAGAGAAACCATAAGACTTAGCAAGGCTTCCCCACTATGGCACAATCTGAAAATTATTTTTTTGACCAATAAAAGTGTGGTATGAACAATGTAAACAGTTGACTAGTCAGGAAATTCTCTTTTACTATATTGGAGCATTGAGATAATCAAGTAACTGGATGAATAAAAAGGTCTCGAGTCTCTTGACAGTGAATCAGACCTCCATGTTGAATTAATCATCCATAAGCAAATCAAGTACTTTCTAGATCTCCACATTACTAGCAAATTCAGCAACAATGGACCAAGATATAGCCATATAGGAGACCAGTACATAATGTTGTGCACCTTGCAAGACATTACATAATTACATTATGCAAGTAACACAGTGTACGCTATGATATCGTACACGCTTAAAACTGATTTCATGGGTGTAATTATTCTGGACTAGGTGAAACTATAGAGACCAGGTGTGACATACAGATTTCTATATTTAACTGTGGTAGTGCACCAAGATATAGGACACACCACTGATGTACATAATGTGGAATATCACATGATACATTACATTGTGTACCTAACAACTGCCTAATAGCATCTTTGTGGTCATCTAACAAACCTAACAACAGAACCAAAAGAAGGGACAAAACAAATGACAGGGTGCACCTCTTGAGTCAGCATTGCCTAATACTAAAAGAAAAGAGAGGGGAAACACACAAACACACACACTCTCTTTTTCACTGCCTTTTATCTCTATCTCACCTACCTTTCCTACTTTTTCTCTCAACCTCCCCCCCAACCTTCTTTTGTCTCCTTTTCTCTCCATAACCATCCTTACCAACTGTAAGATTGGTGGGATGCATCGCACCCCTATGCCAAAAAAGCCAAAAACAAATAATAAGAGCATGCACCTCTTTGAGTCAGCAGGCCTGACACATGCTGTTACGTGCCTGCGACCCCACCAGTGGCCTAGGAGGGACAAGTTAAGCAACACCAGGATCACCACATACCTAGTTGCAGTTCCTGCCTATGTTCCACTAGAAAATGACATGGATAGGGAAAACATTACGGTTCCTTTGTTAAGACATGTTAGCAACTCGAAAAGTAGGGACAAGGGTAAATAGATAAATACACAGATACACACAGACACACACACACACACACATATATATATATATAATATATAATTATATATATATACCACACACATGAACACTGTCTCAAATACAAAACTCGAGTTACAGTTCTCATCATGATAATTTATATTGTGATTAAGTTCATGGAATTGATGAAATTCAAAACAAAGAAAATTACAACTGAACAACAATGACTAAGTGCATATAGAGCTTTTAAGTCCTTTTAACACAATATCATGTCGACACAGGACATGCATACCAGGAATGATGATCACAAAGATCCAGCTTTTTATTAGTATATTACCATATGGATAGCAGGCTAGCAACAGTAGGGAGCAGAAACAACAGTTGCAGTACCAATCAAGAAATGAGAACAGTATTGAAACCAAAAAGTTTCTACAATTATGTAATTTTAAGTTTAAAAAAACAGTAAGAAACAACTGACTGGAAAGAAATGTATGAGCACAATATACAAGAAAAGTAGTAGAAAAGAGAGTCAAGTTGAACCTCATTCAATCGAGGAAGGATGCGCATAACTTCTGGGCCTCTACTATCAATCCTTATGTTTGAACCGACTGCATCTGTAACATCAATACTCTCTGTACCCTTCAGTTCCCAGTTTCGAGCTTTAAAAGCAAAAGGTTTGGAGGTAAGGGCACCCACAGGGCAGATATCAATGACATTCCCAGAAAGTTCGCTGGTCATAAGCTTTTCCACATATGTTCCTATTTCTTCACCACTACCACGACCTAACATGCCAAGATCCTGAACTCCAGCAACTTCAGTTGCAAACCTTACACACCTGAGAAGGGTACACATTATTAATGGAATGGAGCTAAATGCTTATAAAAAAGAGAGAATTATTCGGGGGATAACATAGAGGCATGTGGAAACTATTAGCTTCAAGATAAATCATAGAAAGAAACTCCCAATCTCAACAAATCGAGTGACAATGGTGATATGACAATAATGTCACTGTTGTTGTTGCTGTTTGTGAGTTGATAACAGCAACATGATCTTCCTCCTGGTCTTCTGAAGGTGCATCATTGTGTTCTAATGGTAGTTATCAACATCACACAAATAGCCTCAGACCAAAACCTCAGTAAGGTTCACCAATTTTTCATTACCGTTCAATATAGTCAACAAAAACATTTCTATAATGGGCAAAGATTTCACAAGACGAACAAGATCGGTGCTCCATATTCAAGCATGAGTACTTTCTTTCGAGCTCTTTAAGTTACAGGGCATGGAGAGAGTTCCCATTGACTGGTTTAGTGCTCTTGAATTACTAGATGAGAGAGCTCCCACACTGTACCCATTTGGTGACAACTGTCACGGGCCCTACATGATTTTGACAGAACAGTGTTGGGCATGGGAGAGGATCAGAAATCCATTCCTGCACAAGATACGCACAGGTTATACATGAAGGCCAGAAGCCTAGTAGAAAGACATTGTAGTATTTGTTGCTTGTCAAACTCCAAACGGTCCCAAAACAATCAAATAGTTTTACAGTTTAGCATCCTCACTGTAATGACTTGGTCAAAACTTAACAAAGTGCCTTGTACAGAACATTCCAATGTGTAATGTAGCCAACTTCAGTTTGCACCTAAAAAGGCTATAAATGAGGACACTAATGGTATCACAGACATGTCTATAAACCCTTGAAGCTTTCTGGAAATCTTTGATATAAAACTATCATTAAGTACTTTCATACTTATGAGGTGTTATCCCCCCTCCCCCTTTCTTAAGAAAGATGTACCATTGTGTGCTGAACCCTAGCTTTGATAGCTGACATGGCTCTGACACCAAATATAATGAGTTAGTTGGTCCAAACTGACCCAAATGCCTTGTTTACCAGATCATGACCATCTGTTAAACAGCTTCAATTTGAACCTAAAATATTAAGAACGATAACAACCTATAGTAGAGCACCCAACCTTATAAACCCCTGAAAATTTCTCAAAATCTTTGATATAAGACTATCCTCAAAAAACTCTTAAAAATCAGGCATCCTGGACATGCATGTTAGGGTCTATGTCCAAGTACTGAACCTAACTTTGAAACCAATTATAACGGCCCAATCCAAAACTAATTCAAGTATCTGGTAGACAGGCACATAAGTCTACAAACTCCTGAAGATTTCTTAAAATCCTTGATACAGGAGTTACTCTTTAAGTCTTTTGATACGTATAAGGTATCACACTCATCATGAAAAAGGTAAAATTGCATGAATTAGGTATCAAACAAATGAATACTGAACTTATGTGAATAAGATCTTAAAACGTGACTAAACTAGCTTAGCAGAGTTCATGAAGTTGACATCTGCAGACTGTGGAGTTGGCCAAATTTAGAATACTAAAATGTATACCATAGGATTAATCTAGTGTAATAGCATCCATCCAGCCCAGGTAATACATGGGCATGCCAATAGTATCTGGTAACAACCTAGTGCCACTTCAAGAAAAATTGGACTTTTAAACATGGAGCATGCAGGTCAAATTGAAGGTATTATGCAAAAACATAGACTGCCATGAAGAGGAAGCTATAAGAAAGAAAGCATCTCAAGTTCAATATCAACGATAGCAACTTAGAACAAATTTCAGTCAACTATAAAGTAAAAAAAAGTATGCTTATGATGACTTGACAGTTGTAAGATATTAATGAAAGGCCTTACGATCAATTACCATTTCAGTCAAACTTCTATTGCTATTATTTAGTTGCTCTTGAGAATAAATAACTTGCAAATGCAACAAAATTGGAGTCAATCTTGCGGCAATAACTGAAGCAAAAAACAGTTTCCCCACATATGAGCATAGCAACTGCTTGTTATCAACATTGGTACACAAGCATAAAAGATGGTACACAAGCATAAAAGATGAAAAAACGGTTGCCACACTAAACAGAGTACAACCCACCATCAAGAAATCAGAAACACGACAAAAAGAACGTCCAGTTTGCAGAAGTAAAGAGACCACATACCTTGTGCACTGGATACACCGAGTCATTACCGTCTTCACCAGAGGACCGAGATTCTTATCAACGACTGATCTCTTCATTTCTGTGAAACGGCCCCGATCGGATCCAAAGGCCATAGACTGATCCTGAAGATCACATTCCCCACCTTGATCGCAGATGGGACAATCCAAAGGATGGTTCATCAAGAGGAACTCCATAACCCCTTCCCTTGCCTTCTTGGCCACAGGAGTATTCGTCTTAATCTTCATCCCTGAATCCAACAAGAGAAAACAAAGTGAACCCACATGAGTACCAATTGTACATGGCCCAATAGATATCTACGAGAAACATAGAAAAAAAAGGTATGCACCTCTTCAATCAATTGCTGTTATGCATGTAAAAATTGACCCTATAGAATCAACCACGTCGAATTGACTAGTGAATATACGAGTAACCTCGAGAAACCCTAACAAGTCCCGGAACTTACTTCAGCAAATAACTTTCTCGTAGAAACATCCTTTTCTTTTTTTCTCATTCATCACTAGATTTCTATCCTTCAACGAACTAAAGGTGAAGGGAAGTAAGACGATCAAAATCTTTGCCAAAAAATTCTATCCACCCGTCAGCGTCATCATACAAGGAATAACCAATTGGGCACAACAAGGAATATGGGGAAATGCGCTAAACAGCAAAATGTTTCTCGAACTATCACTCTCGAAACTGTTATGGCTTCAACTACGGCGCATGGTGGAAAAGAAAAAAAAAAAAAAAAAAAGAATTCCAAATTTTTCGCCTGATGGATCTTTGAAGAGTCAAACTCACCGGGAAGCGCAGGCATAGCACAAGAAGCGACGGGTTTCGGCGACTTCTCCACCTCGACCAAGCACATCCTGCAGTTCCCCGCGATCGAGAGACGGCTGTGGTAGCAGAACCGGGGGATGTCAACTCCGGCCACCTCGCACGCCTGCAAGACCGTCATCCCCTTGGGGATCTTCACAGGGTAACCATCGACGAACACCTCGATCGCGTCCTCCGGCTTCGCGAACTCAATCCTAGCGCCTCCGACCGGATTCCTCGGGGGAGGCGGCGGGGGGGCCGGCTCCTCCGCCGCTGTTGCCGCTGCCTCCGGCTTCTGAAGGGCTGGCCTCGAGTGGACGCGGCGAGCCCCGGCGGCATTCTCTGTCAAAAGGGCCCTAGAAATGGGAGTCGGGAAGGACGAGAATCGGGAGAATAGGAGGTTCCTGGAACGCTGGATCGCTCGAATGCCCACGCCCATCTCTCTATCGATCGGGATAATTCAACCCTTTTCCCGGTCGGTGCAAAAGAGTGCTTCAGTTTATATAGTAGGGGACTTATTTGCTTCTGGAAACCGGGAAAACGCCGGAAGCTGACGACCGGTGGCCATTCCAGACAAGTAGGTTTTCGCGACCTAAAATTACCACATTGCACACGTACTCATCCTAAATGGACAGAGGAGCATCCCTCGCTTCAGGGACGTTTGACTCGGTGGAACCATCGAAACAGGAACGCCCCTGTTTCACTCAAGAAGCGCCTGAAACAAAGGACGCCGGAATGCAGGAACAAACCTGTCCGCGCGTTTGGTATTTGTTGGATCTGGCTAATGGAACAATAGATCTACTATCAATTCAAAAACTTTATTGATTGAGTTCGTTCTGTTGAAAGAGGTGATGAACATGGGAATTCGTTGGAGATCTTCATATCTTCAAAGAATTAAGCTATTCAAATTTAAAGCTCATTCACAATCATGATCATCACTGTCTTAAGGTGGTTTGGAGCAGCTCACTTACCATCAATGCTAGCTCTGGATCAATGTGAAATTGGCATCAAAGAAGAGAGGTACAACAGAGATACAAGGAGTTCACAAGCAATATAATAAGTAGGGATCATATGAAAGCCCATTGCCCATAGAGGTCGAACTATTTATAGCAAATGTGAATTGCTGCTTGTTTCAATCGTTGCACATAACATATTGCTTCAAGAAAAACAATAGTAGACTTTGAGTTTGAAGCATATTAAGCCAATCCCAAATTGATTCTTCTGAAGTAAAAATTCGATCTAAAACTGCTTACTTGCAAACAAAGGCTTGAAGAAATTGTCTTGCATCATCAACATAATGAAATGTGCTTAAGGTATACCCAGTAGATCAGGTTCAGCTTGCGGAGCTCATTCTTGCGAGTTCCAACGATCTCTTGCATCAAATAGTTGTTGCCTTTTTTAAATTATGAGGTTTATATATATATATATATATATATATATATATATATATATATATATATATATATATATGTATGTATGTATGTATGTATGTATGTATGTATGTATGTATGTATATAAACCATAATGCAGCATGCATGTTCATGAACGTATACGAAATGCAACCAAGGAAAGTGACAACTCATCAATTTGGTAAAAACATTGGTTCGTGAACTGAATATATGTTCTTGTGCTATATATGTCTTAGTGTTCTATTGGGGAGTTCAAGAAAGACATTCATAATCACATCATATTTCCTCTAACAAGAACATGCTATTTTCAATTATGTATACTAGGCAGGCATATATGTTTCAAAAAGACAATATTCTATGATGCTTAGTGGTGGTAGATGCTTACCTGACAATAGTTGACAAAACCCCATGATTCGGACTTAGTCCGAGGGAATCTCAAATTTATGGTAGCTGAAAATTTAAATATTTCAAAGTGATTTTGAACATATGAAAACAGATACCTTTCCACAAACATTTTTTCTTTTTCTTTTTCCTTAGAATAAACACTTTAAATTTGATTTGGTATGAGTCCGAATTGAGGGGGAGGGGGAAGATTTACAGGGGCTTTGGTTCTTGGTATCTTCATCTCTTGTTTACAGAGAAAATAAATTGTGTACAACAACAAAAAATAAACAACAGCACAGATTTTAGGTCGCATCTACAGACTACAATGGCCGCTTTCGCAAGGTCTAGGAACTGAAAGTTCAACTGGTACTCCTTTTAAAAAGATCCTATGATATAATTGGAGCACGTAAACCCCCATACGAGCAACTTTTGGGCCTCTCGTGCAGAAGACGACCTCTGCCTCCTCCTGCTGCTCATGCTTCGGCCTCCTGCTGCTGCGCAGCTTTGCCTGCCCCATGATCCATTGAGTGGACAACTGAAGCTCTGGATGAAGTTAGTGAAGGCTTGAGAATCTAAGGAAAAGAGAATGGCTCGAACCAAACGCTTCGCCAAAACGGTAAACGGAGTCCCTTCGCTCGAGCTTCTTGTTAATGGAGGTAACCAGCTCCGAATCCTAGACGGCTAGATCCTCTCTTCCTCCTACTCCTCTTCCTTGTTCTTGTTGTTATGAAAATTTTTATCATTTCTGTCGACGGGGATCTTTTGGAATCGATTGAGTGGTGCTTCGAAGTAGGCTTGTCTTAACAGACCTTGTAATGGGGGTGGAATTCGGCTTAAGGATGATATCGAATCTAAGCCAGAAACTTATGTATGGTGATTGGGTTTCTGAAAATAATCTTTTCCTGGTTTTCATGTTCGTGAAGATGGATTTAAGCTCGTTCTTCGTGGGGTTACAGTGTGATTTGACTATCGAGGATGTTTCGGCAGGGGTTTTATTTTTTGTCTGTCTTCGTTAGAGTTAGATGGTGATGGTTCTCTTCGTTAATCTTTGTCCCTTTCTCTGTCTTCTATTCTATTTTTGCAATAGATACTTATTTTCCTTAATGGCATTTTTGTTTGTTTTGTTGTCGTTGGTACTTTAGCTGTTTGATAGAATTTAGTCTTTGATAATACTTTGGGAGTTCTTTTTGAATGTTATTCACGAAGCACCTATAACGACCGCAGTAGTGACGTTTTGTGCTATGTATATGTGTGTATAAGGATAGTAAGTATTTTTATATTTTAATTTCTTGTATTTTTCCATCTCGGTTAGCTAGCTAGCCCCAACGACTCCTTTTAGAACAGAACTGTACTCACCGGAAAGAGGGCAGGGCTCCCAACCTTTTTTATTATATATTCAGCAGAAAAAAAAAAAACTAAGGATCCTCTCTCTCTTTATCTCTCTCCAGCATGATCCCCATTCAAACCCACAATGATACCCGTAAGATTAAGAAAGAAAGAAAGAAAGACAAGCTTATTTTTTTGGCTTCTTTTAATCTAAACCATTATGTATTATGTATGCATACGAAGAACTTTAGCCAACTTGTTGAATTTTACCAGTTTAAAAGGAAATGAGTTCCCCGAGTCTCCATCCAAACCCACAAGCATATGTGCTTAAGAAGATCTAATTAAGTATGGCTTGGTGAAGTAGAAATTGTTGTCAACCATCGACCATTGGTTGATTGGTGGAACAGCAAGTCCTCCAAGTATTTTGATGATATTGAAATGTTCGGGATGCAAGGGTGCCTAGTTCCTCCTTGACCATTATGGCCAGTTCTTTCATAGAAGGTTGACAAAACTACTATTTGAAGGGTTAACAAGTCAAGGCAAACAGAAAATTATTTAAAGAGAACACTTTTAAACTTAAAGGGTGGTTACTCTTCTAGTATCCCTAGATCAAAGGATCAATGAAGCCGTTAACATTGATCCCAGTTGAAAACAGAACTAGCATGGCCAATAAAATGCATCATATAGATTCATGGGTACTGACAGCCGTAAGACAGTCTAACTTGACTAAAGGGTTAGTCGATATGGAGGAGCAACTATATATTACTTGTTGGAATGAATCTCTTCTTGTTTTCGGCAGGAAATAAATTCACTAACCATCGCTGCTCTATTGGTGGTAAGACTTTCGGAGCTCGTGGCAGACTGAGTAGTATTTAAAAATGCAAATCCAGTTGTGACTAATGGTAATGTAATGTAAGCAAAGTGTAGGGGCATGTTTTTCACCATACAAGATTAGCTGCAATTATCAAGTGTTTCACATAAGTTTACAAGTGGTTCTGGAAGGAGGTCTAAATTATGATGGATATCTGAATTCTTGGGTCCATGCTATGGTGGATATTTGAATTCTTGCCACCAATTCCCCAACAGAAATGTTTGCAAGACATATTTCACTGCAAAAATTATTTGGCAGGTGAATTGTTTGTTTGTGTTCTTACTTGAATTGAGCAGGTGCTGTTTGTTAGTGGTGATCAAAGAGGGACTCGTTGTGTTCATTGTGGGGGAAAACCTTATGCAACCTGCTGTAGATGGGAGAGCAAACGAGGTGCTTCCTCTTGGCCGGTTAAGACCTTCCCCCACCCCTCATTCCTACTAACACCGATAGACTTTTGTGGGAGGCAAATGCTAATGCATTGTTGCAAGAAATAAAATTTGGCATAATGTGTTAATAAAGTTAGAGTCAAAGGTGTACCTGCTCCTTGGATGAGCAACGACTACCCAACAGCATCGCGTGGGAGGATGCATTTAGATCTAGTCACAGTTTTGTTTGTTCTAAATTTATTTTTGGATCTGGTGTTCAGCGTAATGCAAATGAACTTCAGGTCGTGTCGGAGGTGTCAAATATTTTAGGCACGGCAAAATGTTAGGCGAACCTATTATGGCTTCAAGCCTTCAACTGTGGCGCATAGTAAGAAAAATTTTTTCTTTTTGGGTTTCATTGTGATCGTCGTAAGAGGAGTTCTTTCAGGGGAAAATGTGGTTATGGCCATATGGTGTGGTACAGCTAGAACAAATTTAATTAATTAAAGTCTAAAGATCTCCATGACGGATTTGCATCCTGTTCGGGAAAAACTAAACGTTACTGGATGAGCCATAATTTCACCCTTTGAAAGCTTTAATAGGGAGAAGAAACCAAAATAAATGAACACTGTTGGAAGACTCCTTAGATACAGGCCGTTCAATTTGATCAGCTGAAAGGGTCAGGCGGTGACGACCTTGGCCATGCCGTAGGCAGCAGCGGAAGCGATGGCTCCAATAATGGCCATTTGGAGGGAACTCTTGATGGGCTGGCTCCCCGTGAGACTCCCTTTCACGTACCCGAACAAGAGCAACGCGACCAGGGTGACGGCCACCGACACCACCATGGCCCTCGACGACACACTAATGAACATATAAGGACTGAGCGGCACCAATCCCCCCACCGCGTAAGCTATGGAAATCGTCAGCGCACTCTGTATTGCCCTCCTCGGCTCTGGCTTCTCGAGGCCCAGCTCAAACCTGCAGCACCAACACCACAACCATTTTTTCTCATCGAAGTTTTCCAGACCCAGCAGTCCAACCCATCCTGTGTTTCAATCTATTAGAGACGGGCTGAACTTGATTCCTTTTTTCTTGGCAGGAACCAGACAGCATGTGATCAGTCTTTAATTCGTGTTTTACTGGACGGAGCTTGGTTTTTATATTTTCTCAATGAAATCAGGATATAGTTTGACAACGCAAAGGGAACGCATTTCTTTTCGAGTCATGAACTGTAAATACTTCTGGCTATGCTTTTCAGTAATAAAGGCAGTAGTTCTTAGTTCTTACTTCATCATGAAATCAACCCAAGCTTGAGGTCTCTTCCGAAGGCCTGCCACCACCAAAGCGTACTCATGCGGTTCCAATCCGTACTGCGCAAAGATCTCTCCGATCTCCGCAGCCTCTGCAACGAAACATGGAGATTTCATGATGTGTCATGTTCTAGTAAATTGGTTGCATTAAATCGGCTAAAATGAAATCTAAATTCTCCTAGGCCAAGGCCAGAAGCCAACCTAGGCTAAGAAAGACTACCACAATTTCAAATTTAAGCAGTTGAAGAGTAAATGTCTGTCTGCCAAGCTTAAAATTGTGAACGCTCAAAAAAAAAAAAAAGAATGAACGTTCAGTACTAAACAGATTCAGTAACTCAGATTTATAGAGAATGCCAACTTGCCTGTGTCTGGAAGTTTTACGATCTCGTCCTGCTCCCTTTCCAATTCACGTTTGTAATGATCTTCTTCACTTTTAGCTGCCAGAAATCTGCGGGAGATGAAACCATGTCTTTGTTTACTTAATAATGTTAACTACTTGAATGGACTGCTTAAGCTATTGATGCGGTAACTCATTCCTCAGGCAGCCGCCGATCAAGTAACGGTAAGTCGCAGCTACGAACTAAATTATCTAAAACGTTTAAGAAGACAATAATACGGGAAAACTAAAAGTCTCGACCCAATAATGAAAAAAAAAATTTGAATGCCATTTTAGTTCTAGCAAAAGAGGCAATCGATCATGCATCCTATCATTCACAGAATTAGAAAGACCCAGATTCCTTTGAAAAACAGCATAGCTAAAAAGCTGCATACTTATATATGAATCTAATATCGAGACCCGAGTCTCGAAATCCATTTAGATATTCAATAGAAGTGCAAGCTGAGTTGGGCACCAAACAAACTATAGGAGGTGTTTCGCAACTGGAACACCAGAGGTCGTGCCTTGCACTGTGGACCATCCCTACGGGAGCTTAGCAGGATAAACATGGCTCTATCATTTGTAATGGTTCAGTTTCATATTCGAATTTGGGTAGAATTGTTGCATGCTGAAAAGTTAGACTCCCCAAAATCATGTATAAATAATTCACATCCCAATGATTTGCTAAGAACTCTTACCAAATGACTAGCGGTAGGAACCTAAAAATGTTTTTCTCCCGGGTCAGCTTACATGACAACGACCTACTAACTGGATTCGATACACGAAATAGGTCCCCATTTTAAATTTGTAAGGTATTCCCGTCTGTTTCAGTTGACAAACTTGTAACTTGGATTTGAATCGGCTGGAGACTAGGTTACGGGGTTCAAAAGTTGACCCCGCGACCCAGCTGGGTTAGGTCATAAATTTTCAAAGTGTTTTTTTTTATAAATAGATGAAAGAAGTATGTCAAGACTTCATGTTTGATTTTTTTCCATCAACTAAAACTGAATAACATATAATATGAGTATTTGTGTATATTTAGTAAAATTCGTGATATTTCATAATGTAAAAAACAACAAACTTTAATATTCAGCTACACTCAAACTATGATCTGAAGGGAGTTGAATCAATCTAGAACTCTTTAAAAGCCATTTAAATAATAACCACCAGTCTTTTTGTCATCACCTTAGCCAAGCAGATAACATTTACGTTGACACCATAATAATTTTCAGTCAGCAACAAACTTAATAACAATAATGTAAAAAACTAAACGCGTCAAACATTTTAAAACTTGGAACTAGGATCCAACCCCCCTAATATGGATGATTAGGCTCCACTAAGGATATCAGAGGCTAGGTACCAGATCCTCAAGTGCTAGGCCCGTCAGTAATTATCTTGGTCCTTCATCTTTATATATATATATATATATATATATATATATATATATATATATATATATATATATAAAGAGAGAGTAATCATTTAACTTCTATGGCCAATATTTCAGCAGCACAACCACAAAAATCACGTCAATGGGTGACTTTTGAGAATGCGAAAGGCTTCCGTCTCCGTGACTTTATTAGTTGAGTTTTCATGCGGGCAACGATGTCAGCATGGCTATCCAATTGCAAGATAGACGGTGAAGAAAACATTTTGCATTAACTGCGGATGGCTTGAATAGTGTTTGATAGCGACATGAACTCATGAAGGCTGCACTAAAAGGTTTGCATTGTAAAATCTTCCTGTGTTCCATGTAAGAAACAGGGGAGGGTGTCTGACCTGACCAATAATTGGCGGTAAAACAGACACCACATTAATTGCCTTTCGTAACATCAAATGAGCGGTCAGCCTGTGCCGCTCATCTTGAGATGGACGGCTTCCCCTAAATGAAATAACAGCAATCACGAAATCCTGAAAAGAGGCCGGCGAAGATGAGATTCAAGTGTGAAAGAAAGGTACCCTCCGAGGCCCATGGAGATTGCTCCGGCGACGACCTCCGCGATCCCGGCGGTGAGAACAGTCGAAGAGGAGGAATTGGTGCCAGAGAGGCCCGCGGCGAGGGCGAACGGGACGGTAAGTCCGTCGGAGACGCCGATGATGGCGTCCCTGACCATCTCCCCTGCGGTGAAGTGCTTCTCCTTGTGCTGCTGCAACAGCGACTCTCCGGCGCTGCCTCTTCCGTCACCTTGGCTCCCCGTTGCCATCGCCTCTCTCTCACGCCCTCTCTCGTTTACCGTTCGACGAAGTCTGTGAGGCGATCCGGCTAAGCCTTGACTAACTAGTCCACTATTTACACGGCGAGCGAGCCGGAAAATGAGAGAGAGTGGGATGTCGATGGATCGGATGCAGATGCACCTCCTACCAAATCTGGTCAATCGGATATTGAAAAACAGATCCAAATTTGCCGAGCTGAAATCCAAATTTGATGGTAGAACTAGACCCGATAGATGAGCTAAGGACCGGAGGAACAAACGGGAATTGAAGAGCTCGTGTAAACTAGTATGGCAAAAATGGATCCGATAAAGTGAACCAAAAGCTTAGCCCTTACAGCTGAAATTAAACGCATAAAAAGAATGGATCCAATTAGATCTAAAACCAATAGCGGATCAGGTAACGGTTAAGAATATGGATAGGGACCCTGTGGTGCTGCACCTTGTGCCAAGCACGTGTTCCCGACGTGCTAGCATGAGTGGCGGAAGCCCATGTGGGCTGGAGTACCTATATCAACACATATAGATTTGTTTATTCATATATTAAAAACTCACCGCTATTTAATTATTTAAACACTAGTTGCCACTTAAAAATTAGATTTTAATGTACTACCTCTCGAACAAAAAGGTTTGGATCTAAAAAAATAATTCTAATGCCAAACTTTTGATTTAGAACTGCTCATCCGATGCACTAAAAATAATGGTTTATACCTTTTTATCGAATCAGAGCCATTTATATATATATATATATATATATATATATATATATATATATATATATATATATATATATATATATATATATATATATAGATGTGTATCGACTTGATGTGGAGGTGGTAATATATACTCGTGGAGAAAACGGATACATGAGACTCCTAATAAATAATAGTCTGAAATACTAATAGGATCCGGTTAAACTTCTAATACAAGATTATATAACGCCATTTTACAATACATTTTTTTAAAAACAACTTGTGGGTAATCATGGTGGCGTGTGGCTTGGTTCTACGAAAAGATCAGAAATGAATTGCTATTTTCATGATTAATTGACGCCTATGCATGTCAAATTACATTCTTTGATATATAATATATTCATCCGCTTTTTTTTTTTTAACAAATCACCCTTGTAAGTCATATCAAGTGGGGCACAAAATGATCACACCAACCTACTGTTATAAGAAAATTTTAGGAGATCCACATGCTCTCTTAAAAAAAAAAAGAAAAAAAAAAAGAAAGAAAGAAAAGAAACCAACAAAACTTGGTTCTTTAAGTATGAATATTCTCTGATATTCAGATTTGAGATCTCTATTTCTCCTTAAAGACTAAACAAAATCCAGATTTGATACTACTGTTATACCTGCTTCAATGTTGAGTTTGAACTGAGCTTGAGCTGCTTGTGCAGCCCGTGAACCCTTGATAAAGGCGAAAAATATGAAGGCGAAAAATATGATTTTATCTCGGGACTTGAACTCGTTGGGACGCCTTCAAATGCTTATAATTATCGTTTTGCGCCCACTCTTGATAAAATATCTGACAAGGGAAAGCAAAATAAAATTGAATTGTGGGCGGCCGGGCCTTGCTGTAGCTAGAGCTTTATCTTGACTGGGGCCGACATGTTTTAGCATCCATACTTCTTAAATCAAGCACAAGTCTATGGATTGTTTTTTTTTTTCAGCTAGTTTTCAAATAATCTGACAGTATATATCTAAAATAGGATTTTATACATATTTTAACATTAATGGCCTTAGTTTTTTCAGGTTGGTGCTCCTGAAACGAATAAAAAAAAGGAGCAGCTGAAGCTCTACAGATATCCATGGATTCGTCTCCTGCTCTATAACCATGCTAAAATCACATACTACCAGATTGAACCAATAACAAGAAATTCTGCATTAAAAACTACTCCAAATATTTATATCAATAACTAGAGCTGAATACAAATAGAAAGGCCTGCTGATAAATAAGTTACAGATGTAAAAGTTCCACGCCTTAAACTGCTAACTAGCGAACGATTGATAAACCAAATTAGAAAATATTGATCTTCCTTGTTGGACTCTTTGATTTCAAAGGCTGTACTTGCAAGGCTCCATCTTTTCTTGGACAATCACCTGTTGATCGGTCTATCTCTTACCGCATAAACGCATAAAGGAGTTGGCTTTAATAGGATTGTACTGCCCTGGCCATGCCGAAGGCAGCAGCTGATGCTATGGCGCCAATCAATGTGGTCTCTAAGGCACTCCTGAAGGGCATGTTCCCTGTGAATCGGCCCTTCACATAGCCAAAGAAGAGCAAGGCAAGGAGGGTGACTCCCACTGATGTTACGACGGCCTCTGATGCCTTGGGGATAAACATGTAAGGGATGAGAGGAACCAGACCGCCTGCTATGTAAGATGCTGCAATTGTTACTGCACTCTGAAATGCTCTCTTCGGATCTGGTTTCTCAAGACCCAGTTCAAACCTGTTATTGCCAGTAAGAAGTTTTCGGTTATGCCCATTCCAAAATAAAAGACTTTTGCAGTTTTGCTAGTTTCACAGAAGACATAATACAAGACAAATCCTGCCAAATAGATTACTTTATCACATTGCTCTCAGCAATTTTCTCTTTTTCTTTTTCTTCTGAATTTTTCTTCCTCAAATTCACGCATCAGGACTGCAAATGGGTTGATCCGAGGCAGCTGAACCCCCTTAACATATTTGTTCAATGCATTCATCCTTGTTTTATTATTGTAGCACCTCTAGGACCAGTACATCCCTTTTGACGCTTTGATCATAGTTAACAGTTTACAGGTAGTTCAAAATGTAGCAAAAAATATATGGCTTTTCCCCACCTGAAAAATACTTTTCCTATTATTCTATGGACATGCTTCTTTCATAAATGAGCTGCTTTGCTATGGAAATGAAAGATCGTTGTTGAACTTGGTGGAAATGAAAGATTGGGGTTGAATTTGAAAGATGACATATGTATAAATAAAGGTTCATGGATCACGCATCCCTTAAAAATTTTCTTCTGGTCCTTACCCTCTTGACATACAAGCGTCCAAATTGCTGTCATCGATAGCTTGAATTGACAGAGTTGGTGGTAGGCACATATCCACATGCATATATTTGTTTAACGTGTTCTTTCAAATCCATCCATAAATTATAATCAATTGACAAATGTCCGCCTGCCTTTCACTAAAATCTTTCAAATCAATCTTTGAAATTGGATCTGTCAATTAGAACTTTTTTAAACAAAACGAGACAGATATCCTTAAGAAGAAAGAAACAAAATAAGTAAATAGACTGATGTTTGAACACATTTCAAGACGGCACAAACTTAAATATACGAACGCAAAGGTTACTTCATCATAAAGTCCAGCCACGCTTGAGGCTTTCGGCGAAGCGCGCTCACCACAGGATCATACTCTTCGGGCTCGAGCCCATACTCAGAAAGGATTTCTGCAACTTCAGCAGCCTCTGCAAATAATTGAAATAGCTTCAGACACACGCACATACACTCACATGAAGAAGGATAGCAAGTTGGCATCGTGGTTGAGGCCCGAATGAGGAGTTGCAGTTACCTGTTTCAGGAACATTGACGATCTCTTCTTGCTCTCGTTTCAGTTCGCGGTAGTAGTGATCCGCTTCGCTTTTAGCAGCAAGGAATCTGTAAGAAAGATGATGGGCAACCATTAAGCTACTGAAACCAGAGGAGATTAATTATTGCTGTATGGTTTGTCAGAGACTATGTTTTCAAACACTCGATAAAGAGGAAGGAACCTATATGAATTCGTAATGGCTGCTTGATTAATTCCCTAAATCAAGAAGACTGATGGTCCCCAATTTTTCGGAGTTGTTTATATCATCAGCCATTTCAAAAGTCGAAATGTCTTCCTTTTCGAGAAGTGTCTACATTCATGTTTGTAAAGCCATGAGAAAAAGGATAATGTCAACGGTCCCCCTATGGCAGAGGTCGAGAGGAAAGCAACTTAAATAGAACTGTCCACTTTTTCACTACGACTCTACCCTTTTCATTCTTGTCCCAAAAAGTGGCTGCCTCAGCAGTAGAATCCATGGCTTCCCAGCTGGTAGCCTCTGTATTTTAGCAAAGAGGGCATCTTTCCGTGCAGCAGCGGTCTGCTACCACAGCACCGCTGCATTTTAGTGCATATATAAAACTCTAGTATGCAACAACAGTATTTTATCACATAAATTCAGACGAGTACATTTTTTTCAAGGCTGTCCTTTCCAACCTAAATGAAGGACATCTGGTCACATGAAAGGCCACGCATTTGCTGTCGCATAAGTATCTTGGCATCATTATCTTAACGGTTAATGACCAAACTTTTGCTTTCTGACTTTGACAGACTGGTTAAAATAAATTGCCTTATAGACGGCCACCGCTTTTTACAGGGAGACATCAGGATCTTCTGTAAGACCTTTTTCCCCTTGTATTGTTCCAGTGCAGGGATGATGCGCCCCTTGCTTGGTTGGTAATTTTAAATTGGTTTTTTCACTTGTAATGACTGCGCAGAGATTCATCTCCTTTATTTGACATTGCAATCGACAGATCATTGCACAACCGAAAACGGGATGCACGCCGTTGGCTTGGCTTCTTGGAGATCTGTACCGATCATACGTGCATGTGGATCTCATCTCTATAACACTGTTAAATAAGAGAAAAGTGCTCGCTACTCATTCAATTATCATATCCTCTCTCCCCTATGATTTAACAATCACACGATCTGCCCACTTACCAACGCATAAGTGCCGGTGTTATCTTTAATAAACTATGAGAGCATTCGTTTTGACATGTGATCATACTCCAGTAAAATAAAGGAAATTATGCGTGAGATCCAAGGACTATTTTATTATGAGATGGCACTTCACCAGCCAATTCTGTTGAAGTCAGATCCCGCACTGCGGCATGCACGCAAGTGGGGCCGATTGTGGCCGTGGGTGATTTATCAACTCTTTGATTCTGATCGAACTTTTATGAATTTTATTATGTCAGATCCAAAGCCGATTACATCGGTCTTCACAGTGGCGCATGTTTTGTGAAATCAATAGTTTTTTTCCGGGAGTCTCCAGGGGGAAGTGGGTTCCACAGTCCTAAGCAGGCCACATGGTGTTTTATGGGGGTCAGCTACTCACAGTCTTCGTTACCAATGATGGAGCTAGAAATTTAAGTGAATTTGAATAAAATCTAAGTATGTAAATTAGTAGTTGAAAAAGGCCGCATGCGGGTAAATATATGTACTTTTACATAAAAATAGGGGGACATGTGGCTCCCTTGTCCTATGTGTTTCTCACACAGATTACATGTTAGTGCTCCTTTTATCTTACTTAAACTAGTGCCCTTCTGCCACAAATTTCGGCTCTGCTATTCTTTGGCAAGAGCCTCCTGATCTGGTTTCGGGCTCGCTAAGATGGTGCAGCCTTGGTTCGACCACCAGTTGACTCAAAAAGAGAAACCTAAAAGTCCAGTAACGTGTTTTAATGATAAATACTCTCCAGGGAGTATATCAAGGAAAACGCCACGGCCACCTGCCTTTTAAGTTTTAAGACAACACCATGAAAAAAACTAGACAGGAAGATTGAACAAGTTGTTCAGGCATAGTTTTATAAAATCAACAAGAAGACAAGCATTTTTATTAGTTTCATGCCATATGGTACTAAACTTTAAAATGTAAACGTGGCTAAGACCCGATCAGACACTTGCCTAGGAAGCTCAAACTCAAGCTTGGTGCAGAAGAAGGTCCACAGTTCAACACTTCGAACTAAACCAATTCTTACTTCAAGGAGAAAGCCATGTTAAAAGTTCTACCAGAGAGTTTATATTGTTCTTCTACCAGTGATGCTGATGGTGAGCTTCAGTCACCACCAAGGGTCCAAGCTTAACGAAAAGGACACCATGAATAAACTCAGACCATATAATCAAAACACTAATCTAAGAAAACAAAAGCTCAAGCAAAGAAATGACAAAGTCAAGTTAATCTAATCTTAAGAAAACTAGAGAAAAGAATTTATCGCTAAACAAGTCTGTCTGTGAACCCAAACGGTTCTGCGTGAGGAACGGACCCCGACATGCATGTTCGGAAGCAAGAAATGGATCAGAAAGAGTAGAAGAGGCCGGGGGTGGCCGTGATGATGGTATAAGAAGTTGGGTTTAGGTTTACCCTCCGAGACCCATGGAAATTGCGCCGGCGGCCACTTCGGCGAGCCCGGCGGTTAGAACGATGGAGGACGGGGCGTTGGCTCCAGACAGTCCGGCGGCGAGGGCGAACGGAACGGTTAGACCATCGGAAACGCCGATTATGATGTCCCTCACGATCTCCCCCGACGTGAAGTGCTTCTCCGTGTGGGCCGGCTCGATCAGCTTCTCCGCCACACCGTTGCTGCTACCGTTCTCCAAGTCGGGCGCAGACCTCACCGCCATTACTCCTCAAGAACGAAAGGATTCAAGAAAAAAAAAGATCGAGAGACAGAGAGAGAAAGAGGGTGAGACTTGACCACCTTGTGAGTCCAAGAGTGGCAAAGGAATAGCAATATATAAAGAGAGAAAAGGAAACGGTGGTCGCCAATAGACAATTAAAAAAGGGAGAAACGGCCAAGGGGAAGACGCAGCCCCTTCCGCCTTCACCTTTTGTCATCGTTGTTCATTATTAGTCATAAAGTCCCGCTACCTTTGGGATGGAACGTGGCCTTCACACTCCCCAAAAGCTCACTTAATATCATATTATCGATAAACGATAAACAATGAATGAATGATCAAGGAAAAGGCATCAAAGGTTTCATTTCACCTCTGTAATTTCAGAAATTAAACGAAAATCGTACCGTTATAGCTGTAGAAATTATTCTCTATGAAGTTTTCTTTGGGTTTTGGAGCAAGATCATCACGTTGGCATCACCAGAAGTTCGAAAAAAAAAAAAACTAAATTCACGATTTTCACGCGGTTTTCACACTGCCCAGAATCTTTTTATAAGCCACCGAGGGCAGGTGATAAGAGATGAATCGCGTAAACTATAAGGTGTTTAGTTGAAGATGATCAAATTTAAAATCAGCCATTTTTTTGGACTCCACAATCGTCGGTCAGTCTGCACCCTGAAGATTCTTGATTGAAAAATTACAGCCTCCTAATTAAGAAATTTATAATGATAATAATGATAATTAAATATTGATTATGCAGTAGGTGGGTGTCCCCATGAAGGCCCCCACAAGAAGAAGAAGAAGAGCGTCGTTTCTTTGTGTTTGAACATCTATTGTTCAATTATTGTTGTGGGGGACGCAGAAGGAAAAGTGGGCGAGGACGGATAGAGGGCGCGTGGTGGGCGTGTGGCCGTCAGCCTACTCTGGCCGCTTCTGGCTGACGAACGTGGAAAGTGGGCGTCGGTGGGCTCCCACTCTTGTTGTTCTGTCTCCATCAATTGCACAGAAAAGCACAACAGGACACGCAGATTGGCAGAGGCAAGAGCAGTTCCTCCACGGCCAAGCTTGGACGACTCTTCAGAAAAATCAAGTCTGTTTCAAAAATTTCAACCGAGATGTGATCTCTTGATTTATGTAATTTGTACTGTAAAATTTAATTTCAAGAAATGATTTGTGCAATTATCCTGCACCCGAACCAGGTTCTTTCATGTAACAAAGGTGCAAGTTTCCTGGCAGACAAGGAAAACGAAGTAAGCCCACAATGGGACACTGGGCTTCTTATCAATGCTGAGGCACCATGATTCAATGAATATGCTTTCTTGTCTGTTCTGTTCATCTTAAGAGAGTTTCACAAAGCAAAGATCTGTCAAGCTACCGTCTGAAAAAGAGTCTGGTTCCTTTATCTGTAGGTAAAAACAAACTGAACCCAAGACTCACAGTCTCTCATTTTCTCACTCAAGAGACGCTATGGATCGATGATCAGGCTATCTCGTCTCGTGAATTTTGCTCGAAAGCTTCACCGCAACCAGTGGTTTGCCAAGGTGCGGTTCAGAAAAGGGTCTGTTCCTTGGTTTATAGAAAAGAACGAACTGAGCAAGAAGCTCAGGTTTTAGTCTCTGTTCCTTAGAGAGAGACGTCATAAGTTGATGAAGGCCATTGCTGGACAAAATTTCCATCTTCAAGGCTGCAACTGAGAAGGCCAGGCCTTTTCTTTTTTTGCCTTTTCAGAAAAGCCAAAAATCTGTGGGCTATTTGAAAGTATTGTTGTCGCAGTAAGGTACTAGATCATAGAAGTAGGTAATTGCTCGGAGCCCCTCTCATTATTGAAGATTATGTGATTCAAATATGTACACGCATGTTATCGCAATAAACTACAGTTTTTTTAATTACTACTTATCAGAAGGCACGGGTCACTGAAACCTACTCACATCTTTCTCTCATTATCATCAAATATTTAACTCTGTGTCTTTGTCTCTCCTTCGGCCCCAGCCACGAGACTGACCCACCTCTCTCTGTGTCTCACTCTCATTAATACTCTCATATTAATGTTAGTAGGACCAAACTTAATCAATGCTAGTTTCAATGAGCACAGTGTAGCTAGTTGGGTTGGCTGGTTGGTGAGAGTCTTATCATTAATTCAGTTCTTGTATCTGCTGTTCCTTTAGACTGTAAAGGTGGCAGGCATTACTTTTAAGGTAAAAGAGAGAATAATTGTAAGTTCACTCAAGTCCTGACATAGTTTGAGAGAGTAAAAGATAGTATAATTGTAAGTTCACTCAATTCTTGTATCTGCTATTCCATTAGCGGACATTACTTTTGAGGTAAAGGAGAAAGGAGAAAGACGGGTGGCTTCTGCCTCTAGGGGATTAGCCGTGGCTAAAAAAAATGTTTTGATCGATGCTTGAACGATTTAGTTTTTCTAGTCTGGAACAACAATCTTTTTTTATGGGGGAGGGATGGGGGGAGTGGGGGTGAGTGGGGAGAGAGAGACACGAATCCAACCCGATACCTTCAGCTTGCATAACATCAGCATCTTGCTTATGTGCCCATTTAGCTCCAGTTTGCACCACAACAGCATCTTGCCCCTTGTGACTGAAATTCAAAACTTGACCGGTACGACGACGACAAAGCCGATATCAAGTAACACGTACCAATGTGTCCCGGCCGGGCAGATTCATTTATTTAAAAAAAATGTACATTTATTTAAAAAAAAATGTACATTTATTTAAAAAAAATGTACTTTTATCATTTTTATAAAGCATGCCTATCTTTTAGGGTTCCAATGGGCAAGGAAGTTTGATTTTTACAACACTGACTGCAGTTAGAAAAGTTTTTAAAACACTAGCACCTCAGCCGTAAGTCAGGGAAAGGAAAGGGTCACTAAGTTTTAACAAGAACCTCTCTGCGTGTAAATTTTTTTTGTTACAAGGAATGGAAAGAAACTCCAATGAACTTGACATTTCATCTTAATGATCAGGGATCGCGATTCGAGAAGGCAACTTTATACAATTCAGATTTATTATCAACGTTATTTATTTTCAGCTATCCTCTGCTCAAAAAAGGGATAAGATAACGTTTTGAATTTCTCATAAGAATGAATACCAAATTGTGCCCAATTCAAAATATACAGTAGCAAATTTTTGCCCTTTTTCCAAGATACCCGTCTTCAAACGAGAATCTATCGATAATTTCCGAGACAAATATATGGTACTTTTCCCATTTCTGCCAGCCCAAGCCAATCTCTGGCTCCCAGACTGCAATTCTCGGTTTCCACACTCAAGTGAAACAGAAAAGAGAAAATAAAGCCTGAAATCACTGTATAAGGAGTTTGTAAATTCTGCAATCATCTGAGTGAGGCTTGTTTGTGCGTCCATGGATGATAGTGCCATGATCCCTCCGTTCTCGATTGAAAGCCTGATTTCAAGTACTAGAACTGACACAACCTTCTTTAGTCACGCTTGAGGGATTTTCTCAAAGCTGCTTTGGCTGCAAGTATAGCCACATATGAACTGATGGTCAATGCAATTCCAACCCAGAGGATCAGTTGATCATATGTCTGGCTCTGAACTTTGTAGGAACGCAGGCCTATGCTGTTCCAAAAGCTCTCCGTCCATACAGGATCTACTTCTCCCAAAGGATCCTCTGCATTTGTTGCAACCAATCTCCATCCATTTTCAAATTTCAATCTAGTTGAGTATGCAGGGACATACCTGAACTTATTGTACAAGATCAACAAAGCATCAGAAACGCTGGAATAGTGCTCTAAGTATGAAGAGGAAAAGAAAAAAGAAAGTCATATTTTCTATGATAACTGAAACATGCATACTCAGATGTGCTAGTGAAATTTATGGCAATTTGCATATTTCCTGTCAAAAGCCATATTCTTCACCAACAACATGGTTCAAGTGTTTATTCCTAGGAAATGAACCATAAAAAGATGTGTATATGAGTATATGGTGCCAGTTTTGAAAAAAAAAGAAAGGAAATTTCATAGAATTTCAGCAGGCATTATATGTATCTATATTCATTTGTTTATATATATATATACACACGCAGTTAATTCCTCAAAACTGGCACCATATACTTATGTTACAGATAAATTTTCCCCATGCCTGAAAGCATACATACCCGTACACAATCATTCTCTTATCATAACTATCGATTTTTTACCATGTTTGAAAACATGTGTACATGTAAACCATCATTTAGTTTCCATAACACATGGATGTGTTCTTGTACAGGAATAAAAAAGTAGCTAACCTTGTGGTGGATGTGACACAAACACCCTTCCCTGTTTCTGCACCAACACACACTTCACTTGGACTTGTACAACCTTGTGAGCATGATGAATTACTGCTAGCCTTGCGAATAGAATTCCGTTCAGCCAGAAAGTTCCAAATAAATCGAGATGTATCACCAACATTCTCTAAAGACGGTACAGCAACAGGAGAACCAAGCATAACACCAACATAGTGATTTGGGCAAGCCTCATTTGAAATTATGAAATTCCTTGCAAGCTTACACGAGAATCCTGGCTCACAGGTCAGTAGGCAAGCAACTAATTCCTCAACCAATGATGCATTGATATTTATTGAAGAAAGAATCGAGCTGCTAAAACCTGATCCACTGCTAGCCAGGATATACAATGCACGTGCAACCACAGCAGCAGCTGACACTATTGAGGTGGTGTTAATATTAGCTGCAGAAAGAACCAAAAAATAGGTTTTCAGTAGCCAAAACAATCAGATACTGGAAGCATAAAGCTTGTAAATTCATCCATCCACGTATTTGAAAAGGCAAAAGCATACAAGAATCATCTGGGTGGCTATAGTAGAACTTATTGGAGAAGACACTGTCAAATTCTTCAAGAACAACCCCAGCAGTTGAAGGATTCTGCAATTTTAAGAACGGATACTAATAAACAACAAATAAAGATGACTGGAAAAGCTTGAAACAGATCAATGCAAAGCAAAAAACAGCCGGTTGAGAACTACCTAGTTATAACATTAATTAAAAAGAAAATGGTTTTCTAACGAGCATCAAACTGCATAGATTTTCTAAATGAAAAGCGAACCAATATTGCCAAAATCCTGTTTGACAAGGACGTGTAGACAAAAACATATTGTGGTAGTGTTTAACTTGTAAATCTAATTTCTTTTCAAGGTCCAACACAAAGAAATAACTTGGCCTGGTCATTCCACGACTCAGTCAGATCCTCTTCTATTAAATTTTTTGACCAGGTTGAGGGCCAAGTCGCCAAGTGAGACAAATGAACTTGGGAGTTTTAAAACATTAAGTTGAACAGATGGTGATGCCATTGCGGAAGTGAAAAACATTTTTCAGTTTAGGACAATATTTTGGCAAACATGAAGTTTCACAGTTTCACAGTTTCACAGTTTCAAGTTGACATGGTTTGAGGCCCCTACTTGAAAGTTGTCCTCAAATGAGGCCTATATCAGGGAAATCAGAAGTTTGAGGTCCCTAATTGGAATTATGTATAAGCTATGTCACAGTGGTACACCATTTTTGGTGGAGTACCCGTACTGGTACGCCGGTGCGGCGGTATGGCCCGGTACGTTTGGATCTGGTTTTGGGTCAGAACCAGATCCAAACTGTATTATAACTAAAACGTGACTTGATCTTTTTTTTTATTGTTTTTTTTACTTGCATAATTATTAACATAAGAAGACTCATTAACCAAGATAAAACCTTGTTAATTTATTAATTAGCAGCCTCTTTTTGTTGGCATTTTCATTGTTTGAAGCTTTTTATCAAAATGAAAATGAACATTTTTGTCAAATTTTTTGAATTAATTATATATAATAGTCGCCGTACCCGTACCAAGATTTAAGAAAACACCGTACCAGTACCCCCGTACCCACACCCATACCATTGTGACATAGTGTATAAGTGAATCCTCAAATTAATAAAACAGTAAAATAAGCTCCACAAGTTCAGTCCATGTCATCCTCATGCCTTGAATTTTCTCCTTATATGCTCATTTACAAGAGAAAATAGTCAGAAAACATGTCCACAAGCCCATTCAGAAAATGCCGGTCATGCACAGGCACTGGTTAAAAGTTAAAACTGAGCATCATTAAACTTACCTTTCTAAAGAAAGGCATTAAAGATGATGGAGGAATGCCAGGATTTGAAGAGCTTGCATTTTGAATCACTATTTCGTCTGGTTTAAGTGAGGCAGCAGCTTTCTCCAATGCACTCAAAATCTCCTTAGAACCAGATGATTCCTGCAGTAAGATGACAAAGGAAAAACTATCACATTTATGACATAAAAGGACACAAGCAGCTAGGCATTTTTGTCTAAAGAAAGACAGGCTTTCTAGATTCCGGTGTTTCCTGCTTAAATCTCATTCTAATGAGTAGCTAAAGCAAAGGAGAGTCAAACCTCTTCAACATGACTAAAGAAAGTTGCCTTCCCTTCACTAAAACCTTTTCCAACGGATCCAACATCCAGGACCTAAACCAATATAGGTGTAGAGAACATAATCACACGTCACATCAGGGATAGTCTGTTCAGAAATCCAAATGAAGGATGTTGATGTAAAAAGAAACGTGCCTTTTCAATTAGTGAACTGTTCAAGCCGACAACACTTTCAGATCCTAAATCTAATTCATGTAAAAACCTTCTACTGCCAAGGTATCCCCAGGCTTCACCTGTAAAAAATATAAAAACCAGCTGCACAAAGATAGGACGGATTAGTAGTAGATCAGAAACTAGTCTATAGAAGCAAAATATTTCCAGATCAAACAATAAACTGATGTGACATATATTAACTGCAATTTAGCTGGTTAATGAAAATTATTTTGCCATACAATTATGACAAAACCTGTTTTGGCTACAATGTCAACTTAATTTCCCTACACTTTTGGGCTAAAGGTGATAACAAGGTAAGAAACAGACAGATTTTTACTTTATCAGCTTTTATACAATCTTCTTCTGTTACAGACAAAGTGTCACAATGAACCAACATATAACTTTTCATAAATTTTACCTATCCCATTTTCCTGATGCTTCCTGTTCCTTTATCTCTTTGTGCAGGTGCACGAGAGATAGGGAGAGAGAAAGATCATTATCTTTCCTTCATATGATCTGCTAGGAAGATAATGGTCGAAGGAATGAGAAGGAGAAAAGGAATGAGAAGAGACAACAGCCTAGGAACACTGAAGGCAGAGGAGTCAATATGAAAAGAATCTAGATTTGACAATCTTTACAGGAATATACTTGACCCTGGTATTATATGCATAGAGCTGCTGTACAATGTGCATTTGAGAAATGTTATGTGGCATGCACTGGGAAAGCTACAAGTTAAAACTAAAAACTATACTATGACTTAACACCTCTCCTCATCCCATCATCCCTACAGTTTTCAATTAAATTGGATAAGCTCATACACAGGAGTAACATCAATCTCAGGGTCGTCATGATACTGAAAGAAAATCATTATAGCATATAAGCACATAACCATCCCTTCGTTGCATGGTAGACAAAATACTATATGCCTACATAATTTTGGTTATGCTTATGATTATGATGAAACTCATGGCAAACTCGAAAATTCTAGTGGCAGAACCACCATTGACATCAGACAAATGAAATGAAATAAAGCAATTCCTTATAACGATTTATATCTGAGGCACCTGTTTTCCAAACTCATTTACATTGTCCACATGAGAGAGAGCATCAATTGCTGCCAATAAAGCAATCATTCCCTGAATAACATAGTCAAGTTAACAAACCATTAGTACATTGACCTAACATCCTGAAAGACCAACAAGACCAAAAGTTGAACATGATAAAATTTAGTATCCAGTAGTACTCACAGATAAATGGGAATCAGCTCCAAACGTTCTGTCACGAAAGAATGATGCAGAATCTTGGGATGCCATTGCAAGTATAATAGGTTTTTCCATTTGAGATGAGACATTAATAGGTGGTAGTGAGGACCAAACACTGTCCTTCACAGGAAAAGAAAAAATGCAACTCGATTTCACAAAGAAGAGCTCAACTTGTAACAGCTAAGATAATTTTGCACAAAAAACTGGAGCAACATCAGAAGCTTTTCTTAATGATGAAGGCAAGTAAATATGCAAATTGCAAGAGTAACCATTACAGAACACAATCCAAGGCAGCGTTATAAAAAGATTACTACCCTAGCCTTAGCCATGAAATAAACAATGAACTACTTTAACAAAATCATATAAGATATAATGTCTCAAGATGTACAGATCCACTTTATCTATTGAAGAGAATAAATATAAAGATGACTATTGACAGAGACATAGAAAAACAAGATAAAGCAAGAGATGACACACCGTGAAGATTTTACCTGTATCCCCCTAATGGAAGACAGGACTGATCTTTGAGACAAGTTTCTGAATTATGATTCCCAACTTTGGTTGTCTAAATCAAGAACAATGAAACTAGAAATTAGAAGAGGTACAGAACTGTAAACATGAGTGTGTAAGTGCAACAATTCAAAGCCTGCAACATTAGCAACAGAAGCGCACCTGCATTACAACATCAAACTCTGCAACATCTACATGGAATTTGTCATTATGTATGTCAGCGCTTTCTACAATCTGAGGAGCAATGCTCAACCAACACCAGTATATATAGGTCGTGAAAAAAAAAACGCACGTAACATCAGGTAACCTTTTGAGACAGTCATCTTCTCTACCAGTATAAATATAGGAATTTGACTTTATACACATAATTTAACTCAAAAAGTACCTCTTCAAGTTTTAAGGTGCTATTTTGGGAGAGAAGGAACACAGGAAAATCATAGCGGTTCCACATTACACCAGATCCCTGGGATGAATATATACAAGTGATGATGCAATTTATGCTTTAATTAACATGTAAAAGATAGGGAAAGCTATTAAGCTATAGGAGATGCATCATGAATTCAACAGACCACAAGAAATCATTAAAACACTTACAGCTGGGTTCCAATTATATGTGGTATTCCTGTATGGAGCAAACTCAGCCTGTGGAAATTTTCCTACTGGTGAGAACCCTGTGATGTCAAAGAAATTTACACAGATCATAAACTTTTAATTGTGCGCATAGGTTTATGAACTCAATGTTTCCATAGTAAAAGTAATGAACTATAGTAGGCAGGAATAAGCGAAAGACTGATGGTTCTTCACATCAATGTTGAACTAAGAAAGCAAAACGGTGGGACTTCAAAGTTCACATGCAGCGCCCTAGTTTGAATTTAATGAAAAATCATCACCGCAAGTATGGTACTCGACCTCCATAAGCCAACCAACTAGGAAGACTAAATTCCTACAGAATAGCAAACAGACCTTTAAAATTTTAACTTAAGATACCACACAATAACTATCTCATGGTCTGATATTAAGCATTCTTAAGCTTGTAATCAGTTTTTTTTTCCTCCTTGAAATCTGGTAAGATCAGATTTACATAGTTTCAGTATGCACACAACATAGATAATTTAAAACCGTGAAATTCACATAACTCCAATGAAACAATTTCAACCAAATGGAGAAGCAACTCAATAATTTAATTCTAATTATATTAAGAAGACAACTAACCAAATATTTCATTCGAATATCCAATATTAGTCTTAATCAGCACGCCGGCTATCTTTTGTGCTAACTCCTTATCGGAATGTAACCTAAACACAAAAAGATAAATAAGAGTCCACTACAAATGTTTCATCTTCCTCAAAGACAATAATTGATTTAAACAACGGTAAAAATGAATAAAGAGTAAGAGACATAGGAAGAAACAGAAACAAAACCACGACAAAAAAAAAAATCAACAAGGTAAGAGATACAAGGGGAGGAGAGTGTTATTGATTTATGCATGTGCTCTCTGCAAAAAAAAAAAAAAAAAGGAAAAAAAGACATGCAGATAAATGAAATGTTTTCACAAATATAGTACCATGTATGACGGCATCAATCATGTTCATAGTACCATGTATGATGACATCAATTATGTGAACATGATGTTTAAACAAGATCCTGGACTTGATGAATGTTACCTAAGGTCTTAATTTTTGCCCCTACACCTTGCCCAGTATGCCTACACAACATACTGTCTTCAATTATATTTGTAACAACTAACTTCCTTTCCTTGAGTAAAAGAACAAAGTTAATGGACTACCCAGAAATAATAATAATAATTACGCCAAAAGATAAAAAATGACATGCATTTCCTTGTCAAAACAAGCAAGAAAGCACCCTATGAGAGAAAAATAATTCAAACTTTGAAGATGGCTTACAGTGACAAAAACTAACACTTTTATGATTTATCAACATAATGGCATGTGCATGCATAGGTATGTACATATATATAAGGCATAATGCGAGACCTTGATGGATAGGAAGGTGTTCTGCAAGGTCTTTTCACTTCTTCCAGCCAAAACAAATGAGTGTACAGAATGCCTGTTGTGCTGATGTAGGATATCTATATCTCTGACAGCACAAACTAATTTCCTTGCCTTATTTCAGTGAAAGAGATAGACTTTAATTTACAGGAGACAGTTTATATATAAGTGATTGCATCTTTTCAACTAAGGGTACAGAAATTGACCTCAAGGGATGAGATTCCTGGGTCACAGCTCCTATATGTTTCCAGATAATGGTTTAGCATTAAGCATGGTAACCAGATTAGTTTAATCTCCCGAAAATAATAATTAATAAATCAGTGAAGAAATTTACAGGACATTGCACAGTAAATCCATGAAAAAGAAATGGGTTCAGCTAGCAAGCTTGGAAAAGATGCATTTTTTAGCATGGCGTAAAGCATAATACGACAGAACCATGAGCAAGAGGTACATCAGGAACATGCTTTTCTCAACATAAAAACAATGTTTACAATCACCAGTAAAAAGCAGTACTTGTTAAAAAAGTCTTCCATTTTGTCTGGTGGAACCAAAATGGCAGAAGGTGAAACGAGCTTAAACATGTCATTCTTGAACCTCACGATGGGTGCAACGACCTTCACACGACCAGGATCTGTACAAGCAGAAGCATTCTTACTTATAAAAAGCATCAACGGCCCTCTGTCCTTATGAAAGATTATCATGCTCACGTTCCCTTTTAGCCTAAGTGACTAGAAAAATATAGCAGAAGAAAAAATGAAAAATATAATGAGAGTTGTTGAAAACTTACTTGCACAACCAATTTCACCAGAAATGTTTAGAAGTCGAACACAAGGATAGCCATCAACAACCATGTACATCTTGTTCTGAAGATCAGGCACTGATTCTATGAAACTCTCTTCTACTCCTATAGATGGTTCCAAACAAAATCATCAGCTACCCCAACACGTAGAGTATACATACACCAATACGCATATATGTTATATATAGCTTGTGCGGTTGTGCCTTAATGTGATTTTCCCATAAATGTGTGTGTGTGTATAAGAAAACTGGTAGCTATCAGACTCTCATATGCCAGACTTGTTGGAAATTACCCAGGTTGTTGATTTTAAGATCGGATGGTAAAGATTAAGTTGAAAAAAAAAATGGAAACCCAATTGCATTTTCAAGAGACTTAAATACTCTTCAAAAGAGGAACCAAATTGAAATTAGTTTTCTTAATTGAGACCTCTTGCCTCCTTTGAGGAGGTTCGGTCTCTTGAAAATACTATTGGGTTTTCAGTTTCTTCAACTTAAGCTCACCATGTGGATTCCTTAAAATCAACAGGCCAAATAGTTCCCATAAAGTCCGGGTGTGAGGGTCTGGCAGCTACCGCTTTTCCTTTATATATTCTGTATTTCCAGTTAATTTTTCAATACAACCTGCATGTACCTACATCAAATCACGTGGACTGAATAGCACGATAACTTGATGATGCAGTTTTACTACGAACAGTTTTAATTGACTTCTTACAGAGAACGCATTCAAGGATGCTGCTCATTTACAGGTCCTTTTTGTTCTATAGATTTCTTAATTTGACCATGCTGATAACTCGTAATACTCGAAACTACCACACCGCTTATATGGAATCAAGCTGCTACCACGCACCGATATACATGAATATGTAAACTAGAAATATTGAATTCAAACAAGAACGTGTTTGGAAGAAAAAACCTCCCCAAGCATCTAAAATTTGGTATTCTTTTGCTAACTGGGGAAGTTTCGTCGCTGCACTACTTTAACAAGGTTGACTACAATGAGATGCAAGCAACACGTATTTTATCAAGTTCCATTCTCTGCGGAAAAAATCAGACACTTCCCTCAATGAAAGTGGAATAAGAAGAATACTCTTACCGTCCCCCTAAGCATCTTGAATTTGGGCACGCTAATTCTTGCATTTAACCATCCAAAACGAGTTCCAGAAGGGAACTCAAAACCAGTGAAAGTACATAAGTGACCAAAAGAAATGGGCAGAAGAAAGTAAAGAATGCAGAATCCAGCGCCACGACCAGATTAAGCGAAAGAAACTCGAGGGCATTCTACTGCGAACAATCACTTCCGCAGGCATCATAACAGCACGAAACCACATCAAAGAATACGATCGGGAGCACATCCATCAAAACAGCAACCATCCAGACTAAAACTAAACAAAAGGAGAAACATAAAAAGTGAGGCGGCAGCAAGAAGAGGGAAAGTACCGGCCGATGAACGATGGACGGAGAAGAGGAGAAGGATGAGGAGGACGAGGGAGAGGAGACGATGGTAATGGAGCTTGAAAGCCATGCTGTGTGGGCGTAAGCCTCTCCCTCTCCCTCCTATTGTCCCCCTACGCGTCTGCACGATCGGATTCAAGAAGCCGAAGACGCGACCCAGATTGGGGCCGAAGTCTCTTCTTTTGTACCGAACAGTCTCCCGAGCGACTCAACTCGTTTCCACTGCCCATTCGGAACGTATCGTTCTCGTCACGGATTCGTTCGATACGTTCCCGGCGTTTGAGAGCCGGGAACTAGGAAATGTTCATTTAAAGTCCACCTTTTCTTATGGGAAGAGCAAGAAGGGCATAAAGCTTTCGAATTTTATTATAATGGTCCATCTTTTGTTAAAATCAAAGAAAAGGTCGCCGGAATTTTTGCGGTGCTTGTCAAATTGTTTGCTTAGACCACAATCATCGTATCAGAATCACAAGTTGGTTGGTTCTTTTTTTCAATCAAATTGTATTTGGTCGAGGGTTATGACTGTTTTTTAATAATTACATTCAGAAGAAATATTGTAATATCTAAGTTATGTAATTCTTTTTAATATTTGCAATATATATGAAGGCAGTCCTAAGTTTGGTGAACTTACGCATAAAGATGTAAACGGTTCAGATTATGAATAGATGGCCAAATCCTATTTGATCATATTCATGAACTTGAATTTGAATTCAGATTCAACATTCTAAAACCAAGTTTGGATCCGTCTAAAGTGAGACTAAGCATGATCGATCATATGTCAATACATCATATATGGACCGAATATTCAACTGAACTGTTCCGAAAAAAGGTATGAGAAAGAAATTTTAATATTGGATTAAGAAATCAGATTGGATTCGGATTTCATTCCATCGCACTCGGATTGGATTTAGTTTTTAAATAAGTATTAGGTATTAAATGCTCTTACATTTTAAAAATCGATTAGGTTCAAAGTCTGAATCCAGATTCAAATATAAATCTAAAAAACGGATTTGGATCGAATCTGGATTGTGAAATCAGATTTTAGATTCAGATTTGGATACGAATTTTCCATTCATATTCGAATCCAAATTGTGAATCTGAATACATGAATATCTGAAAAAACTGATAAGATTAAGAGTACACCCGATTGATTATGAAAGAAAGCACTGTAGAACAATTTATTGTCAAAATATGTCATTCTCGAGATTTTTTTTGGCTGAATTCTTATTTGTTTCACACACTTTGTTGTCAAAACATGTCATTCTCGACATTTTCTTAACAAACAACTGAAAGCAAGAAAAAATATGGATCGAAACATGGTGGATGGCAATTTTCTTGAGTCACGTCATGATAATTCTTTTGCCATCAAAAGTTCAATTTCATGAGAAATTTTTTCCACAAAAACTTCGGCTGAAAGAAATGGGACCCAAATTATGTCTATCTTCAAATGTCACGATTCCACGTCCCAAACTTGCTTTAGCTCCGCCATGACGCAACGATGCATGCACGTGAACCATCAGTTACAAATACCAACTTCTTACAATTATTGATTGGCTTTCCTTACGAGGGCTCGTGCAATTGAAAGTCTGAATGTTCTCAATGTGATTCTTACTTGATCTTACGAAACATGTTGGATTCCATCAGCTTTTAATTTCCAAGTCCTTTTTTCTCTGTCTATCCGCATATATAGATATATATGCATTAGTTCTTGAGGGGTAATAAAAGTTATTTTAGAAAATATGATAGAAAATTTGTTTTAAATTGGATAGTTAGATTTATTTTTGAGAAATGTATAGAAAACATGCATTTACATTATTTAACTGGTTGTATCTATCAATCATGATTTATGTAATGAGGGTGTAACAGAAAAAAGTATAGAGGGGGCCATGTTAAAGGCCTGATTTATCTATCAATTTTGAATTTTATCATTCCATTAGCTATCAACTTGGTACCTTTTAAGGCATTTGATAACAGCAACACCATGATTTTTTCAATATTTCCTCATGGAATGGTGCTTGCCAATATCTCTCAGTTAACTGTGACGAATGGAAAACTCATGAGATTGGTATCATTTTTTTCCCAATAACAGAGAAACCATAATTGGAGCAACACAATGGTATCTCTCTTTGTCATCATGAGATGATTAAAGGAAGATACTAAAACCAAGATTTACATTAAAAACGTGGTTGCAAGGGAAAAAAAAAACTAAGTAGGGGTTTCTGACTTCATTTTGTGCATCAACTGAACACTCCAACAAAAAAAAAAATGCAAAGATTTGTATGAATATTTAAGTTAAAGAATAAAAAATGCTCCATGTACTTAGCTCAGTCCAATTATTGGAATCACTACCACTGTAACAACCCGATCAATCCTAGGCTCGGACCCCTGGTTTGGTGGATCCCAACCCGCCACCTAACAGTTTTGGCTACACTCCCCTTAAGGTACACGCGTCCGCACATGCAGGGCCTTAGATCCGAATGTGAATCGACTCTGATACCACTATAACAACCTGACCCACTCCTGGGCTTGGGCCCTTGGTTTGACGGATCCCAACCCGCTCCCTATCAGTTTCAACTCCGACCCTAAATGTAAGACCCACGATTTTTCCTCATTTATTTAAAACAGTCAATTTTACCATTAAGAAAATGATTAAGAAAAGAATAACTGAAAATGATGTGTCATATGGGAAAGGAGGTGTCGTATGGCAAAAAGAAACTAAAAGGAGGTGTCATATGGGAAAGGAGGTGTCGCTTGGCAAGGAGGGAGGTCTCGTAGAGGGTTATTTAACCCCATTCTTCAGAATATGACAACTTTTTATTGCAATCTTAGAGCAACGGCAGAGAGTTCAAGAGAAAGGAAGAGAGAGAAAGGAACATCCTCGTCTTTGCCCTCTTTCTAGTCGAAGATTGAAGTTGTT